>CM055123.1:186384943-186953152 GCA_029206835.1 Rana muscosa
ACTTGAGCCAGGGAGGCCTGGTGATGCACTGCCCATGAAGTTCCAACTGCTCTCGTGGAGTGCGCCCTAACTTTGAACGGAGGCGGTCTACTTCTCAAGCTATAGGCTTGTATTATGACCTGTCGAATCCACTTGGCTAAAGTAGATTTTGACGCTGCCTGACCCTTTCTGGGGCCTTCCGGCAGAATAAACAAAGTATCCGTTCTGCGAATCTGAGCAGTGGCTTTTAGATAAGCTTTAACTGCTCTTACTACATCCAAAGAATGCAATAACTTTTCCTCTACCGAAGTAGGCTTGGGGAAAAAAGAAGGAAGAACCACATCTTGGTTCAAATGAAAACTCGATACCACCTTAGGAAGAAAGGCTGGATGAGGACGTAACACTACTCTGTCCTTATGGATAACCAGATATGGCTCCTTACAGGACATAGCTGCTAATTCCGATACTCTTTTAGCCGAACAAATGGCTACTAGAAAAAACTATTTCCTGGTGAGAAGCACTAAGGAAATATGCTGTAATGGTTCAAATGGTTGTTTCTGTAGACCCGACAGAACCAAGTTTAGATCCCATGGACATATGGGAATATTAACCGGAGGACTAATACGCATCACTCCTTGTATAAAGGCTTTGACTAGTGAATGCGAAGCCAAGGGCCTTTGAAAAAATATTGACAAGGCCGAAATCTGACCTTTGATAGTACTCAAGGCAAGCTTCCTATCTACAGCCCATTGTAGGAAGTCCAGAATTCTACCTATTACGTATTTACGTGGATGCCATTTCCTGGCCTCACACCAGGCGATGTACGCCTTCCAGATTCTATAGTAGATCTGCCTGGATACCGGTTTCCTGGCATTGATCATGGTAGACACCACAGCATTAGAGAGCCCTCTCCTTTTTAGAATGTGGGCTTCAATAGCCAGGCCGTCAAACCTAGGGCTGGTAAGGAAGGGTGGTATATCGGTCCCTGCGAAAGCAGGTCCGGACGATGTGGGAGGGTCCAAGGACTCCCCACAGACATTTTTACAATCTCCGCGTACCATGCTCTTCGGGGCCACGCTGGAGCCACCAGAATCACTGGTTTCTTTTCTACCCTGATTCTGCGGAGTAATCGAGGTAACAATTGTGGCGGTGGGAATGCATATATCAGCTTGAACTGATCCCAAGGGAACACTAGGGCATCCGAGCCGCACGCTAGGGGATCCCTTGTCCAAGAGACAAACCTGTCCACTTTCGTGTTGAACCTGGATGCTAGCAGATCTACATCCGGTGTTCCCCACCGCTGACATATTGTCCGGAAAACCTCGGGATGAAGGGACCATTCCCCTGGGCATAATTGTTGGCGACTTAGAAAGTCCGCCTTCCAATTCTCCACCCCTGGAATGAATACCGCAGATATGGCTGGGACATATCTTTCTGCCCATCTCAGGATGTAATTTACTTCCCTTTGGGCTGCACGACTCCTGGTGCCCCCCTGACGATTGATATATGCCACTGCTGTGGCATTGTCTGACTGAACTCTGACAGGGGACCCTTGGAGTTTGGATGTCCATGCTACTAGGGCATACCGGGCTGCTCGTATCTCTAAGAGATTGATGGGCAGGGCCTTTTCCGCATCCGACCATCTGCCCTGGAGAGACCATTGCTCCAGTACTGCTCCCCAGCCTAAAAGGCTGGCATCTGTAGTGACCACCTTCCAAGAAATCGGACTGAAGGATTTCCCTCTTTCCAGATTCCGGGGAACCAACCACCAACGGAGGCTTCTGCGAACGGAAGGGGACAAGGACATTGGTACGTCCAGAGCCTGAACTTTTTTGTTCCAGGCTGACAGTATGGCCCTTTGCAACTTCCTTGAATGGAATTGACCGTAGGGTACTGCTTCGAATGATGCCACCATTTTTCCCAGCAGCCTCATGCACAGGCGTATGGATGGCTGTCTTTTTGAACCCACTAAGTGGATCAAATCTCTCAAAGACGACCCCTTTTCTCGAGACAAGAAAATTTTTCTCTGGTCTGAATCCAGCCTTAGCCCCAAGTATTCCAGACTTTTGACTGGTTTTAGGGCTGACTTGTCTCGGTTGATAATCCAACCGTGATATTCCAGATACTTGATTGTCTCGTGAACAACCACTTCTAGTTTTTCCACTGAGTGGTCTATCAGCAACAAGTCGTCTAGGTATGCCATTATCGTTACACCTCGTGTTCTTAGATTGGCCAATAATGGGGCCAGAATTTTTGTGAACACTCTTGGTGCTGTGGCCAGACCGAAGGGTAAGGCTCTGAACTGAAAATGGCGCCCTTCTACTGCAAAGCGTAGAAATTTTTGGTGGACTGGAAAGATGGGAATGTGCAAATAAGCATCTTTGATGTCGATCGTGGCTAACCAATCCTCCCCTTGTAGGGCAGTGGCCACCGATCGGATCGACTCCATCGGAAAGTCCTGATATACAGGAATTTGTATAGCCCTTTTAGAATTAATATGGGCCTCCCGTCCGCGTTTGCTTCGGGACTGTAAAGAGGTTTGAGTAAAACCCGAACCCTCATTCTTCCAGGGGAACCTCCATAATTACTCCTTGGAGCAATAGTTGTTCTAGTGCCAACAGGAGGGACTCTCTCTTCCGGGGATCCCTTGGCACGTTTGACCTCAAAATTGGGAAGGAGGAGAGTCTTTTAACTCCAAACTGTATCCCAAACCTACTGCGGAGAGCACCTATCTGTCTTGATCGTGTCCCGCCAGGTCTCTTGCGAACAACTGGAGTCCTCCCCCCACCCGACTGAGTGGGGGCTTCAATGAATTTAACTTTGGGGGAGGTTTTGTACCTCCCCTGACCCAGGGTTTCTCATTACCCTGCTACTGTCCCTGTTTTTTACCCCCGGGATTTGAATTTGACCGAGGAGGCCGTCGGAACTGTTACACAGCCGATGCCCCAGGGACTGGAGAAGCAGGCCTCTTAAAGAGGGACCTCTAACTCTGCTTTTAACCGGCAAGAGCGTATTTTTACCGCTGGAAATTTTCTGGATATATTTGTCCAGGTTTTCCCATTCTTTACAGGGAGCTTCAGCAGACCAGTTTTTGAGCCATAGGAGCCTACGCGTATGTACTATAGACAGCGTAAGGCGGGAGGCCTGATGGACTGAATCCTCTATGGCGTCAACCGCAAAGCCTAAGGCTCTAGGTAGATCAGCTAGGGCAAAGCCTGCTGATCTGTCAAGTCCCTCAAGACCTGTTTCAACTGATCCTTCACTGCTTAGCAGACCCCAATAGCTGCTACTGCTGGTTGTATCACCAAGCAGCTTTTCATAAGGACTCCAATCTTTTATCTATTGGGTTCTTGAACATTTGGACATTATCCACTGGACATGTCAGTGATTTATACATACAAGAGATGGCTGCGTCCACTGTAGGGACCTTCCATTTTTTTTTTTTTTTCTTTTTTTTTTTTGATGAACTTATCCTCCATGGGATAGACCACCGGAAATCTCTTGGGGGAATAAATATTTTCTCAGGACGTTCCCAATCCTGGTAAATGAGCCCTTTCAGTAAAGGGTGAAGTGGAAAAGAACAAACAGTCTGGGGGCTTCTAGCGACCCCAACGAGGATACAGTAGTGGTTGATGGTTCCGCAAGGTGCATTTTTAAATGCTGATCGGACCATGTTAGTCAGAGACTGAACCCATAATCTTTCAGCTTGAGATGCTGAGAAAAGGTTCCCCCACTGTTGATTCCTCTATAACAGAATCAACCTTATCCTGATCCCCTTCAGGCAGGTCGATCCCTGTATGGGACTGTTGCTCTGCTAACAGGCACTCTGAAGGAGGAGACGGAGATCGGGCGTGCTTTCCCTGACAGGGAGGCAGCGATAAATTTTGACAATCTCTCTCTAATCCTCCCAGAGCTGAGGAAAAAACCTCCTCTGTTACATACACAGGAGC
This sequence comes from Rana muscosa, assembly GCA_029206835.1. NCBI lineage: Eukaryota > Metazoa > Chordata > Amphibia > Anura > Ranidae > Rana > Rana muscosa. Next base: position 186,388,873 of record CM055123.1, read on the forward strand.
AGGTGACTGAGGACAGCCACAGTACCAAGTACCCCTGCGGGGTCTCTACGGTCACTTACCTCTGAACTTCAGGGGAGACTGGTGCAGCAGGAGTATGCCCAAGATCCTCAGAGCCCGATGAGACCCCCTTCGCTTCCTGGAAGATTCAGTTCCGGAGCTACTGGACGGCATATTCCTAAGCCTAAAGCTGAGGTATTCCAGCCGTAATACACCACTTTTACTGAGAATAGTCTAGCACAATTGCTGCTATATCACAGTTGGTGTCTACTAATGTGCCTTTCTAGGGGATGCCTGTATCAACCGCTTGCTGTATGCCTTTAAATGTTGCCAGCTCTGTCTCTGTACTTCATAGCCAGCTTACTGCAATAATGTGGCTTTTTAAAAACCTGCTGGGACGCCCGCACATGCGCAGAAGCGCTGCGGCGCGCACAGAGCGTCATCCCCCAGGCCCCGCCCCTTTTTCCGGCCACCTCTATATATAGAGGCGCGTGCACGCGCGCGGCCACGTGCGCCTCGGCGCTAATTTTCAAACATGGAAACCAGGGACAGGAGCCAGGGCCCCCTTTGCCGCAGGCCGGGGGATAGACGAACACTGCAACATGGCAGAGGAAACAGTTTCCTGTAGGAGAACTCACCAGCTGCCTGGACTTTGCTCTCTGAGAAGAAACTAGTCCATATGACAAGAAAAACATTCCACAGCGGCCTCTAGTGGACAAACACAGGTACCGCAGTTTAATATACTAAACATATATAAAAAAAACATTCTTTTTTTTTTTTTTTTTTTTCTTGACCACCATTAAAAATTATTACATTTTTTTTTTTTTTTTAGTAGTTACAGGCATGCACAGATATTAGCGGGAATACCGTTAGGTAACAGACAGAAAGACAAATTAGGCTTGGGGGTCCCCCAATAGAACCAAGTTCCTGGGGGCCCCCACTTACCTGTTCCCCGCCGCAGGACTTTGTTTGGTCCACAAAAGCCCAAACTTCACCTATCACGGCAGGCATTGTAATCAAACCTTCAGGGACCGGGTTCCCAAGGATTCCACTCCCCTGGACCTGTATAGCACCCTGCACAGAAAACATCTTGGTCGTGGGTATGACCAGAGCTCTGGATCCCAGGGTCCAGCTCTCCTAAGAGAAGCATTACAGGCAGAACCTTGCTCTTCTCTGCAAGGCCCGGGTACCGACCGTTTAGCTATGAAGCTTTTTTGGTCGGATCCGGAATAGCTTACTGAGGCCCAAAAGAACCTGTACGCAAGCTCAGTGAAAAACACATGTTTCTTCTTGGCCAACACCTTAGACACTGGCAAAAAACTGAGGTGCTCCCGGATGGGAGGGGCTTATATAGGGGAGGGTACTTCCGGTTTTGGAAGTTGCCAGTGCCAGCACCTGACGGTAACTATATAACCCATTAGTAATGACTATGTCGCTCTGTGTCCCGTGATGTACGAGAAAGAAAACCCATTTCTTTAAAGGTAAACGGAGCTATTGGAACTTAAAAGGTTCTCCAGATGAAATGGGAATTAGCAATCTAGCGTTTTAAAGAGGAAGTAAACCCCGATGGCCGGAGTCGCGAGACTTCACTCCCGCGCGGGAGCCGCCTTTAGCGGCATGACCCCAGCTTGAAAAGGCAAAGCGTGCCCTTTCAAGATGGCGCATACGCTGTTGAAGGCGTCGCTCGGGGGAAATTGCAAATATCTCTGAGACCGTGTAGGTCTCGGAGATATTGCAAGCACCTACAGGTAAGCCTTAATCTAGGCTTACCTGTAGGTGGAACTTGTCCCCAAAGGGTTTACAACCACTTTAACCTCAAAGAAAACTGACAGTGCTCTAATCTAACCAATATGTTAGGTAACACAGCTTATCAATTTAAGGTAATTACAAAAAGAAAAAGCCAACACTTGGAGTTCCCAAGTTCAGAAAGCTGTTGACGTGTTTTGCTTACCTTATACCCGCCAATCCGATGCTCTTGCTTGAACTCCTTGTTGTTCTTCAACCACCTCATGGTAGGGATGGGGTTTCCACCAGCTGGACAACGTAACTTTACTGTGTTAGCAGCTGGGACAGCGTGAAGTCTCTTCTCCATCTTTTCTGGGTTCGTCCAATAAGGAGCTCCTGAAAAAAACACAAAGTTTTAAAACAGAAATGGTGACTTAGCCAGGCTTCATATTATCAGATGTAAAGAGACCATAATTTTTAAGCTAAATGATTGGTCTATTCAGGTCAGTAGAAACGTAGAGAGAGACAGTACATATTACGACATTTCCTATGGCTTGCATGGAAAGCTAAAGTCATATCAATCATACTATACATTTCTATTTAAAGATGAGGATTCTAATCCTTCCCTCTCACATCTGCAGGTTTTTTTTTGGGGGGGGGGGGGGGGGGCGAGTGATCAGGGAGTGACACCTGGCTCCTGAATCCAAGAGCCAATATCTGCTGCTGCTATCAATCTGCCCAGTGAGGGGCAGAGAGACAAAATAGCCGCTGCTCTTGTGCACATTGCTTGATCGAGATCGGGCTCAAATAAGTATAAGGGGGGCTGGGGGATCCTCTGGAGCAGAAGGTTTTTTACATTGATGCATAGAATGCATTAAGGTAAAAAGAAAAAAAAAAAACCTTAAGGCTTTAGAACCATTTTAAGCAATATTTTATGGTGCCCATTATAAGAAATTGTATTGTACACTGCCTTGTTGGTTGGCCTCTTAAAGCCGAGTTCCACACATTTTTCTGTTTATTAAAAGTCAGCATCTACAAAAAGTGTAGCTGCTGACTTTTTATACATACATACACACACACACACACACACACACGCACACACACGCACACACGCGCACACGCACACACGCGCACACGCGCGTCCCACGGCCCAGCAACGCAGCGGCCCGAAGCCTCACTTCTCTCCCTCTCTGCAGCGCCGGCATTGCAAGTGTGGACACCCGGCTGTGACTGCTTGCGGCTTCACAGCTGGGTGCGCATGCGTGAGTCACTCTGCGCGTCCTGAATGGCCAAGCAATTTTCTGGTACCTGTGCCGTGTCCCAGAACTAGGTACCCACTCACCTCCCTCCCCCCCTCAAAAAATTACATGCTAAATTTGGCATGTCAGGGGGAGAGGAGTCCTTAGAGCTGAAGTTCCCTCTCTGCACAAGTGAAGCGTATATTTATATTGGCAGGGTTTCATATACTACAGCACAGGTGTCAAACACAAGGCCCGTGGGCTAAATCTGGCCCCCCAGGCCATTTCATGCGGCCCTCGCACCTCTCCTGCAGCTGCAAGAGCTCCAGCCCTCCTCTGGTCCTCCTCCAGACACTTACTTTCTGCTTTCAAGCAATGCATTCAGCTTCTTCCCAGCAGCAGCATAAGGAAAGGGGTGTACACTGTGATGTAAGGGAGGGTGGGGGACTCAACTTCTGATGGTGGGGTGGCTCTTGACATCTAAATGTAAAGGGGAGGGGATGTGCTGGACATCTAATCTTACAGATACAAATCGGCCCATTTGAGAGGCAATCATAATGCTGATGCCCACGATGAAATTGAATTTGACTCCCCTGTACTTACTATAGTCTATGTTTAGGTTTTTATTGTTATTTATAAAACTAACAAGCCCTCTAAGATATTTCATAGGGCCATTCAGATCAGACTAGATATAACAGACTTTTATATTATACCCAACGGGGGGGCCCTAGAGTGTCGTTCACCTTAATATCTGCTAATAGCTTCTATATATATATATATATATATATATATATATATATATATATACACATACACACATATACACACACACACACACATACATACATATACACACACAGTATTTATCAGCGTATAACACGCACCCTAACTTAAAGAGGGGAGTTTCAGGAAAAAAACTTTACACAGCCCCCTGCGTATAACACACAGGCACAGTTTACCCTCTATATTCAGGGTAAAAAAGTGAGTGTTCTACGCCAATACAGTATATATATTATTTTATAAATCATAGTTTCTATCATGTACTTCTTCCATCTGAAGTACCTGGTTGATCCTGCCAGTCACATTTCTTACATGTTCTAAACTGACCTGTACTGGAGTGGTCAGTTTGCATTCTTTGGCTGTCCATTCAGATGTACAGGACACTGTGCAGACACACATCATGTCTGTATTGGGTAAAGTATTTACCCACTGCATCCTCCGATCAATCACAGCCTGCCTCTGGCACACACCCCCTTCAAATCACAGCCTGCCTCTGGCACACACCCCCTTCCAATCGCAGCCTGCCTCTGGCACACACCCCCTCCCAAACACAGCCTGTTTCTTGAACACGTCCCCTTCTCAAGCACATTTCTGAAACTAGGCAAAAGCAGTCATGGTGCCTGCATAGTTATAACTTTATTAGAAAGTGTCTTTAACATAGTATGTTCATGACTAATTTATTACAACTATTAAAATTTGAATTTCCACCCCAGAGTCACAGATGATCCACTTACTTATATTGTTGTTGTCATTGATTACGTTCTCAGAGACATCGTTATCACTGTCATCTTCATCATCTCCAGAAGAACTCGCCTCTGAAATAAATAAACACAAGGCAATAAAATGTCTAATCACAGAAACCGTAGTAGGTTAACCGCTTGACGACCAGCTGCCATCATACTGTGGCAGGTTGGCACGGCTGTGCGAATCACCATAGTTGTAAGTCGGGCACTTTAAGAGCGATGGGGGCGCCTACGACGCTGGAGCTGAAGTGTGTGGCCAGCGGCCGCGATGTCTGCCTGCCACCTGTGATCGCTCCACAGAGAGCCAGAATGGGGATCTGTGTATGTAAACAAACAGATCCCTGTTCCGACAGGGGAGTAGAGAGAGTTCTGCTGTTCTTAGTGAAGAGAAACAGCGATCTCCCTCCTCCTCCACCAGTCAGTACAACCCCCCCCCCCCAGTTAGAATCACTGCCTAAGGAACACTTAACCCCTTGATCGCCCCCTAGTGTTAAACCCCTTCCATATATAGTAATCAGTGGCTATTTTTAGCTCTGATCACTGTATAAATGTCACTGGTCCCTAAAAAGTGTCAAAAGTGTCCCATCTGTCTGTCGCAATCCTGGGGGGGAATAAAAAAAAATAAAAAAATAAAAATCGCAGGTCACCGCCATTACTAGTGAAAAATAAATCAAAATGCCATAAATCTATCCCCCATTTTGTAGACGCTATAACTTTTGCGCAAACCAATCTATATACGCTTATTGCAATGTTTTTTACCAAAAATATGTAGAAGAATACATATTGGCCTAAACTGTAGAAGAAATTTGTTTTGTTTTTTGGATATTTATTATAGCAAAAAGTAAAAACATATTATGTTTTTTCAATATTGTCGCTTTTTTTTAGTTTATAGTGCAAAAATTAAAAAACCACAAGGGTTATCAAGAACCTGAAAAGAAAGCTCTATTTGTGGGGGGGAGGACATAAAATTTGTATGGGTACAACACACGATCACACAATTGTCAGTTAAAGCGACGCAGTGCCGTATCGCAAAAAATGGCCTGGTCAATAAGGGGGCAAATCCTTCCGGCCCTTAAGTGGTAAAAGGAGGTAACTACTATCCGAATGCAGAAAGGCAATAAAAATAAAAAATAAAACATAGGACTATCAAAGAGAAAACCGATCAGACAAGAAGTAAAACATTTATACTGTGAACATTTATATGCTTTGCAAAACGTTAGGGCTTCCAGAGAAAATTCTGGGATATCCTACCAGGCATTGGTGTTTGCCAGAACAAATTCTTAATAGCTTATTAATCTTTACCCAACTCCTGGAATAAACAGAAGCCAGAGGGCTCATTTTTGTGCCTCCTGGCAGCTCTCTAAAGACAAATTGCTAGATACAGCCCATTGTTTGCAACACAATGATGATGACACATGGTGCATTATGGTCTGATAGGTTACACTTCCATTCTCCAGTCACTCACCTGTGACATTCACAAGGAAGAAATGAGTATTGCTCTGGGCGCCTTTATGAGCTAAGCAGGCATACAGCCCTGAATCCCTGAGGAGAGTCTCGTTTATCAGCAAGTAGTTCATGACAATCACCGTCCTATTGCTGGATTCTAATTTCACCCCATCCTTAGTCCAAGTCACCAGGAAAGCATCGTTGAATGGACAGCGCAGATCAAGAGGCTTGCCGGGAGTAATCGTTAAAACGTCTGGCTGAGAGATTTGGTATTTGGTTGGAGGTTCTGCGTGGAAGGATAGAAGGGAAGCGGCAGGACAAAAAAGGAAAGACACCAAATGTCAGTAAAGCACCCATAGCAAATCCACTCTCAGCAAGCAGTAAAGACCTGACTTGCTGATATACAAGCTACGCAGAAATATTAGTGAGGTTAAACACATCATGCATTACAGTGGAAGCAACACCAAGAGCTTAGGTTAGGATACAATCCTTCTGACTAGTTAACATGTACTTGATTGCTCTGCCCTGCCTTCTTTCACTCACTTGCAAACGTTGTTCTAAAGATGCCTATGTGCAGGCAGATTGCCCATTCAGACTTTATCCAATGTTCACTGCCAATAGCACTCTGTGGGTAATGCTGGCCATACACTATACGAAAAATCGGCCGAAATGCGATCATTTAGACAGTTTGTTCGTTTTTCGGACAATTAATTGGCACAAAATCGATAATCGTTGGGAAGCTTTTGAGCCGAAAAAAAACGAAGGACAAGTATGGAAATTTTCTGCCGAACGGACGATAAATTGAAAGGTTAATGTGTTTCCCGTCCGAACTGTCTGCACTAGGTATATGTAAAAAAAACAAACCAATTTTTTGTTTATTTATGTCCTCTGAACGAGTTATTGGTCATTACATGATGGCACCATCGTTTGCGTTTATGGCCGCATGTTCGAAAATGGGTTTGGCTGATTTTTCATATAGTGTATGGCCAGCATTAGTCATTGAGTGATGGCTTCTGCAGCACCTATCGATTGACCACTTTTATTGCCATATATGCAGGGCCACTGATAAGGCATTACAGCCAGTCCTACTTTACTGGGCTACATTAGTTCAAAAGGGGGGCGTGGGCACCTGCCGAGCAGGGGGGATGGTTGTACTGCCTTACTGCTCCTCTTGAAGTGACCCAACCCCCCCTACTGTCAGCCCCCCCCCCCAGTGTGCCCCTACTTCGCAACTCTGACGGCTTCCCTCCTCTCCTGCATGCAAACAGGAGAAGCGGTTTCAGGATCAGAGGCAGGTAAATAGGTCCTTCTTTTCTTGAATGAACATGGTGAGTGATCAGTATCAATAGCTCCTGTGTCCATTAATTACTGAAGGATAGTAAAGTGTGTTAATTATGCTTCAGTTTGTGAATGAACAGGAAGCAGCTCAGCGCAAAGCACTTCCCATTCATTCACTGAAGTATTTATATCCTCATGTCCTTTCTCGGTCTCAAAAGTGAGAAGACATTAGGGGTCTTTTTAGACTTCTAATATTGCTCCAAAGCCCCCCAGCAGGAAAGTAAAATAAAATCTAGAAGTAAAAAAAATAAAAAATAATAATAATTCTAACAAATAATTCAAAGAAAACTCAAAGGGCCTGTTCACATGTTGGGGGGGGGGGCTGTCTGGTAGGCTTTACAGGGCCCCGTGATTTCTAACAGCAGCCCTGCATATATGCCTACAATACAGTAACAGTTGTATAGGTCTGAATACAGCACTTATTCCAAGAAGGAACTCTACAATGATCTACAGTGACCATTAATATGACTACACAGAAGCACTGCATCTATGTTTCCACTATGGCACAGCAAAACAATTTAACCTGTTCTAAACAACAAGATGCTGAAAGCCGCTATGAGCAGTATCCCATGGGAACCAAATGTCACAAGCCAAATTAATAAATAAAAAAAAGTTTTAATAATAGGTGGAGAAGAAAAAGGAAACAAAATATGAAGACAATACCCATAGTTTTATCATCCCAGAATAAAAAGTGGGGGCCACTATTGGTTGCTATGTGCAACTCCTCCAGTTTTGTTACCACTTTCATTTTCTATTCCCTGCATTAACTATGGCAGATGGGTCTGGCTTTCTGGAAAAACTTCTGCCACTCAAGCAATAACTCTTTTTGGCAAAAACAGTATAAACTCCAAGTCTGATTCAATGTGATGCTAAAAAAAAAAAAAAAAAAAAGTAGAAGAAAACCTTGTTTGTAGCGTGGGTAACCAATAGCTCTTTTGTCATCATCAACAAACGCTTTGAACATGTAAAGACCAGCATTACATCACCGCAGTTATCAGTTCTGCTGCTCCTGCCTCCTGCTAAGCACGTTAGTTAAAAGGACCATCTGGCTTGGTTATATGGGCAATGTAATGAGAACCTGGGATGTATCATCTTTGGGTTCCAAATTAAACTGACTGCAGGAATGACAAGCTTTCATGAGCCTGCCTTTGCTACAGCTATACAATGCTGCATATTTGTGAGCTGAAATTGTTTTCTCTTAAAGCTCTCGCTTTCACATTAACCCTTAGCAGCCATGAAATACAGGCTTTAAATTTTTTAATTATCTCCAGCCAACACAAGAGACGTTCCCTATATTGTGGAAGAGAATAGCAGAGATTTGTATTCCCAATTTGCATGCATGCCCATAGAAGGAGACAGATGAGTATGAAGCTTGCACCTTGTAACACCCAAGAAACAGAAAAGGGTATATATATATATATATATATATATATATATATATATATATAAAGTTTTAAAAGGGTGACAAATAATCCAAGACCCACCAAGTTTTTCCATATGCTCCTTGCTGTAAAGGCCAGTTATATGTGGGGATAGTGGCCATTTGTGTGCCATTACTGACCTCCACTTTTGAAAAGAGTAGTGGTCTGGCTGTGGGGTTGCCAACTGGCTGAAATGGTAACAATCTGTCCAGTAAAAATTATACTTTATGCCAATTCTATTAACAGAAAATGGATCACTAGGCAAGCATTTCTTTGCTCCACAAAAAAAAAAATGCACCCTCACCTGTCAAGTTGACCCCTTGGCTTTAAAGCTTTCTACTCGATATACGTGGAATAGGAATGCAGATTGTCAGTTAAGGTTACACTCTGATTTCTAATCTGCATCCTTTTTTCCTCGTCAGTGACTTAGAAGCTAGAGAGGGCCAGGAAACAAGTATTTAAAGAATGAAGCCAGCAATGGCAGCCCACTTTTTTTTTCTTTTAGCACATGTTCCCTTTAAGAAGATCATCACACCCTCTATCTTTTAGGAGCTCAGTTAAAAATCAAGGTAGCATCCCAAGACAAGGAAAATACCTGTACACGCTGTACTTGGTCATGGTTGGCCTGCTCTGAATGCACAGTGAGAAGCCAGCTATATAATAGGACAAAGTTTACATAAGGGTGTTTACACAGGGCTCGGTGCTGTGTCTCCGTCAAACCACGTCCCCCACTTACATGTTCAGGCACAAATGCTACACAGCCTCTACAGGCCAGCAGTTACAGTATTTAAAATTCACCAACATTACCTTTTATATCTAGCGGCCACAGATACTTGCAGCCATTTTGGGGCTTATGTGTAAAAAATGGGTGCAATGCACCATATTTATGGTTTCCCAAAGCAACAATCACCTTCCAACTGTCATTTGTGCAGTGCAGGTTTTAAAATAAATCAAAAGATCCCAACTGGTTGCTTTGAGCAACAAGACAAGGGTGACTATACATCAGCCTTCGAATGCAGCATTTGGTTACACTTGGCCTGTCAAAGTAGCATCATAGCCTCCAAATCCCTTCTCCCCCTCTATTGGCAAGATAAAGATGGCAATAGTTTAAAACCAGCTTTGCAATCTCCTTTTTTTTACCAGCTATGCAGTTTGAGGGCCTACGTGTCGGAATAAACTTAAACCAATGATTTACGTAAGCCCTAGGATTATATAGTAATTGTTAAATTTAAGTAGAACTATAGGCAAAAGAAAATTCCCCCCATTTTGGATAAAGCAAGGGAGGGTTATTACCACTGTAAGGTTATTTTTTGCCATCTGTGTCCCATTGCGGAGATTTCCATTTACCACTTACTAACAGGAAGTGAGAGGAAATCCCTGCAAATTAAGAGAATTCCTTGGGGATCTCCAGGTCACCAGAAATATTGTCCCTATTGGAAGATTTCCCCTCTATTACTTTTCTGGGGACAACACAAAAATGTTGGATTTTTTTTTACTTTCAATAATGGTAAAGAGGACAAATAAAGAGGGGGGGGGGGAGTCTCCCCAATGAGCATAGGCAGCAATAAGAAAACGGACTGCTGTTTAAATCCCTCTCCACTCTATCCAAAACTTAAGAGAAAAAAATACATATTTTTTTTTTCCCTTTCATTTACACTTTAAATGGATACGTTCAGCTTTGAGAACATGTTACATGTTCCACCCGGTTTTAGGGTAGAACATGTAACATGTTCGCAGTGCTGCAGCTGCTGCCCAAACCCTGCACTCCATGTGACAGCAGTACAAGGAGAAGTTCCCCATACTAGCTTTCCCTTTTTGAGATCAGTGTGGCCGTGAAGGGCTCCGCCCACACAGCTGCATCATTCCTTCACACCGCTGTGTGAATGAACTACAAGCCTCGACATCCTTTGCAGCTGACGGCTTGTAGTTCTCAATGGACTACGATGGCGTTGTGGTAGTTCATTGATTCTTCCTGTCAGATTAGAGTATGATATGTACGGGCACACAGATAAACAGACAGATCTGAAGGAGACCTGCATGGTACCAGTTATCCGCCAATTGCTGGTGCAAAGCTTTACAGGCTCCAAAAAATAAATATAAAAAAGAAATGCACATTTTATTACCTGCAAAAAAGAGACTTTTTTTTTTTCTAACAAGTGAACTTATCCTTAAAGTGGATGTAAACCCACTCTCATCCTTTCTAAACTGCTGCCATAGTGCTGATCTATAAGGATATAGATGCCTCCTGCATGTATCCTTATCTGTCAAATGTCTCCCCTCTGTCTGTTATGAGACCTGAAAAACTGCAGATTCTGTGGGTTGATCTGTTGTCTGGAGCTCGGTGGGTGGAGTCATGATGTCAGTAGACTCCCCGCCCACCTCTACACTCCCCTTGTCAACATGCATTTTCTCCTGTGTATTCCTTCTGCTATGATCACTAACATCCAGTCAAAATCCAGAAAAGTAACCACATGACTTCATAAAAGGAGTGGGGGTGGGAATTAAAAAATAATGCCTGTCTAATGCTAGTGCACAAGATATGTAAAAAACCGGTCACTCAAAGCAAGGGGGCGGAACAAAGGTTTTTCTCTGTTTGTCCATTTTATCTCACTGAACAATAAAAGAGGATTGCTCAGAGCTGGATTAACTTTTTGTGGAAAGACCTGGCACAAATGATAGTAAATCTTATACTCTACATTGTGACAGCAAAAAAATAAAAACATTTCGGGTTTACATCCACTTTAAAGCAAAATTGGTAAGGAGATTGTCCAATCAGTTTGTATTGTGTGTGGTCAAGCTGGGAGATGACATCTAGGTTCATAGAGGCAGCACAAACACTTTTACCTGATGGATAAAGCAACGTGTGACCAATTTGCTTGCCTTGACTGGGTAGACTAGGATTTAAAAAAATATTGCAGTATAAAAATAAAATTACATTCCAAATAGCTCCCACTGCGCTTGATATTTTCTTATTTATGTTTTAAATTGCCCATTAAAATTAAAAAACTTTTAAAATTAAAATGCATTACACTAGCATAGTCACCAAGCCAATGCAGCAATTGCTTTATGACAGGACATTTAACTATGGATAGTAAGCATAATTTGGAAAGAAGGCCGATACGAGAAGCTTGGGGAAAAGAACACATTTGTTTTGGCATTCTGGTATATAAGCAAATTGAGTCCACATCCAATAACTCATTTTTTATTTTATTTGTGTTCATGATTTTGACACTAGGTCATTTTACAACGAAGGTGTCTGCATGGCAGCTGTTCTTGGAGGACAGCACCAGAAAAACTGTTTGCCAGCACCTCCCTGCTATTTATATTCTTTGCACAATAGTCAATTTTATAAGCTTTGGAAAAGGGACAATTACAAGGGATATCACTCTTCTAAATAACAGGTTATGTCACATTTGTATTCAAAGAGCAAGCCAATGCACATTGTGGCTTTCTGACAACTGTGGAGTCACAAATCCCAGCACAGACTGTTCATCTGGCTCACAAAAGCATGCTGGGAAATGTTGCCTACATGAATGTAAAAGATGAACTGCAAATGTGCCTTTCATTAAGGGCATCCAAAGCCACATTTTTCTTCAACTCGAGTAAGAATGAGCACCAAATTAGGAAGCCCAGGTCCCTCAAAAATATGAAAGCTGTGCATGGCTAGTCCTATGCAGTAAACACCGGAGAACAAAATCTGTGTGACCGGTAGCAGTGACTTCCCTCATTCATAGGGAAGGTAAATAGAAAGAAATACACCAGGACTCTGAGCTTCTGGCTTCTATTCTCTCATTTCCTTGAGGAATTCCATACTCTTCTATATACATCACTAATAACTTTCAGGCCAACATATTTCTACTTGAGAGGTTTCATAGGAAAACATAAGTGCTCCACACACGCCTGAAGGTGAGAAGACAAACAATTACATGTTAAAAAAGGAACAGAAGTCGGATATGCTCAAACTACTTCTGCTGCAACTATTGAATCCTTCAATAAACAGTGGACATCACTTCCTAACCTTACATTATAATGAATAGGACAGTGTAAGGTGGGAGCTGGACTCCTGACACCTAAAGAAACACTGGGCTGTTCAAAGATAAGGTTCTGGAATTTGTAGTCACCTGTTGTCCCAAGGCACAAACTAAATGAAAGCAAACCTGCACTAGCCCCAAGTTCTATAAACTGGCATCCAGATATTCCCGTGCTCACCTGCAGAGTCAGCTTTCTTCTTTGGTGCTCAAAAACCAAAAATCAAGGGGGGGGGGGGGGTCTACTAAACAAAAGCTTTAAGCCATACCCCTCCAATCCTCCCTGCCTTGCTGTTTACATGTAAATGTAATGGATGCCAAAAAGTATCCAATAACATGACACCAGAGGTAGTTGGGGTAAGTTAAAGTGCCAACTTTCTAGTAGTAGCTGGCTCCTGCAATAGGCATTACTGGGAAACTACATAACTTTTGAGGCCTGTAGTGACAAAGGCTGGCAGGAGGAACCACAGCACATGGCAGGGAATGTCATTTAAAACTCCCAGAAATGTAAACGCTGAAGACTTTGCTCAAAACTATACTGCTTGAAGAGAGCAGTGTTCAGACTCGCAACACATAGGTGAATTAAGTCTTAAATGCAGAGATCAAGCTATGCATTTTTATTTTATTAAGCAAAACTTTTAATTTAATAATGAAGAAACCATTGCACTGCAAACATATTCAACCATACTACTCACGCTGAAAGTTTACACATAAATATTAGCAAACACAAAGCCTTCTTGTATCAACTAAGTTACAGTCTAGGTTTCCTTACCCTTCAAATCAACTTCAACATACCAAGTTACCAATGGCCATGCTGTTGCAGGCTGCCCGTTTGTGTTCTTCAATAATTGCAAGAGAGTGTATTGTACTATTGGTATATTTTTTTGGCTACTGAAAGGAATTTAAAGTAGAACTAAGGGCAGGTAAGGGCAGGTTATAACCCCTGTAAGTTTTATTTTTGCCATCTTTGTCTTATTGAGGAGATTTTCCTTTACTTCCTGTCCATAGCCAAACAGGACATGAGAAGAAATTCCTGCAAATTAAGGAAATCTTTTGGGGACCCCCAGGTCAGCAGAACTAGTGTCCCCATTGGAAGATTTACCCACCATTACTTTTCTGTGGACAACCCAAAATGTGGGATTTTCTTTTACTTTCACTTTAAAGATAATGGTAAACAGGTCAGACAGAGAGGGTGAATCTCTTTAATGGGGAGCAAAGACAGCAATCAAAACTGACAGGTGTTCTATTCCATCTCCCCTCTATCCAAAACTTAAAAAAAAAAAGTTTTGTCTTTAGTTCTAGTTTAAGAGACTTAAAACAGGTATAAAAAGCCTTCCCTGATCTCACTTTACAGCAGTGGTCGCCAAACTGCGGCCCTTTGCTTTCCTTTATCTGACCCCTGAGGCATTTCTCCTGCCACTAACACCAACAATCAGGCACTATTCCTTCCACTGACACCAATGATGGGGCATAGTTTCTTCCACTGACAAAAAAATGGGTCACTATTACTCCCAACGACACCAACTATGTCCCCCCTAAAGTCTGAAGGACAGTAAACTGGCCATTTCCTTTGAACAGTTGGAGCAGCAACAGTGCAGATCGGCTGAATACAAACTATGCAATGTTTACACTGGTCTTGGCCTGTAATCCCAACTTTCCAAGCACAAAAAAAAAAAACACACAGGGGTATGGAGGTTATATTTGCAAAGTTGCTTGATATTTATAGATCTAGAAAAGGTGTTGATGTATTTTAAAAAGATAAATACGATACAATGTTACATAGAAACATCCAGAAAATTATGGATTTGTCAAACACATTAATGATGCATGCCCCATTTAAATGAACCTAGGTTGTGATCATTATCACTACTACTACTTTATTTGCAGTGGGAGGACTTGATCACTCAATCTGTGCAGTGCTGGAGGGAGAATTTGTCAGCTTCAGGTGTGGTGCTCTTCTTAACAGACATTACAGACAGGCTGAGCTGCATTGCTCCCATACCTTTCAGTTTCACGTCTCAGACAGACTGACAGCCTGGAATCTACAGTGCACAGATAGCCATACACTCTGATGTATCTTATGTCTAAGTGTCCCCTGTAGGACATTCAACATAAAGGCCTTACAAAGGCTACCCCTGGGCAAGGGAAGAACCTGGACCTGAAATTCTCAAAGGAGGCCAACTTAAAGGGCAAAAAGATGAGTGATGAACCCTTCTCACCAGAAATGTGAAGGTGTAGTTTGGCTGCACATAGAGCAACACCTTTCTATATAAACAGTGTGATGGAAAATATGCATAAAATGCAGACTCTACACATTGTCAATTTTTTTCTAAATCAACTATGACATCATTTTAACTGCATTGGTGCTGGCTGGGAATTCCCATGCATCAGTCCTTTGGTATCTGAATTTGAAGGTGCTAGGAGAAGAGGAAGCATCCAATTTAGGATAAACCTACTAAATCCAATAAGAGCATATAATTTAATGCATACACCAAAGTTACCTTCAGTGAAACTATGGGTCAGAACAGTCAGTCGATCCATAGATATTGGCAGCTGAAGTGCTAGGAAATCTTGACTTTTAACCCGTAAGTCTAGATTGTGCCAAACACTCCTGTTTGTTGAAGCTCACTTTTGATACTAGGTGGGAAAAGGTTGGAACCAAGAGATTCTCCATTCACATATTTTAATGGTCAGTTAGCATTGTACTGGTTTGTGACAGGTTTACTTTAACATATTTAATATCTGTTTTTTTTTTTTACAAGTGCAAGCGAGTTTCCCTTTAGTAGACAGGTGTCATCAGATCTTTAAAACATTCTTGTGCTGTACAGGGAGGCTTTAATCTCTCTCGCTGCACATCCTAAAGAAGAAGTGGTAAGCACTTGAAGCCCATAAAGCAAGATTACTTAAACTAAAGTTTTCTAGTTCTTGCACTAGTCTTTATACTTATAAAAAAGGTAGGCCTGCACAAAGAGCAGCCAACCACAGCAGCAATGTCCTTTAGATACTAAAGGTACGGTTTTCTTAAATTTAAAGCCAACCTACAGTGTGTACTAATCCATATTAAATCAATGCACTCTTAGCCTGACAAGCTTCTGACACCAATTTATAAGATTTAAAAATCAGAAGAGGGGTGGAGCCAGCAGTACCGACAGGGGGGCATTAGAAGAGGGGGGATTGGGACTACTCTGTGCAAAACCATTGCACAGAGTAGGCAAGAATAACATGTTTGTTATTTAAAAAGAAAAAAAAAAATTACCTTTACAATTACTTTAAGAACAAACACAGAATGGCAAATTCCACTGCGAAACAGAACATAAAACATAAATTGGCATGCAAGTCTATCACAGTAATCATTGTACAAGTTCTTGCTTAATTATGGACCCTTGGATGTGAATGTCGTGCAATAAAATACTGCAGACATATTTGACAGAGACATTAGACGTTCCCAATTGAATACATTATATCCATAGGTAGGAGGATAAAAGCACTATTTGGGGTCTGTAAACTAATTAACTTAGGTTTAAACCTATGACAAGAACTTAAATGGTAAAGATGATGGAAAAAAAAAAAAAAAATAATAATAATAATAAAAAGGGCCGGAATCAAAAATGTCAGTCTGTAGTGATCATTCAGTGACTCCAGTCTTCTTTCACATGCATGCTAGCATTAGCACATGTGGTTCCAGTGTACATAATTTATTTATTTTTTTAATAATAATACAACCACGGATTTGGTTTTAAGAAAAAGAAAAATTAGAATTTTTTGACACTAATTATAATCATAGATGGCTACAGACTGAAACTGAATCGGTCAAACATGTACACTCTCATTATACAAGCATGCATGTCTAAAAAGTTTGCTTGATGGCTGGATTACAAATATGCAGCCATTGTGTATACCATCCATTACCTTAAGAGTAAGAATTACATTCAAATGATTTTTGCTAGACCAACCAAACACAGCCACCAATATGTAGCCAAAATCACAGGATTGAGAATGGTAACAAAACATTCTGGAAATGAGGAAATTATATTTGAACACAGTATTCCGATTACCTTCTGGTTCTACAGTGGTTTCCTCTACGTGACTGTAAGATGGCCGGGCAATTGCCAAACTGACCGAGAACAAGCAAAGAAGAAGCATGCTGTCAGTGAACCCGCCCCATGCTTTTCTTGAGTGCCGCACCATGAACGACCCCATCCAGCTGGCTGTGAGCAAGCATGAGATGAACGTACCACTATGTGGTTCACAAGTCTGCGTGGGAGATCCTGCAAAAGATTAATACCAGGGTAAATATCAATTTATACATTTTGTGGGTCATTCAGTAAACCAATACTAGAACAGTAATAAAATACAAAAAGCAATAACCTACAGTAATCAACACAAGTATTGTGAGGGAAGATCAGTGGAAGATTTCCATCGTATTGAGTCATCGTTTTAGGTTGCTATGCCTTCTAAAATTGTCTTATTGAAGGAAAGCTTGCTCACATACTGTACATCACATTGACATACATCTTGCAGCATTTCACAATAGAGTCAAGGATGTATTGACTTTAGAAAATAGTTTTGATTAAACCCCTTCCCACCAACTCAATTTATCACTAGTTTACATATGGATTCGCTGGAGCTACAGACATCACTGTGGCAATAGTTCCCGTCAAAATGAAAGACTGGTTTCCACTTACAAAGTGATTGCCATTGGCTCTTTGTGGATGACCGCTACCTTTGAAAAAGGTAATAGGTTTACAAGACACATTTTGGGCAGTGCATTTGCTTGCAGCCCAGGATCACAGATTAAAAGCCGACCAGAAAAACCATCTGCTTGTATTAACTCCCACAGTACAAAAAACATGCCGGTAGGTTAAAAAGCCAAAAAATAAAATGGTCCTAGTGTGTTTGCGTGTAACTGTAGGGCTGTGGTAGGGACATTAAGCTATAAACTCTGATGGGACAGGCACTGATGTGGCTGGTTGTATGTACTTTACAAAGTTCAGAGAAATGTGTTGGCACTATAGAGTTTAATAAAATAAATATGCGATAAAATCAACAACTATGCTTTTAAATTAGACATTTTTGTTACAGCCATGTCTTTTTTTGTCATCACACTAAAGTCCATCTGTAAAATAAATTTTCACAGTGCAAAACATATTAAAACTGTATTTTAGACCCCTTAGTTTCAATTTCCATAAAATGTGAAATTATTCATTCCATTTAATCTAGTTTTATTAGGATGGCAGGAGGCAAATCTGCACAGCAAGCAAACATAGTAACTAACCACATGAAGAACAGCTTATTGCCACAGTTCAGTGATAAAAATTCCTCCTCTCAAAAACTATGGACCTATGCTTTAATATGGAGATGTGTTGGGAAGGTTTCATCAGAAAATTAAGTATGGTTAGCTTCACTAAATATATGTGTTGAAGAACCAAAAAACTTTAGAGAGAGAGAGTAAGCTAAAGATGAAAAGGCGTCATTTAGTAACACTATGAACTGTCTTTTGCATACTTTTAAAACTGCCAGGCAGAGGTCTTACTTAAGGTTTGATACAGGAAAAGGATGGGTGTATAGCATCCATAACCAAGGACAGTTACAATGTAAATGTTCACAGGGGACTCGTAAAGAAGCAGCACAGAAAAAGAAGGTAGAGAGATATACATACACACAAAAGGAAGTTTTCATAATCCTGTAGGTAGTAACCTTAACTTTGTTAATTACAAACTAAAAATAACTTTTCCTTGTCTGCCAAGTTCTCAAAATAAAAGCAAGGAAAACCTAGGGGTTCAGCTGCAATGTGCTAAGGCCAATTAAAAGGGTGAATACATGGTTTCCCATCATTCGATTGAAATAAAATATACCGTACGTGATTGGATGTAAATACAGTTTTTAATATTAAATACCTGTAAAACAATTTAGAGAGGGGCTACGTACACGCACGGCCCGTACACACGGACCGAATATCAGGAGGCATCGGCCGGTTCAATAGAAACCAGCCACAATTTAGCCCGTGTGTACGGCAGCCGGGCCAACTTCTGTCAAAGGGTCATGACCGAAAAAGGTCTGCCGATCGGTACCCGATCAGCGCTCTAATCCAAGGGTGTTCCCATGTCAGAACACAATAACTCAGTAGGGAGATCGCTGTACTGATTTCGGATGGTTAGTACAGAGGGCTCCTCCCGAGCTCGTCCGTTTTTGTTTTTTCCCCCCCATTCAGATAGCTGGGTGTACCAGGCTGAAGAGGTTTCTGCAATTAACGTTTATGGTAGTAGTGGTGGACCTCTCAATATTGGAGATGCATGGAGTACCTATGCAAACAAAGACTAAATAATCCTGATAAACTCTAGCTCCATCCAATCCACCAGGTCAAACCGCAACCCTTTTGCATACATCTACATATACACGCAATATGCAAAGGACAGTAACCGCAAGCAATTAATCAAGCCCCAGTTAAAAGTAGCCATATCTGTAGAAAAAGTAATTCCATTTCTTTTCTACCATTTTCACTTAAATCTACAGTCTGTCATTATTTTTCAAACGTTCCCCCGGAATTTCAATGCATCTTCCTTAAGATACAAATCAAAATATAGTGCGTTTGCAGCCTGGATGTCTCGGCATTTCCATCCACCTACTTCAGTAATGGTTTCAATGCCTTTCCCACAAATATACAGAGCTTGGGTCAGATTGGAAAGTTAAATTTTAGCTTGGTTCACTGCAAGAATTTAATTATTTACATTTTTAGTTAAATGATGAACCCCTAAAGAGATACCATGGTACACTGCCTATTATCCTTACTTTTGGACCAATCGTATGGTTATAGTAAAAAAAAAAAAAAAAAGGACTTTCTATTGAAGACTTTATTAAGTTCACTGAAATGCCCTGTCTCAACTGCTACAAAAAAAGATGAAGAATATTAAATCGGTAGTAAAGTTGGCTAAATCCCATAAACGTATAAAAAGTGCAATTTCACTTTAAGTATACACCCTGGAGATTTTTCACATATATGTCACTCAACTCAATAACACAGAGTCATTGATAAATATTAATGTGGTCCTGCTCCTTCTTTAAAAAGCCAAAGAAAACATGCATCTATTCAACGGCTCCCAAGGCTCCAAATGCTGAACTTTGATTTGTTTAAACACATTGGCTGCCCAGCAGTTTGGATTAGTACAACCCTGTGGAAGAGTAGGAGTTACACGTGTGCAAAGGAACTAAACTAACTATTCATTATAAGTTTTCAGAACACAATACTTCATTACAATCTCATCATGGAAGATTTAGTAAACTGCATTACATGTCAATTCTTTGGAAGGCTCAAAGGCATATACTGTATATGAAAGAAATAACTACCATAAACCTGGGCAATTATGACTACAAAGCAAAAAAAGCAAGAGTTACCTTCAGTGAAACTATGTCAAAACTATCAGCAGATGTAGAGATGCACGTGGCTTAAAATATCTGCAAATCTTAACTTTCCATGTAACAAGCAAACTTAGCACTAACCTTTCCCATCTCCTCAGCCTTCAAACTTTGACTTTCCTTGATTACAAATAACCTCAATTAGGCATGTCGTCTAATCTAGCCCCTTTTAACCAGGGTGCCTTGGTAAAATGCCTAAAAATTGCTCCATGCTGCCCAAAAATGCTAAACAAGCCAGTGGGGGAATCAAGCTTGCCTTTCTGTTTCAAAAGGAGACAGGTTTTTATTGTGCAGCATTACAACCTTGGGCACTGTGTGGGCCAGCATCCCAACAACCGATGATGTCATCAGTTGATAAGGACTTCTGCACAAAACCCTTGTTTGCCCCTCACCATTAGCAGTGGAGTCACATTAGCTGATCGAGGGAGAGAAACTGGGCATGAAGAGAAATACTGAAGCACTAGTCAGTACCAGTGTGCAACTGTGTATTTGCTTTATAAGAATAGATCACCTTTAAATATTGCATATTCTACGTGTGTGGATAAAGCAGCAGTGTGTAAAACTATTAGTTGCATTTTTTTTTAATGGGTTGGCTCAAGATTATGCAAAATTTTTAAAAGGTTGCCGCAACTGAAAAAAAAATGTAAGAAACACTGGCCTAATCTACAGATTATTTTGACTTGTGGCTTTCTGTAACCTGTGCTCAAGGCCCCTTTCACACTGATGGACCATCTATTGATCTCTATGGAGTGGGGGATGTCAGCGGCCACGTGTCCGCTAACATCCAATCTAATCCTGTCCGCTAAAAACAGACGGATCAGATTGGATGACAGCGGAAACTGTCATCTGCCTGCTCAGCGGGGATACCGTCATCTGCCTGCTCAGCGGGGATATCCGCTGCCAGAGTCCACCCCATGTAAAAGGAGCCTAAAGTGCATCTAAGGCTTAATGTACACGGGACATTTTCAAACCTCTCCTGAACGATTCAACTTAACAGATAGTAACCATGGTTTAAAAACTTCCATTTTGCCGCGTTTGGGTTTAGAAGCAATTTTTTTTTGCAAATAGTAAAAAATTGTAAAAAATGTATCTCCATTAAAAATGACTGTAAACAAAAAACGCGGGTAAACGCGAGTTACCGCGTTTACAAGCTGTTACAGGCATTTCAAATGCCTCTGAACATCCGTCCTGAAGGCATTTTTTTGCTTTCCAAAAAATGCTTTTAAAAAACTCAACTGCCTAGAAAAAAAAGATTATAGACAACCCTGTGTACATGTCCTGATAAGATAACAGAGGAGAGTTCGGGGGCAGCTGAAAAAAACACCCAACTGCTCCTAAACGTCAGTTTACCTTTACCAGCAGCAGTGTACATGAGGGCCCAAATGTAAAGACATAAAACAAATAAAAAAAAAAAATTGAATAAAATTATTTATTTGTGCTGATTTTAGATCATTTATAGCAGGAAGGTGCATCAACATACACTTCCTCTCCTAGCTTGACAACACTTATGCAGTTCAGCTGCATGGTTGTCATCTTATCCTGTACTCTCCAGAGTTAAAACTAAAAGCAGCCATATGAATGCAGAGTGTGCTGGCCCATCCTACTGTACTCACTAGTAAAATTGTGGCATTTAACGGCTGCAAGTGGGTACCCATATCCACAGGAGGTTCCTATAGAGAGTCAACAGAATCTGCATGGTACAGGGAGAGAAAACTTAGAGCCCTTTCACACTGTGGCACCCATAGCGTCGGTGGTAAAATGCCCCTTTTTTACCGCCGACGCTATGGGGGCGGATTTGCGGCGGATTTCGGTCGCTAGTGGGGTGGTTTTACCCCCCGCTAGCGGCCGAGAAAGGGTTAACCGCCCCTAATGCGCATTGCGGGCGGTATAGCCGCGCTGCCCCATTGATTTTAATGGGCAGCATCGGTGGAGGAGCGGGAAACACACCGCTCCTTCTCTGCTCCAAAGATGCGGCTAGCAGGACATTTTTTTACCGTCCTGCTAGCGCAACGCTCCAGTGTGAAAGCCCTCGGACTTTCACACTGGAGTGAATGGTGCAGCTTTTTAAGGGCGGATTGCAGGCGCTATTTTTAACGCTATAGCGCCTGCAATACGCTCCAGTGTGAAAGGGGTCTAAAAAGGTGAAAAAATTTAAAAATAAATCACATAGCCGTTATCAACAATCCCCATACTTTGCTAATACGTTTATTTCCTATAATGCTCAGCTACATCTGGTGGGCATTTTGCGGTATTTTTCTGAAATACCTCAATCATGAAAATACCCCATTGTAGCCACTAGATGAAGCCAATGGAATTACGAGGCAAATTACAAGGATCATTTGTGACATTCACACAGAACATTTTCCAAGTACAGACCCTCTCTGTGTTTTGTTAGGCCACAACAGAAATCAAATTCATGAAGTGCATTTAATGCTAAACAGAAATTGTAACATAAGTCATCATAGGCATCTTTCCTTTTACAGGGTAGATAGAATAGGCATAGAATGGGGGTGGGAGTATATTTAAGTTTAGTTTGGTTTTGACTTGCCTTCTACTTTAAATGCAACCAACTAATAAGTCGTGTACTGTGCTTCTGGCGGCAGCACTGCAACCTCTTGTCACATAATTGTGCTGTAATGCCATTTTGAGTATTACAGAAGAACATGCTTATGAACTGGAAACACTGGCTCGTAATCTCTGCGGGCCAGTTAGGACACTGGCAAACCAGAAAGATTTAGCAAGTGGGCCTTACAGCTGTACGAGATGAATGACGGGAGCCAAATTAGGCTCGCTCAGCAGGTAGCTTTTGGTCCCCTGTAAATGTACAATTTAAATACTGGAAAAGATTGTACATTTATAAAAAGCAAGACAATATGGAGAGATCACAAGAATTCAACCTAACCTTTCTAAGAGCAGGAATTTTATTGAGAAGCGGCTCCATGCTCTCACATCAGACAGACATTTTCCAGACTGATCTCCAATACCTAGGACCATCCCTGGAAATCAGAGACAGATGGCAATCGTGAATCTTAATCCCCACTATTAGAACTTAAAGTTGAAATCGAGCAATCTTAGGCCAGGCAGAGCTGCAGGAGGTTTTCGGAGTCTGCTGAGGTGTATGAAGGGTTGTTTGCAGATTCCTCACTCACACTGCTAAGTTTTTACAGCTGCATTTCCGAACTTCCCCCACTAGGAATACACAACGTCACTTTCCAGAGTGGACGGGTGTGTAGTTAGCTTTGTGCAAGTCTGAATGCAAGTGCAGGCATGAAAGGAAGAAAAAATAAATAACTTTGGACCCGCACATGTGTTAATGGAATGTTAACACTTTCACTGCGTAATTTTTTTTACAACTCTAGAAAGCTTCAACTTGTAGTAACATGGATAACCCTTATCTGGTTATAAATAAACAGGGATATGGAATGTGACCTGCACTCAAACACCCATACAAAATATGTTACAGCTATTTAAAGCAGACCTAAACTTTTAGCCAATTAGGTCTGATTTAAGAGATAACCATTAAATCGGCACTAGCGAGGCAGGCTGAGCTGAGAGTAGTAATACAAAACCAAAAAACACAAACACCCTAGAGTTGTAAAAATTGGGTGTTCGTGGTTGGATGGTAACTGATCACATGACCTGAAACTGGAACGCCATTAGGTCACATTACCCAGAGTAGCTCCACGCGGTTTTTGCCAAGGTCATAGGTCATTTCCAATAAAGCCTAAGAACGCAAACACCCAAGTGCATGCTGCAGGACATGCAACCCAAAACTGGATCATTAGGTGATCAACTTTTTACAACTCTCAGGTTGGAACAATCATGACATGACCATTTCAGATGACACATTCTTCCGCGAGATTGGATAAGCAAGGGGTATTTACAGAAAATGCATATTACCCACAAAATAGGACCATTCATTCGATGTTAATCGACACGTCCTATCAGTAGAGTAATGATGTCATCTTTGATTATACAAAGTGATCAATTATATAATGTGTGTCAAACACCCCATTATGTCATCCATGTGATTTTCATCAGAACTTGGCTGTGGCAATGGAAGAAAAGTTGATTTAATAAATTGACTATGTTTCTACTGAATAACCTATTTGTACAGGAATTTTCCGACTGGAACCTATTCAATAATTAGGCACATTAAGCAACAAGCAGTAACCCACAGCAACCAGGCTTATATTTTCCATAATTGAGTGGGCAGAACACTGAACAAATGGATGCAATATGTATCAGATGTGCTTTACATAAGGAATATCAAAACATTTATCTGCTAGATCACGGGTTTCCAAAGGGTGGCCCACGGGCCAGATGTGTTTTGCTTCCCTTTATTAAGCCATTGGGACACCATTCCTTCCACTGACACCAAAGACGGGGCACTAGTCCTCCCACCGGCGCCAATGACGGGGGGGGCACTAGTCCTCCCACCAGCGCCAATGACGGGGGGGGCACTAGTCCTCCCACCGGCGCCAATGACGGGGGGGCACTAGTCCTCCCACCGGCGCCAATGACGGGGGGGGGCACTAGTCCTCCCACCGGCGCCAATGACGGGGGGGGGCACTAGTCCTCCCACCGGCGCCAATGACGGGGGGGGCACTAGTCCTCCCACCGGCGCCAATGACGGGGGGGGCACTAGTCCTCCCACCGGCGCCAATGATGGGGGGGGCACTAGTCCTCCCACCGGCGCCAATGACGGGGGGCACTAGTCCTCCCACTGGCGCCAATGACGGGGCACCATTCCTCCCACTGGCGCCAATGATGGGGCACCATTCCTCCCACTGGCGCCAATGATGGGGCACCATTCCTCCCACTGGCGCCAATGATGGGGCACCATTCCTCCCACTGGCGCCAATGATGGGGCACCATTCCTCCCACTGGCGCCAATGATGTCATTTTTTTACTCCCACCGACCACCAAGCCTATGCATCATTTACTCCCACTTATGCCAGGGCAATTTCTACTACAACTGGCTATGGTCAGGTCCCACTACACTATTAAGGGCAGTAAACCGGCCCTTTGTTTTGAAAGTTTGAAGACCCCTGCGCTAGATCTTACAACATCATTGCTTAGGAACAATGTATTAAAAAAAAAAAATTGAAATTGGGCATACTTGGGGTTTTTGTATCCACCATGGACAACCACAATTTAAGCCACGTTATAACATTGGGGTTCTTAGCCTTACCTAACGAACAATGCTAGGAGTAGGGTCGCAGTGGCCGAGACATGTTAGCATTGTTTTACTGGATGCTCTTGTGTAACCAATAAAGTTTTTCAACGTTTGGGTCCACCGAGTTGCCGGCTTTTAGCCATCAACGTAAATAGCTAAAATTCTATCTATAAGAGCTTTACATCATTATATATATATATATATATAATATTTATATCACACACATATACACACACTCCATGCTTTTTTGTATTTTATCATGGTCAACCAGAATTTGAGCTGAATTACAATGTCAGGGCTCAGAAAGTCTGCTGTGTGCAGCACCCCCAAGTCCTGAGTGAGGGCTGGCAAACCAAGAAGAAAACAGCACACACACACACACACACACCTCTCACAAAGCCCACTGCCTTTACTATGGAATCCTTAAATAAACATTCCCCTATAAAAACAGCACTTACACAAACATTCCCTTTACACATTCTCTTGCTGAAACTTGCTGCCTCTATAAAAACATATCTGCAGTTTGCGCCAATAATTTACAGGAACCATTTTTCAAAAAGATCCTGACTGTTCGAAGGAGAGAGGAATTTCTGTGTTTAACATTGCACACCACTATTTTTCTTCTACTTATTCCTACTGGTACAGCTCTTTGCTACAGGGAGTTAAAGAAGATGGTAAAAAGAGTTTTTTTCATTAATATTTCTAAACTATATACTGCTAGATGTTTATAACTGCAATCATAAAAATTGCAGCCAGGAATTATTTGGATTAGACAGAGAGGGTGAAGGCCTTAGAAACTCAGATACATACGCCAATAGCTAGCTGTGTCTCCACTAGTGTGGGACTTCCCCTCATTTTTTTGACCCAGTGTTCAGCTTGGACCAGGACAGGAAGAACTCTCCATAAAAAAGAGATATAAACAGCAAAAAAAACACATGAAACCATTTTAACCCTTCTCCATTTAACAACAAAAACATATTGTTGCGTTCACACTGTGAAGATTACCCTTACTTCCTTTTATGATGACCAGGACAGGAAGTGAAGAATAATCTTCCCAACAGGGATAGAAACCACATACAAAAAAAAAAAATCTGACAGGCAGTCCAACCCGTTAAAGTGGGAGTAATGGATGATTTTTGCCTATGAATATAGTCAATATCTCCTAAACATGCAAAGTTTAGGAGATATTTACATGTGAAGCTGCCAGTGACGTCACCGATGCATGCGCTCTGTAGGAACCGCATGCACAGGAGTGAGGTCATCGCGGTTCGTCCAAAGGACCGGAGCCCACCAACCCGGAAGGAAGAAGGAAGACCGGATGAAGACGGAAGCCCTGTCAGAGGTGACATACTAGCACATTATAACCTTGCATTGCAGGTTTAAAAATATTAAAAATACACAATATATACCGTATTTATCGGCGTATAACACGCACCCCAAATTTAGGAGGGAATTTTAAAAGGAAAAAAACTTTTAGGAGGGAAGTGTAAGGAAAAAAAAAACCAAAAAAAAAACTTACATTTAAATGCCCATCATTGCAGCCCTGCTCAGTGTCCATCTGCAGCCTTGCCCAGTGCCTTTTGAATTTGCAGCCTTGCCCTGATTTAAATTTGGTGCTAATTTCCTACTGTGAGCGGAGCCGAGATACAGAAAGCCGAGTGTACTTCGGCTAGACTCGGCTCTGCTCACAGTCCCGCCCATTTCCACTGATTGCGAGAGGAGTGAGCGGAGCCGAGATACACAAAGCCGAAGTACACTTGGCTTTACTCGGCTCCTCTCGCAGTCACGCCCACCTCCACTGATTGCGAGCGCCACTGACATACAGAAAGCCGAGTGTACTTCGGCTAGACTCGGCTCTGCTCACAGTCAGGGGCGGGACTGCGAGAGCCGAGTAAAGCCGAGTGTACTTCCCGGCTCCGCTCGCTCAGATCAGCGTATAACACGCACCCACGATTTTAAGGGGAAAAAAGTGCGTGTTATACGCATAAACACACTATATACCGTATATACATACACACACACATATACATACATACACACACACACACACACACACACACACACTACCGCTTCAAGTGCTCAGTAAGTACCAATTTAAGCCTGGTGATCCACCAGTAACACTCGCTGAAACAAAGTGGCTCCACTCTATGGCGGAGCAGCAACATTTTCAACCTGTGAAAATGGCAGTGTTATCTGTACTAGCACATTTAGATGGACTTGACAAAAAAATTAAAATATATAAATAAAAACCGAACTCCAGCTACCACTTTTTAAGTACTATATCTAGGTTGGGAGGGTGTTAGGACTATATAACACGGGGGAGGGAGTTGTTTTGTAGTCAGTGAAGATAGCTGGGAACAATGCTAACTAAAAACGGTCTGCTGAGAAAGTGAGCATGGATGTTATTAGCTAGAAAATGACTTTAATTTAAAGAATGTGTAAACCCAACATTTTTATATTCCTGAAATGTGCCTGCTGTACCATGTATCCTGTTCGCTTTGCAATGCTTAATTTGTGTGAAATAAATGGTGTTCCTGCCAGTCAGAGCACGGCATGATCAGTTTTCTGGCTGTGCTGGAACTCAGCCTGCTCTTCTCCAATGATCAG
Source organism: Rana muscosa (assembly GCA_029206835.1). Taxonomy (NCBI): domain Eukaryota; kingdom Metazoa; phylum Chordata; class Amphibia; order Anura; family Ranidae; genus Rana; species Rana muscosa. The sequence continues at coordinate 186,416,788 of CM055123.1, forward strand.
ACGTCTCTATTCAATGCAAATGGGGCATGTCAGCAAAGCACCATTCTCCATTCACTAGGAAGACCAGTGTATTGCCGTTTCTCCCCCTGAGCTCCTTATGCAGCTGAGAACAGAGTGAATGTGATCACTTATAATAGGAGGGGGAGGTATTTATGTTTGTAGCGGCCTCACCCCTCTCCCTTGCTTTATCGGTTATATGGCTGTTGTCTAGTGGTACCTGGGAGAGAGAGAAAACACACCACGGCCCATGTCCTCCATAACTGGGAGGTGAAGGCCAGAAGATTGGGCCTTTGTGTAGGTGTCCTAGAGTCAAGTCCAGTCGTTCGTCCCTGACTCCTTTGCTTTAGTAACCCAAGTTCCACACAGTGAATAGGTACAACTCAGTTTTATTCTTCTTGCCAAGCAATAAAACAAAATCTTTCTCCTTTGGAAAATGGGGACAGATCGAGGCACAATCCTTTCCCTTCTTGCTGCTGCCCACTGTGCTGTCACCAGTGGTGAATAGTCACTGCCACTGACTAGGTAGTATAGAACGTGAATTACCTTCGCTCACTTTGCCCCTGTCAGAGGAAGAAATCCATCCAAGGGAGAAGTGGAGGCCTCTCCGTCACCAGCGATGCTGTGCCGGGCTCTTCAGAGAAGTTACTGCGCACCACCAGTCCTCACAAACTCAGACACCCAAGGAGTTAGGGCCCCCTCGGATTCCTCCACCCTCGCGGAAATCAGTCGAAGGTACTGAGCCCCAGGTATCAGCCATAGTACCTCACCCCAGGCTAAAAGGTACCTGAGATGGACTCCATCCCTGCTCCAGCTAGGCCAAGGGCGCCTAGGCCTGAAACACCGGAACGCCAGCACCCAAGCTGAAGGTGCCTGGGTGCGGCCGCGTCCTCCAACTCTCTCCCTAAAATCAGGGCGTCCGCCCCTTTTATGACCTCTCCCTTTGTGTCACAGCGGGTTCCCCGCTCCGCTGTACCAGCTCCAGGGGAGGACAAAAAGGCACAGTTTGTGGTGCAAGTTCAGCTCCGGCCCAAGGCAACAACGCCACCTATAGGCCCCAAGGAACCCCACACCACCAGAGTCCTCACATAAATTCAAACACCCGCTACATGTTTTTTTATATGTATGTGTAGCGGAGCCTCACTCTCCCTCTCCGCTTCTCCTGGTTATTGGCTGGTGTGGTCTAGGGGTACCTGGGAGAGGAGAGTGCAGGAACACTACGCCAAGCTCTCCCCTCGTATGTGTATGAGGGTTGAGCAAAGTCACTTAAATTACCTCCGGGTCTGCTCATTGCATACAAAGCTTCCACTCGTTCCGTGGAGATGTGTCTGCCGGTAACAGAGCCCCACACCAATTAAAAGTCCAACACTCTTTTATTTCTCCATTGCAGGGTGAACATAACAGTTGAACTTTCAGTAACAGACAGACAGGGGTGTGGATACGAGTAGGCCCAGGCACAAATGAACTCTCCTATTCCTTTGCAAGCGAATAGGCCTGGCGCACGGTCTCTGCCACCGACCGTGAGATTGGTCGCTGCCACCGACCGGGTGAACCATTGAGGCCCCTGCCACAGGCCTAATAGCAGGTCTCTGCCACTGACCTGAGTTGACTAGTTGGACCGCTGGCACCGGTCATTGAACATGAACCACCTTCCTCCATGAACGTGGCCCCTGTTCGAGAAAGATATCCCTCCGGGCGGTCTCCAGAGGTTCATCCGTCACTGGCAATATGCTGCACCAGGTCTTCGGTTGAATCCCTCCTCCGGTCCCTTACGCCTCTGGATTCGGGTGCCCAACACCCGGGGCACCCTAGGACAGTCCCTCTCCGGCGGGACCCAGTGGAAGGTACTGGGCCCCAGGCCTCCGGCCGAGTACCTCACCCCAGACTGAAGGTGCCTGGGATGGAACACGAACTCCAAGTGTCCAGGCCGCCTGGACACCGACCGCGAACAGCAGCCCTCAGGCTGAAGGTGCCTGGGACTCGAACCTCGTGGCGAAGATGTCCGCCCAGTTTATACCCTCTCCCAGCAAGCACAGCGGGTTCCCCGCCCCGCCGTACAACTGCTGCGAGAGGTCACAAAGGGTACGGCACTGGAGTGACGGTTCAACCCCAGCCCGAAGTTACAGCGCCACCTGCTGGGCCGCAGGGAACTGGTCATCACTGATGTCTTCACCAGATTTAAACACTCTGAAAGGTACATACCCGCTACATATACATAAATGTTTTGCCTTTTATTTCTCTTAACCACTTAAGCCCCGGACCATTTGGCTGGCCAAAAACCAGAGCACTTTTTGCGATTCGGCACTGCGTCGCTTTAAGTGAAAAATGCGCGGTCGTGCGAAGTGGCTCCCAAACAAAATTGATGTCCTTTTTTCCCCACAAATAGAGATTTCTTTTGGTGGTATTTGATCACCTCTGCGGTTTATATTTTTTGCGCTATAAACAAAAATAGAGCGACAATTTTGAAAAAATGCAATATTTTTGCTATAATAAAATATCCCCAAAAAAATATAAAAAAAAAAATATATATTTTTTTCCTCGGTTTAGGCCGATATGTATTCTTCTGCATATTTTTTGGGGGAAAAAAAACGCAATTAGCATTTGATTGGTTTGCGCAAAAGTTATAGCATCTACAAAATAGGGGATAGTTTTATGGCATTTTTATTATAAATTTTTTTTTTTACTAGTAATGACGGCGATCAGCGATTTTTATCGTTACTGCGACATTATGGCGAACACTTTTGACACATTTTTGGGACCATTGTCATTTTTACAGCGATCAGTGCTATAAAAATGCACCGATTACTGTAAAAATTACACTGGCAGTGAAGGGGTTAACCACTAGGTGGGGTAGGAAGGGGTTAAGTGTGTCCTAGGGAGTGATTCTAACTGTTAGGGGGCGTGGCTACGAGTGACACGTCACTGATCGCTGCTCCCCATGAGAGGGAGCAATCGATCAGTGACATGTCACTAGGAAGAATGGGGAGATGTGTTTACACTGACATCTCCCCGTTCTTCAGCTCCGTGACATGATCGCGGGACACCGGCGGACATCGGGTCCCGCGGGGCACAGAGCTTGTGACCCGCCAACGCGCGTGCGACCACACGGCGGAAAATTAAACGGGACGTACCTGTACGCCCATCTGCCTGTCCGTGCCATTCTGTCGACGTGTACGTGCGTGCGGAGCTCCTTAAGTGGTTAAACTTTATTTTTATTTTTTTACAAGGAGTGCGTTTACATATACTTTAAATACATAATAAGGATGGGTAAGCCACGATATATTTGTTTTTGGCTTTTCGCTTTAGATACACGAAGTTAGAGAACACTGTAGGACAGTGAACTTTGACCAGTGAAGTGAGGCCCTGTTTAAATCTGCATGCTTTACCACGTTGCTCTAGAACAAAATTCCTGCTTGCTGCATCCTTTAAGTGTTACTAAACCGGCAAGAGTATAATCATTCTGTATATGCAGTAAAGTATGCTTGTTATACTCCCTGTGCAACCTAAGGGGTTAATCCTCTGCATTGTGTAAAAAGGCTGTTTGATCCTGTCTTTTATGATCCTCACCTTCTTTTACTGTCCCCAGTCCATCTCCACAGTTTTTTCTTTTTTTCTTGGGAGGGTGTATGTGATCAGCACAGGGCCAATCAGCACCGTGCAGACAGAGGGTCAGGGGTCCTGTCGTTTTATATGACAATCAGGGGAAAAAAACTCCTCCTACAAGCTTTAACCAGACAGTGATAGTCACAAGACTGCTATATACTGCCGATGAGAAAAGGTAGTTAACGGTTTATATTTACTAAAATAATTGCATTTCCATGTTATGTGAACTGTGGGAGACCAGATATAGTGAATGCAGGGTCCTGGGTTTAGTAACACTTTAATATGGATTCCAGGAAAACAAGCATGACAGAGTTAAAATGGTAATGCATGTAAATTGCATAACATTCATACAACATAGCATCTAGAACAATTAGGGGTGACACCTACCCTATGCAGTTGCAATGCTCAGGTCTCTAAACTGTCTGCTGGCTTCCAAACGGATAGACTGGATTGGTTTGTTTACCCCTGACAGATGTATCACTACATAATTGTGTGAAATATTTGACTTTGTTAACCACAGAGCAGGCTTTGTGCTCGATTAAGACAGTCTAGAAAAAGGTCAATTAGATATAAATTGAGAGCAAGTTTATATAATGGATGTGCAATAATGAACTGCCATACTGTATGGAGAATAGAGGCAATTTATTGTCATTGTAAGAACCTACCCACATTCCAACCACTAAGTACACACATACACACACACCTCCACAAACACACAACATGCTTCAGCAATCGACCACAAAAGGCACAAAGGCCTGTGTGTTACAATAGTCAAAAGCCTCTTTTGTGAGAAGGTGAAAGGGGGAAACGTTACGGAATGTAAGTGCCCAGGTGGTTGTGTTTGTTCACCGTCTCTGGAGACATGGCTTTTGTAAGCTATATATGTAAATAGAACTTTATCTCTGTGCTTTCTCCTTGCTTGGGAGAGAGATGCTTTGTGGCAAAATGAATTTTGTAAAGCTAGCGTTTATGGCATTTGCTTTTGTAAACAAACCTGGCAAAAAAAAAAAAAAATGAAAAATCTGATGCCACACACATGGAATACACAAAAGAACTCAGAATGCATTGAAAGTAAACACGTAGAAAAACATATCAACTAAAATCAATGTGGATGCACAATTTAAAAATAATTCTATCAAAGGAACCAATCCCTGAGGAAACCTTCCCCCCCCCCCCCCCATTGAAAAAATGTACCTTCACTTCCCGTTTTGTAGACCCAACAGGAAGGGAGATGAAATCTCTGCTAAGTACCGCTGGCCATACACCCATGGCTGAATGAAAGAAATGTAAGATTCCTCCATCCATTCTAAATCGTGCAGCTGGCCGAATCCCCCACTGCAGCATTTGGATCGGGCTTGCACCCAGCAGGTGCTGCTTAGTAGGGCTGGGCGATTTTCCCCCCAAAAAAACTTGATTTATGATTCGATTATTTTTTTATTATATTAATTGAGGTGCATCAACAAACAAAATTGCAAAGGCTTTCTCTAACTGCAAAGTCAGTGTGCAACAAAGATTGTTAAACATCCAAAATATTAATACTGTATTTGGATTTAGCTAATAAAACAACAAAAAATCTTGGTTACTCTTAGTTGAATTGAACTGTGCCCATGCCTCACTGTGCCCATGCTTCAATCACTGTGCCCGTACCTGATGCAGATTTTCATGGGATACGGATTTTACTGCTACACCGGCGGCCATTCCAGTATTCAAAAGCCACACCTCCTCCTCGTCTGTGATAGGCGGAACACTCAATTTCCCAGCATTCAGTGTTCCGCCTATCATGGACATCCGCTCATCCTCATAACACAGACGAGGATGAGAGGATGTCCGTGATAGGCTGAACACTGCCTGCTGTGAAATTGAGTGTTCCGCCTATCACAGACGACGAGGACTCGGGAGGCGCGGCTTTTGAACACTGCAATGGCCGCCGTATATCTGCATGACACGCTGATCAGGTAGGCAGACAGCGGCTTGCGGTTAGTGTTACATTACATCTACTCGTGGCGGCTGCGGCGAGTAGATGTAATTGGGGTAACGCCGCCCAGTGCCATTCCGGATACGCCCCCTGCAGCCCTGCTACGGAAACTTTGAAGGAAAAAAAAAAAAAAAAAATCTAAGAAAAATCTATTTTCTTCAAATCTGAATCGATTTGAACTCAAAACTTGATTCAAGATTAAAATCGATTTTTTTTCCCAGCCCTACTGCTTAGCCTATAATATTCCAAGCTACTTCTATGACTTGAAGGATGTTGGACAGATTTGTGCCAACAGGACCACACACCGATCAAATTTTGGCTGGTCGCCAACGAAATTTTTTTAGTGGTGTATGGCCAGCTTATAGAATTGTCCTCTTTCCTACTGGAAAAACAACAGTAACCGGGGCAAGAGGGTGAATCTCCTTATTAGGTACACAGATAGCTTAAAAAAAAAAAACCTGCAATATGTTCTAATCCTTCCATAGTCTACCCAAAATTAAAAGGAAGGTTTTGGCTTTTGGATACATATTAGCACCCATACTAAATTTTGGCTAAGTAACTGTTGGCAGTGTACTTGGGTCTCCACACAGCTTCATGTTATAAAGACCTTTTAATAGTCAGAAATGCACCTAAAGCTCATCTTTAAACAGCTGACTACTCTATAGCAATATGACCATAGGACCCCTTTGGAATATTTCCCCTGTTCTGGTGACCACTGTAAAATTGTGGCTTCCGCCTTGGCTACGGGGGGGGGGGGGGGTTTACCTTCTCACTGGGTATGCGTTAATACCCATGCCATCCAAAACTAGAAAAAAAAAAAAAAGATTTTGGCTTTAGATACACTAGAGATCATCTAATACATAAGTAAAATAAATTGTGTTGTTACAGTTGGATGTATTTGGAACGGTGATCACATATTTAATATCAAATCTCATGTTTTATTCTAAGGAAGCCACACACATTAAGTGTAAAGAAGTCAAGTAAAAGGTCCCCGTCTCATTCATCATAAACACACTTCATCAGAAAAGTTCCAGATTCTTTCATGTAACTGCACCTAAGATCGAGCCTGAAGGCAGCGGCCTATCCCTCTACCCTGCAGGGGGAACCTTAACCTCCTATACACTGGAATAAGTACACCGGATCTTCAGGCACCCATGTAAGTTTTTACCTGCTAAAAAAGGTATGCCCCAGCCAAATATGTACAATATTGTCAGGGTCACCTGTGGCCAGGTGACAGATGCACACCGTAGGGGGACAGGAGTGCACCGCGAGGTAGTGAACCCTATGGCTGGCTTCTGCGGATAGAAAACTGGGTGGTTGTGGAAAGCGGGACCAGAGGAGCACAACCGGGATCCCAACGGAAGCGAGAGCCAAGATTCCCCAGGGCGCGGAGTCTAAGACCCAGCTGGTCTTCTCCAGGGCCTCTAGTGGTGAGGATGTTACGCTGCAGGCTGGGACCAGGTCGCGGCCCCTGGAGTTTCCTAGCTCACGCCCCGTAGGATAAGGGGAAAAGAGGGGAAGCAGCAGCACACGATAGAGAGAACCGAATAACAAGCTGAAGGTCAGGGGCCACAAGCAGACAAGGATAACGAAAGAACGAGCCGAAGGTCAAGGGTCACGAGCAGACAGGGATAGTCGGGGACAAGCCATTAACGTAACAGAGAGACAGACGTAGCACACGGCAGGCAGGAACCCAAACACACAATGCCTAACAAACACGTTGATCAGCAAAGCAGGCTTGCAGTGCACAGGTTAATATAGTGTTCTGTGATAGGGCCTGGGGTGGAGTCAGGCTGGGAGGAGATATAAAGGAAGCCAGGTGAAAGGGCTCAGGCCTCTAAGATGAACACATGGGAAGGAAGGTAAGCTGACAGACAAACACTACTGCATATCCATGACAAATATATTTTACATTTGAACTCAATCAAGCCTATAGCCTCTAATTTTCAACCTGGCAAGCACCTTACGCTGAGGTCTTTATGCAATTTTTTTGGTCCATTTTATGCATCTTCATCCAGTCTTACACAATTTTTGTACAGATTATAGATAGGTTCACTTTCTATATTAATTTTATTTAACAATATATGAATACATGTACATATTTTTTATTATGTTTTATGTCCGTTTTGTAGCCTTGGTGAAAGGAAAGTAGTGTTCTCAAAACTTCTTCTATGGTCGATTTAGGAACAAATAAAATATTCTAGGACTCATTCACCCTATGGTTTGATGCCCATGTTTTCCTGTTTTCAAGCAGCACTTTGAGATGTAAACACGTCATTTAGGCTGGCTATACATTATATCATTTTCTTACTAAACTCTTTCAATTTGTTTGCAATCAGGCAGGCCCTTGTACTACGTAGTTGAAGGTAAATCTTAAGGGAAATGGAATAAGAAAATTATATAAATGTAAGGCCAGCCCCATACACACCATTAGATGTTCTGCCTAAAGTTCTAATTACCTGGACTTTGACAATTAATCCCCTACATAGAAATCATTGTTATGGCTAATCTTTTTATTACAAACAATGCAGCCCCAGAAAATAAATATTAACAGTGTATAAACCAATTAATAGTGCAAATGTACATAGAGTTCATCTACTTAATATCACTTAGATTAACACAAATAAACCAATACAATAAAGTGCTCAAATGAAGGCGCTCTGTTAAATCATCCAAAAGTGAGTCCATACAGATAAGTCCACTTTCCAAAAATATGGCACGTGTTCACACCCTTATTAATAAAGTACCAAGGAGAAAATAGTGCAAATCCATCCACATATACAAATGTGTGAACCCTCCACCACAATGCACTCACCAGAGGGCGAATGGTAATTAGCCTGTATGTGTAATCTACCCTTTCAGAAGATCAATGGTGTCCTCTTAATACACAGGGCTGCCTGGTATCCTAATAAAGAAAAGGTCATCACCCAGACCCAAAATTGCAGCATATAAAAGCTCAGATCACATAAAATGTTCACATGGATACAGTATAAAACGGCTATACAAAACAAATGCGACCAGCACTTACGCCAAAGGCCGCTGCTTCACAGACACGGAGTTGGCGGCGTAACGTCAGCATATACTCACTCAACGCGTTGTGTGCAGAAACTTACTCGAGGGCTCCGCCACTATAGCACCACCTGCCGGCTCTAATGGTAAATACATATACACTATGGAAGTTGATTTACAAAACTGGAGTGCTAAATCTGGCACTCCGCACAGAAACCAATCAGCTTCCATTTTTTTCCCCCAAAGCTTAATTGAACATGCTGAAGTTAGAAGCCGACTGGCTACCTTACACAGCTGCATCAGATTTTGCACTCCGGTTTTAGAAAAAAAAATCAACCCCTTATATTGCCTTTTTTTTTCTAAAAATACACTATTACAGGCATACCCAAACAATTTTGTTATTGAGCAAAAATGTATTTTAAAATATACATTTTTAATAAACACACACACACACACACTAAAGCTAATCACGTATTGACCTTGCTAGGCACTTTTAGGCTACACTTGATAAGAACTGCACTTTACTACCCGTCACTATTTAACAGCTGGATTGTAGCCTTAGGGATCATGCACAGAGGCTTAAAAAGCAAGCTGAAGTCAGAGTCATACAACTTATAGTACTTTATGGATCTGAATGCAGCAGTACTGCGCATTATGGGCACATGCACCTAGCAGATTATTGTGCTGCTTTCAGTTGCATAAAACAAAGGTTGAAAATTCTGTGTCCACAGTCGGTATTTCTGAATTATACGCATCTAAATATATGGACATGCTGGGGTTGAAAATTGAGCTAAAGGAATAGATAATTTTTTACAAATGTTAAAATTATTGGGATGTCTAAATGCATGTACAAATATTTTAGAGATTCTAGATATTGCAACAAGGAGGTGGTTGAGAACATAGATTGAACCTATGTTTGGGGCTTAGTCCACTAAAATCTATCTGTAACCCAGGGGTGTCCATGTGGCCCACGATGGCTATAAATGTGGCCCAACACAAAATTGAAAATTTACATACAAATGTTAATGTGTTTTTTTCTAAAAATGCATTTACACTTAGTGTACACATGCGGCCGAAGACAAAATTGACAGCGTCTCTTTACTGCTCTTTTATAAGCTTCATCTTCCCAAAGAAAAATATCCCACTCTTCACAATCACGCCTTATTTATGTCATCATCAGTTTTCGGCAGCATCTACATTTGTGAGCATTTTCAAGGATGAAGCACATGAAAGGCAAAATTGGAATCAAAATATCTGATGAGCGCCTTAAAAATTGCTACCAAATCCATCAACTCAGATATTGATACATTTGTTTTTCAAAAAGCAGTGTCAAATATCGCGCTAGTTTTATGTTGCCCTGCCACTTTTATAAATAAAATATATTCCAAAATAAAAAAAGTTTTTCTTTTCATTACTTTTTCTGCTCAACAGCTATCCCTATTGTTAGTGTGTTTTGTGTGGCCCAAGACAATTCCTCTTCTTCTAATGTGGTTGAGGAAGGTCAAAAAGGTTTTTCACACCCCTGCCAAAACCAAAATATCATTTAAGTGGACTGGCCATTTCAGGAAGTAATGTTGACCTTATAGAACAGATCGTGTTGAATGGCGACAAAAAGCTGCAATTATGTCCAAAAATGTTTAGGTAGATGCTGCATTATTAAGGGTCTCGCTCCTCCTTATGGAATAGCAGAAGCTGGAACACATACGCAAGTAGAAATACCCATGAATAGGAGATGGGAAATATGAAAGGGAGAGCTCACGGTTGGTTCACTTTTGGATCTGGGCAATTTTCTTGCACGCATTAACTTTTTTTTGACAAGAACACATTGCAGAACAAATAACCAATAATTTTTTATGGCACCCCAACACACAAATTAAATAGCCAAATGCACATGCAATATTTTAATACAAGCAATGAAAAATAAAAGTGTTGCTCAGCAGAACGCTGGGACAAAACTAGGAAAGGTATGCTTTTTGGCCAGCGGATGCACATTGGGGGCACGCAGAAAATGAATGGACATAGCAACACATGTCCACACACCAGGAACAAAATGCAGGCACTGGACAAGAACAGGTCTTTAAGGTTTTTTACAGTGGCACAATTACTATTTAGTATAAGCAGTTAACTAATTTTATTGATGAATGTGTATAGAGAATCAAAGCAACACTAAAATACAGCTTGCAACAAGTGTGACTGCTTACACAACTCCGGCCATGTAAACAATACAAAATCATTGTCACAAATCTCTTGTTGCAGAGATTTTCTAGAATGAAAAAACATCCTGATGGCCAATCATGCACACATGAAATGAAAGTTTCCAACAAAGTCAGGGAAAAAAACTTGCAGTGGTACATAAGGACAATTCTGAACAGACTTGCCTGTCATTGACCGGCCTAATGTATTTTTCTGCAGTACCAACAATTATAAAGGTCCTGAAAACACTCCATTGTCTATGCCCCTGCTGGGTAAAGGTTATCAAAATTTTACTTGGATGCCTGAGGCAGCAAAGAAAAAAATAAATAAATAAATAAATACAAGTCCGTGCGGCAAAACTGGTTATTTTCTTTCCAAAAGCAAAGCTGTAGTCTGCACTTCTCTGTTGAATACAGGCTACAGTTAAGTGCCGCAGAGTTTTGTTAAAGCATTGTGGGGTTGATTTACTAAAAAATGGAAAGTGAAAAATCTTGTGCAGCTGTACATGGTAGCCAATCAGCTTCGACAAAAAAAAGCCTGGAAGCCGATTGATTTCTATGCAGAGTTGCACCAGATTTTGCACTCTCCGGGTTTAGTAAATCATCCTGTGTGTCAATCTGATGCCAGGATTCTTTTTCCATAAAATGCAATTGTCACTTTTTTTGTATTACACTGCTGCTGATCACCTTCCATCCCTTTCTGACACTTTCTATCTACATGTTGCACTTGATTGTTCCGGACCACCTTTCCAAAAGTAAAAACGGTTGATCGTGCCTGCGCAATGTGTGTCGGCATAGCTTTTTAGTCTCCACCAGGGAAGCATCTTATGATATGAAAAAGTAGAAGCACAACTGGGAGACAGTTGTCACCCCATAACAGGGAGTGTCTGAACCTTCATGACTGGATTACCAGCATCATTTTAATGAAACCAGCATATTTAAAAGATTAACAGGTTAGAGTTTATATGAGATTTTAGTGATTGAATATAAATACACTTTATGCCAATAGAGTCCTACCTACATTTACAGGTCTACAAAGTTTAAAGAGCTAAAAGTTAAAAATACAAAGTTACATAGTCTAGTTGAAAAAATAAAATAAAAACATGAGTCCAGCTAGTGTGTATATATATATATATATATATATATATATATATATATATATATATATATATATATATATATATATATATATACACACATATACATATATATACATATACATATATACACACACACACACATACATACACACACACACACACACACACACATATACACACACACACACACACACACAGTTACATACAATGTAGACTTAAAAAAGAAGTAAGGAAATTTTATTTTCCCATAATCATACTTACCTAGGTGGATGCAGCATCAGTCTGATGCTGCATTTGTTCCCCGCCATCTCTGCATTGAGAACCAAGCCATTGAACACCGCCGATGGCTCGGTTCTCACAGATCCCTGAGCAGAGAGCTGCTGCCCGTCAATCAGCAGCTCTCCTGCTCAGCTCCTCCACACTCACTGGATCACTGAGCTGTGGAGAGGCGGGGGATCGGCCATCTCATCGGCTCGCTAAGAGGCTGAGACGGCCATCAGTCCACGCACCTGGCGAATCCAGACTCCCAAAGTCAGGATGACGCGGTGCCTGGACTTATTCCTGCGACGTCAACAGAGAGGGGACTACAGACCGCTCTCTGCTGAAAACGGGTCACAGGAGTGTAAAACTAATTGCACTCCTGTGACGCTTAGGAGAAGCTCAGGTTGGACTTCTGCTTTTAACAAAACATGGAAAAAGTGGTTTATGCAAGGTGCACATCTTAAGTTCATGGCGCAGGTCTCATCTTAGAAAAACGGTTGCAAATGGCTGAGAAATTTTAACATGGTCTGGTCTTTGACTATCCCCACCCTCTGCCAAGCATAACTGGCCAGGGTTGCCTACCTGAATCTGAAGCCATCCAAAGACATAGGAATCATCTCCCCTATGTGGCAGAAAGCCACATATCAGGAAATTTACCTCCTAGTGTTTGTGGGTGCATCTACATTACAAAGCACTGAGGGTGACCATTGTTATCCTTCTTTTGCCTTTAAATGGCCCATTTAATGCGTCATACTAAAAGACACTCATAAAGTCAAATATTTCAAGTTCTATCAAGACAAGGAAAAAAGTTTACTCAAAAAGATTTTTTTTTTTCGGAATAGTACGTTCAATTGACGGGTTTAATTTGCAGCATTTTAAATTGTTTCAATGCTGGTACTGCAATGCAACACAATGCCAAAAAAGCTGTAAACTCTCTGTACAGACCACATGGCATGTTGTAACATCCATGGTTGAAACGGTTTATATGATCCAATAAACGCAAAGGATGTGCACACAAAAATCGATCAGCTTGACAAGTATATAAGATTCTCTCATAAAGAATGGTAAAGCATTACTTAACTGCTGAGATCATGTGTAACATGACCCTGGCCTCCACAGATCACTGCAAGAGCCAAGTCACCAAGTTTTTCAGGTTGAAAAGGTAGTTTTGTACTTGGCTTGTCTATATGGATTCATATTTCCATAATATCTAGGAACATGGACTTGTTCCGGCGAACCTAAACTCAATGCTTCATTCAATTCTATCCATGGGCTTATTAGCTGAAGAGCAAACCATAGCCATCTAATGAATAGAAAGGATTTTATTTATATATATCCGATAATGTGTAATTGGTATTCTAGGCAATTTAGCTTAATTTCTAATAGGCTTAAAGGATTACCTATTTCTTCTACGATCCTACGACTAGTTCATTGTCAAGTGTTTTCTAATAATTGAGGTCTGTATTACACTAAATAATAACCCCTTTTTATAGCTCCTTACCAAACTAGATGAAGGATACAGGAGTAAAATCTCCAGGCAAATACTTAAAAACTCCCTCTGAATCACTTGCATGTTCTTTGGAAAGCCATGAAACTTGTTTTCAAGTCAACTCAGTTGCATTTGTCTTTATGCTGAGAGTTGGCATAAGCCAATTAAAAGTTAGGTAAAGTGGTTCTAAAGGCTGATGGTTTTTTACCTATATGCATTCTCTGCATGAAGGCACAAAAAAATAAAAAATCCTGGTGTGCACCCTTCCCTCCCCCTTAATACTCAACGGCGCTTGATCTCAATCCAGCAATGTGCACCAGAGCAGTGGATCTACTCATAGGCATAAGCTCCCACTGCTGTCAATCACAGCCAGTGAGGAGGAAGCGGGAGGCAGGCCTGAGCTACGCTCGAGTGCCCCCATAGCAAACAGCTTGCTGTAGGGGCACTCATCAGGGGAAAAGGAGCCAGGAGCGTCGGCAGGGGACCTGAGAAGAAGAGGATCAGGGCTGCTCTGTGCAAAACTATTACACAGAGCAGGCAAGTATAACATGTTGGTTATTAAACTAGAAGTCCAGCCTAACACTAAAATCCCTGCATCTACAGACATCCATGATCTAACATTAACCTATCCAGCCCTGTAAAGAAGAAATCAGTATACATACCTTTTTTGTAGCGGATCCGGTCTCCACCAGCAGAAGCTTTGCAGAGGACACAGCTGACAGCAGCTGTAAAATGAATGGGGAGGGATGTCACCCATAGACTTACTATGGGGCTTCTGTTGTCGGATGTGTTCTCTGCACCCGCCTCCACAGCGAAGCCGCAGGTGACAGCTCAGCATGGGATCAGGTTGGATTGGCTTCAAAATGGGTATGTATACGGATTTCCTCTTTACAGGGCTAGATAGGTTAGGGTTAGATTGTGGGATGTTTGTAGATGCAGGGATTTTAGTGTTAGGGTGGACTTCTACTAATATATACAACTACACATATTAAGTACTCTGTCAACTGATGAGAGATGCAGGTAAATAGGTAGGCAGAGAGCAGAGTTTGTGTCACCAGTATAGTAATGTTCCCCAATAGTCCAAAGAGCAGACTGAAAATCATGGAAGTGGCAGATAATCGCAGGCTCTGAAGACGCTTGGCTCAATTCACAAAAGCTCAAAACACAATGATAAAACTATTTTAGCCATGCGACAATTTTCAAATCTCAATGGTCTCAGCTAAAGACAACATAAGGGTCCTAGTGTGTTAGATTTGTGAATTAAGGCCAATGTGTATATTGCTTTACAAACCTAAGAGTTGAAACAGTTCCCATACCTGTGTTTCAACTACACATTTAACCGTTTGCCAGTGATTGGCCTTTAAAAGCATGGCCATAATTTAAATCTAGAACAAACTATCCTAATCTCAGTGACCACTTTGCTAAAAATCTTTAGGCTTTTAGATTAGTAAATCTTCTGATATGTTCAAGTACATTTGTACCTCATATCACTGCCTCACACCCAATAGGACTGCAAAGTCTTGAAAGCAACATATTTTCAAATTATATTTTAAGATGGGTAATCGTTTTAGAATTTCCTCTAAAGTCATAAAAAAAATAAAAATAAAATGTAATCAATATTTGGGATTTCATTCAAATATATAAAAAGGTGTGATAAAAGAGGTATGGCCAAACTTCTTATGTGGGTCACAGGAGTGCACTTAGTTCTGCCCTCCTGTGACCCAGATTCAACCAACAGGCTTTAGCTGACATAACAGACCCGATCCAAACTCTAGAGGGATCCTGACAATGTCATGATCCACCCAGAAGCCTTACAGGCACAGCTGGCTAAGCCTCTCAGCGCACCGAGCCTGAGCCAGCCATTACCACCCCCTTTCTGCCAGGCACTCCAGTGAGTGCTGGAGGGGCAGAGAAGTGAGCCTGTGACTGCCCATTATTGCTCTCTGCTCTGTGAAGACTGAGGACTAAGTGATCACTCAAGTTTAGAGCTGCAGGGGGAATAGTTAAGTGTGGTCATATTCTGGTGCCAATTGAACTACACAGCCATACTTGGATACACTGTTTTCACTAGAACAGGAAAATGGATGAAAAAAAAAAAAAAAAAAAAAAAGAAGGTGAATATTAACAGGCACCCTGCACCCCTAAACTGAGCTAACCTGGGGCAGATATAGCCACTTATTAAGCAAAGCCAGTAGATCTGGAAAGTCAGCTGGTTTGTCACTGCAATATTTATTTTTAAAAAGGTAGGTATAAATGCATGCCAACTGTGCACAATTAAAAAGCTAGTCTGAAATTACCACATCATTTAAAAAAATCACAAAAAGGCAGCTGTTTTCACACAATCGTAAATTCCAATTAACACAAAATCATACGGCCATAACAGGAAAATAAGCTGCTGTGTTTTTCTGACTATTGTTCAACTCACATGGAAATAATTCCAATATGTTTTACAAAACCTTTCAAGGCTAAGCAGGCCAAATCCTTAAACGGATCCAACGGAAGAAAAGTAAGATTTCTATCTTCCATATGCAACATCTGCCGGGGCAGTCTGAGACACATGGTAGAGCCATACCCACATCAATGGGCTGGCGTGGCTACAGCACAGAGAGCACAAGGACATGGCTCGTACTCATAGTATGCAGAGGATGCACAGAACCGACTGTCGAGCTGGTGTCTACCACAGACGTCTTAGGTTCAGGCCTATTAGCGCTCATTAACTTCACCAACTACATCCTCCTGAGGACATAAATTGTGCTCCAGGAATGCCTGACTTGTGAAAGGCCTAATGCATTCCAGAAGAAGCTGAGATATATGCAGAGCCAGCTGCAATACGAAGGTCATCATTAGTATTTTGAAAGCAGCTCTCGATATGATAACTTATCAACAGGCAACACAGGAAAATTGAAGGTATTTTGAATGTTAGCACAGTAGGTTTGCAATTACTAAAGGTAGAATAAGGTTATATAACCAAGATCATGCACCCAAGACTGATTTTCTGTCTTAGCTAGAGACTAGAAGAAGCTGGTGTCAACATATTAGGACTGTCAAAGCTGAAATCTCAGGAACCTCATTCTCCCTGGTGCAAATATTTTCCTCTTTTATTACAGAAAAAAATCA
This sequence comes from Rana muscosa, assembly GCA_029206835.1. Classification (NCBI taxonomy): domain Eukaryota; kingdom Metazoa; phylum Chordata; class Amphibia; order Anura; family Ranidae; genus Rana; species Rana muscosa. The sequence goes on from CM055123.1 coordinate 186,433,531, forward strand.
AGACTGATTCTGGCCATTGAAAGAGTGTTTCTTCCCTTTACTGGTTACCATGTCTACAGCAGTCACAAATACCACATAGCCAACCTCGTCTAACCTTTATCATTCTCTCCAAAATATGCCCGTGTTGGAAGGATTTTCTTCTTGCCCCACCGTGGTCTTCATAACAAACCTGCCTGTTCAGTTGACCCAGACATGCATGTTTATGCATGAAACTGGCCAAAGAAACTTCCCTTGATTGTGTCTACCTAGTACCTATTAAAAGTAATATGAGGGGAAAAGCCAAATGACAAATGTGTAGCGGGATGTACAGAGCCCTGATCTCACCATTCAGATCCCTAAGGAGATATAAAAAGCTACTGTATGATTCAGAGTAGCAGCGGCTAGCAATTATTGAAAAAAAATATTTATATAAAGAGGCTTTTTATTAGATTTATATAATTATTAGGTTTTTTGCCTTACACATTTTGAGCCTGCAAATGAAAGAAATATTACTATTAGGAAGGCATTTAACATTTACAGCATTCCCTATGTAGGAGCCACATATCTAGTACCTGAGGATTTCCTCAGGTAACACTAAGGGGATTGTAAAAGCTCAACTTTTGTTAAATCCTTTCGCTTTGAATTTTCATATGCAAGTGGGAAACCTGTATATCGGTTGGTATTATACTTTCTTGGCACTTTTTGACTCCAACTATCTCCCAGAGATTGGCTGGGAACCCTGCATGCTCTCCCTTTTTTTTCTCCAGTTTGGCTGCAAGAAGTTTTTTGGAAGACCAAGTTTGAGCAACTACTTTGGAAAATTGATGAGGTCCTGATGAAGCAGATTCCCTGTGAAACATGTACACCATATTAATCAGCGACCATTGTGCATCATATTGGTGGCTGTTTATGACCTCACAAAATTCAGGAATAGAACAACGGTTTTAAATACTGTTCACGTGTCGTTTTAATACTACAGAGCTAGACATACGAATACCAATCCAGGAGATCAGCGGTCAGAGCTCTGGCTGAAGTACCCTATTCCCTGCAAGCCTAGCTCTATTTGCTAGAAAGTCTAGCACATTGCAGAGAGAAAATAGGGCTCTGATGCAGGAATTTACCATGAGAGAAGGAGCACCTACGGCTCTATTGTTTCTTGGGTGCTCAAAACACAAATACACACCAAAAGAACCTTTTTGTTGGTCCTCACTTTTATCCTTCAGTAATAAAGTGTTGCTAAAGACAATGATATTGCCTGTCACTAGAATTTAGCCTCTTCTGTAAGTTATGTGTATTACCTGTTAATCCTGCTGTTATTTTTACACTTCTTTTTAAAGACCAAGCTGTCCAGCAAAAGTTAGGTGAGACAAACCATTTAACACTGACAGGGGGGCTACAATGGTCAGCTGTTATTCATTTAGTTAAAAACTGTTTCTGTAACTACCGTATTTATCGGCGTATAACACGCACTTTTTTCCCCCTTAAAATCAGGGGGAAATCGTGGGTGCGTGTTATACGCCGATACTCCGTCGAATTCCCCTGCTGAAAACGAGCGAGAGGAGCGAGCGGAGCCGAAGCCGAAGTACAATCGGCTTTACTCGGCTCCTCTCGCAGTCCCGCCCATCTCTGACTGCGCCGCTGACAGAGAAAGCCGAGTGTACTTCGGCTAGTCTCGGCTCCTCTCGCAGTCCTGCCTGTGACTGTGAGCAGAGCCGAGTCTAGCCGAAGTACACTCGGCTTTCTCCGTCAGCGGCGCAGTCAGTGGAGATGGGCGGGACTGCGAGAGGAGCCGAGTCTAGCCGAAGTACACTCGGCCCCGCTCGCTCCTCTCCACAGAAATCGGCGCCAAATTTTAAAAAACGCCGGGACTGACACGATCGCAAAGGCACTGGGCAAGGCTGCAGATGGACAGATGGACACTGGGCACGGCTGCAGATGGACAGATGGACACTGGGCAAGGCTGCAGATGGACAGATGGACACTGGGCAAGGCTGCAGATGGACAGATGGACACTGGGCACGGCTGCAGATGGACAGATGGACACTGGGCACGGCTGCAGATGGACAGATGGACACTGGGCACGGCTGCAGATGGACAGATGGACACTGGGCACGGCTGCAGATGGACAGATGGACACGGCTGCAGATGGACAGATGGACACTGGGCAAGGCTGCAGATGGACAGATGGACACTGGGCAAGGCTGCAGATGGACACTGGGCAAGGCTGCATGCTGCATTTAAATGTAAGTTTTTTTTCCTTGAATTTCCCTCCTAAAAGTTTTTTTCCTTAAAATTCCCTCCTAAACTTGGGGTGCGTGTTATACGCCGGTGCGTGTTATACGCCAATAAATACGGTACCTAAAAGTGTAAGCCAGAGTTAGTCTTTAATTTGTTAGTCAATGGGGAGGATTTACTAAAAACGGGAGAGTGCAAAAATCTGGTGCAGCTATGCCTTCAATTTTCCTGTGCTATCCTTCAGTCTCCTCTCACATTACTAATTTACTAACAGACATATCAGGCTGGATGTCACACCACTTCCTCAAACTCAATCTTACTAAAAACGGACATACTTTTTCCTCCGGCCCGTGCCCCTTCCCCTGACTTCTCCATCAATAATACAACCACCAGTCCCTCCACTCATGCCTTGGTGCCAAGTGTAATCCCGACTCTGAAATGACTTGACCTTTCAAACCCAAATCCAATCACTGTCCAAATCTTGCAGACATCACCCCTGTAACATCTCCAAAAATACGCCCCTTTCTAACCACTAAGCAACTTACTTATTCACTCCCTTGTTATCTCTCGCCTTGACTATTGCAATTCCCTCCTCACTATCCTACCTCTCCAAAAGCTATCCCCTCTTCAGTCTATCATGAATGCCACTGCCAAAATCATCCACCTTACCAACCGTTCAGTGTCCACCACTCCTCCCTGCCAATCCCTCCACAGGCTTCCCATTGCCCAACAAATAAAATTCATAGCAATAACATTCAAAGACATTTACAACTCGAGCTATATCACCAATCTCATCTCCAAATATCACCAAAACCGTCTTTTCCCAAGACCTCCTGCTCTCTAGCTCTCCCGTCTCCTCCTCCCATACTCGTCTCTAGAGCCTCTCCCATCCTCTGAAACTCACTACCCCAATCTGTCCAATTATCTCCTACTCTGCCCACTTTTAGGTGATCCCTGAAAACTCATCTCTTCAGGGAGGCCTTCAGCTAACAACCGAATCTTCTACTTACCTCATCAGTTCATCCCACACAATTACTACATTTTGTTTCACCAGCCCTTCCCCATTAGGCTGTAAGTTCGCCCTCTTATATTTAATTATATTGTTGTTGTATTGTCTCCCTTTATATTGTAAAGCACTGTGCAAACTGTTGGTGCTATATAAATCCTGAGAAATAATAACCAGATTTCACCTTTCATCGTCAGTTTTGTGTAGATAAAACAATGAACAACAAATATGCTTTTTGACAAGTTAAAAGCAACAGTCCAATTTGATAAGCCAAATACAAAAAGGCATAATTTTTAAAAGAGACAGCAAAGTTCCATGAACCAAAGATTGAATCTTTTTTTATTATTATTAACTTTCTAGGGCTAGTCTGTTTTCTACCTCCGTAAAACCTGCTGCGGGCTCCCGTCTGCCCTAATTGCAGAATCCTTTCCCTTCTCAGAAAAGGGTCTGTTTTATTTCATCCCCCAAGTGCCAGCTCCCTGTCTACCACAGGCCTGAGCTGTCGACCTGCCAGTGATTAATTACATTCAAGCCCAGGCTGCTAAACTTACATCAATACAAGCAGGGGCCTATAGTCACAATCATAAACCCTGCTTTCTCTCCATCTCGCTGCCTGTGCACAGCGCACACACTGGACTATGCCAGAAGGACTTGGCTCAAGTAGAAAAATTAGACCAATGAGATTTGGCAGGGAACAGAGCCAAATACATCCACAACAGAAAAAAAAAAAGGAGTGACATCATGGCCCCTGTGCGGTGGTCTGGACGATAACAATACGTTTGTATTGTGCTGGTCATGCAGTTACTCAATACATTCCCTTGTTACTCAACTTCTATGTTAACATTTGAGTTATAACAACAGAAACTTTATTAGCAAAACATGATAACTATTCCCACATACAATACCACCCACTTTAAATGCAAGAACAGACACTGGGGCTATTGTTAGATGCAAGCTTTAGGTCAATGGTTTCTGAAAATGTTTTTTCGTAACCCACGCTTCCTCCACTGTGGTACATTACAACATTATAAAAATATGGTTATACGAATAATAACTGTTCGGAAAATTAGTGTAGGTATGGAATTTCTTATTCAGAAGGCTTAGGACGTTTTGACTGGGTAACTGGTTGCTCTGGATAAAAGAATGCCCACATAAGCAAAAGGGCATTATACATAAATATGAAAAATGAAAATTTGCTGAAACACATGGTAGCAATAAAAATTATTTTCTGGTTGATTGTTAGTGTCAGTATAGTATTTTAGTGCAAGGGTTGTGTCACCAGAAATAAAGATGGCTTCCATTTGCCTAAGAACTAAATCTTAAAGAGGAACTAAATTGAGGGCATAGTCACCAGTATTGCCTGTGCAGCAAATCTTTCCCCATTACTGACCTGCCATACCTTGTTCTCCTCAGTGTCTCTAAGTGGAAGATGACACTCAGCGGGGCCTTGCTTCCTCATGTCAAAGCCTCCAGCAAGGAGGAGAAAAGTGAGCAACTCAGTAGTGACATCCTCAAATCTTACACCAAATCTCCTGAGACTAGCAGTCAGAGAGAGCAGCGCCCAAGATCTGACAGTAATTATACATTTATGAGGCTGTAGGCGCACTCACATACTAGGAAGTGCACTGCTAGAAGAATTTCAGACAAAGTAAATTCTTTTCAGGTTACTTCTTACGCACAATTAACATAAGTAGATTTTCCTTATAACATAGCAGATGCTGCAAACCTCAAGCAATTTGTTTTGGATTGAGCAGGGAAGAATTGGAACCCATGTAAAGTTTTTACTGCTATTCAGGGCTAGGTTTCGGAGATTTATCTTCACTTCCTGTCCCGTTTACAGCATTTTACCAGATGGAGTGAGTGGGACTTTCCAACAGTAAGACAGAATTAAAAATAATTTTCTTTAGTACAACAGGGTAAACCTAATAAAAAACACTTTTCAGATTTTTATTTCGGTCTGTGGCCCCATAGCATATTTTTCTTTGTTTCCTGGTGAAGCCTCAGATAGCAGTAAAAAAACTGACAGGAGTTTAAACTAGTAAAGACCCACTGGACACTTCTACCTAAAGGTAAGCTTTTAATAAAGCTTACCTTTAGATACAAGGAATATCTCCTAAACGTGCACCATTTAGATCAGGGCTTGACAAATTTGCTTTGAATCTAGGAGCCGGCTAAAAAAGTTAGGAGCCAGTTTTATTTTGTTTGTTTGTTAGCGTAGTATGGTTTGTCAGCGCCTGGGGCAGGGGCGTTGCTAGGTGGCAAAAAGACCAGGGGCTTCAGCCCCAAGTCCCTGCGTCCGTCATATGTGATGTGCACCAGTAAATTTAAGGGGGTAGGAAGCTGGTAGTGAGGTACAGGGGGATGATGATAACAGGGGGTATGTTAGTAGGAAGCTGACAGTGGGGTACAGGGGGTACAGGGGGATGCATATGACAGAGAGGACGATGATAAAAAGTATGATGACAGGAATCGGAGGTAGGGTGGTGGGATGCCAGGAACAGGGAAAGGATGAGGGGGATGACGACGACAAGGGACAGTAGATGGCATCATATCATTAGAGTTGTGTGTGTGTGTGTGTGTGTGTGTGTGTGTGTGGTGACAGCCGGCTGATAGCAGGGATATTAGGGGCGCCCTCATCAGGGACAGGATGTGTCAGTGTCGGGCAGTAGGACATGCAGACTGGCTCCCCACTGATTATGATGCCTGCTCTGACAGGTCCTCCATTACGGCCATCCATCCCGGAGATGGTCAGGGAGCTGCTCAGCCAGGTGGCCATTATCCACGCTCTGCGCGTTAGGAGATCCGCAGAGTGCGGGAGAAGGGGAGGAGCCGGGGAGCACATGAATCCACTCACTGACCCAAGAACTAGTGAACGGAGGTTGTGACAAGCTCCCAGCGCCTCCTCCTCTTCCTCCACAGGACACCTCGGACCCTGCTAGGGCATTGGGAAGAAGGAGGGGACAGCGGCCGCGTGAGGAGAGGAGGCTGGCCCTCTTCCCTCCCATGTCACTCACAGCTGGACATCGGACTACTGCCCACCTCCGGGGCAACCATGGAGACCCCCGAGGGGGAGATTGATCGGCGTCGGGAGCTGTAGTGAGTGGGCTGGCGTCAGCCCAGGCGCCAGGACGCGCTTTATGGTCGCCATGGCGACCTTGGGCCTGGGGTTTGTTGAACCCTGATTTAGATGTTCAGTGTCTGACATTCAGTGTCTGTCATGTGCTCTGAAGGAATGGCATGCCCGTGTCGTTCCTTCAGAGCACTGTGCTGTAAACAGTGATGCACGTGCGTGGGAGTGACGTACTCACGGCTCTTCCATGCAAAGGACCGGAGCCTGTGAACCCGAAAGGAAGACCGGGTGAAGATGGAAGCAGCAGTGACAGTGGAGGGCTTTGGTTTCAAGGGAAGTCTTTCATATTGTGCACGTATGCGATGCATACGAGTACATAAGGACTTTAGCTTGCACAGGGAAGATTTTTATTTTTTCTTTAGTCAACTTTACGTCCACATTATACCTTCATTATAAAACATATTTTTGACTGGACATACATTTTAACCTTCAACCTTTTGCTAACAGTAAAGCTTAAAGTATGCTTTATGTAAAATTGCAGTTGTCTTCTCACCGCATACACATACCTACAAAACACTTTAGCCTGGAACTGTAAAGCCATTGCGTATACGTTACAGACAATTTCCAAATAGTACTTGTTCTGTATAATGCCTAGGCATTATATACAATGCTTAGGGAAAATATAGTATATTAAAAGAACACCAACATTTCATGCTTTATCTAAAAGCATTCTATAAATTGCTTAGGCAGTCTGTACAATGCCAAATTTCACACATTGATGGTAACCTATACAGTGATAATGAGCAACTGGGTGTCAATTGTTTCATTAATTACTTTATATTCTGTGCGTGTGCTTTAACACCTAAACATCATTGCAAAATAACCATTTGTTGTTTTTTTTCCCTTTCGCAAGAGCTCTTAAGGGGACACGAGTAATTAACACATGCCAGTCACTAGTCATCCATTATCACAGCTCTGTCTAAACAGAAACAAGAGTGGGGCGGTTAGATTTGGTGGGAGTAGCCTAAAGGGACAAGATAACAGAAATCTAACCTTTTCATGGCCCTGCATGGCAAAGTCCAAACTAACCCCATTATTGTTAATCCAAACTAAATATTATCTCAAGATATACAATGAGCATTTTTTGTTGCCAACATAAAACTTAATTATTTCAAGGCCAGCTGGTTAGGTTGAGTTGCTAAAAAATGTGTTTATCTAATTTGCCTATTTAGGTTATCTAAGCAATGGTAAAGAATTGAAAGCTACTTGCAAGACGGTTAGCGAATCAGCAAGTTGATATAGATAGTTTTACAATGTTAGTAATAGATACCTAGAATACGTACTAGAAAACAAAACGGTGACGTTTTACTTCTGCTTTTTCCAACTACCTCCTTCTTCCCATCTAAAGTCCATTCAAGGTTCAGGTTGCAGCTTTAGCAATGGTTGGAAGTGTTTTGAGGCACCACCACCAATTTTCTTTTTTGTGACACACATTGAGGTCTTAGACTGGCCACAAATTCTACAATCTTCTTGTACAAGATTAAAGCACAGAAAAACACATCTAATTGACAGGCCAGGCAAGGCCAAGGCTATCTGACTGGAAGTTCTCCCCTCCCCCTCCCTCCAGGCATATTTCTGAGACACGTCACAGGTCCCAGATGACTACAGGACCATTCACAGGAGCGCAGCCTGGCTCGCTTATGCGCAGTGGGTACACGGCTGTGAAGCTGCAGGTTGTTCCAACCTTTTTTTTTCCCCCCCATCTTAAAAGGGTAACTCCAATGTTGTTAAAAATTACCTTTCCAATCTGCAGCCACTGTAATTTTCTGAGAATGCAATGAAATATGGCTACCTGGAGTTGTTCTGTACACAGAGTGTGTACTGATCACTCCGCAGAAAACATTACCCGTTTGTGTGATTGGCTCACCAATTTTCCCAGAAGTCTGCCTAAGATACAAATCAGATTAAAGGCATCCCCTGCAACAAAAATGTCATTTTTGGAGAAACACTTTTAATAGGAGCATATCTAAAGGGATGCAGGCTCAGCAGATTTCCTCATAAGTGCCCTGCAGCTGCACACCTGACAGTTAATTATGAAACCACTCCCATTAGACCTAAGCACAAACACACATGGATTTCTTAACAAAAAAGGTAGGAATCTGCAATAAAAGGTTGTTAAAATCCTTGCAATGTACATAGATCAAACAGAGGGGAATGTTTGTTTTTTCTCAAAAATAGTGGAGTTACGCTTTAAGTGATTGTATTATGACCAGCAGGGTCAAGGTGGTAAAATAAAAATATCTTGCTTTCCGATCTCAGATAGTTGGGAAGGAGGTAACCATGCTGATTTTATTCTACGTTTCAGGAATTTTAAGATTACAGGACCCTACAGTTTTGAGTATTGCATAGGTTTTAACAATAACATAACATATCCATATCCTGGGGAAGTACAAGTCAAAGCATGCCTTTTAGCTAGAGGCCTGAAGACTGTCCCTGTCAATTCATGCACTTAGAGTACGTTACATACTTTTATGACGATATATGCCATGTATGTAGGAGAACGAGGCAGTGATTTGTGACTTGCAAGCAGTTGCCAAATAGTTCTTCCCATAAAGCAGTTCAGCCAGAAAGCAACAGGGAAACAGACACGGCAGAAATGGTTTTGACGTTCGACATTTATCCTGCTATTGCTGAGCAACTAGAATTGGAAAGGAACACCTCTCACTTACAGTATGACTCTTAACACGTTTGTAGATATCTGCATACAACAATCTTCTTGCTAGTCAAGGTAATCTAGCTGCATATCTCAACAGAAAAGTCAGGTCATCAATCTGACTGTGCTGTTTGACAGGGAGTGTAAATTTCAAGACTGAACGGACAGAAATTGATTAAAATCTTTTGGTAGATAAAACCGTTCCAATATACAAATTTCAGCTGTATGTTGTGCAGTTTGCCAGGAGTTTATCATTAAAGAACATATTCTCTAAAAAAGGTGTAGTGTAATTAAAATAGGCATTGTACGTAAATGAGGTGCTTAATTCACTAAACATAGTTGATTAAATATGTTATTTACTTCCCTTGGGATGAAAGAAAAGATCGCTGGCAACCCAGTGCCTAAAAGGATCCTGTGAGCACATCCAACTTGATATATAAAAAAATAAATAAAAATTTGACTGAGCCGGTTGAAAATAATCCGCTGAACAATGACTGCATCCTATCATATACAGTACAGGTTTGGCAGTGCCACTGTATTTAGGGAACTGCATGTGCAGTGCAATACAATAGGCAGTAGAGATTCCTACATCCATGATGTTTTGGGGAATCTACTGATTTTTTTCTTGTTTAGCCCAAATAGCTGAACAGAAGGTCAGACGATGTATGGTAAGCTTAACACCCAGACAAATTTTGTAAATCTGCTTTAATCTCACTCTATAAAACACTAATTGACTATATTAAATGGCATCTCATCTGTGCTTTGTGAAGCTGAAATTGAGATCTCACTCCTACACCTCTGTATTCCCCACTCTCACGATCATATAGGTTTTAATTGCTTTCTTCAGAACCTTAACAAAAAATCCAATAGGAAGATTGAGGTTCCCTTGAACTGGTAGGTAGGTGAAGCTGGGAACTCCGGTGAAGCTGGGAACTCCGGTGAAGCTGGGAACTCCGGTGAAGCTGGGAACTCCGGTGAAGCTGGGAACTCCGGTGAAGCTGGGAACTCCGGTGAAGCTGGGAACTCCGGTGAAGCTGGGAACTCCGGTGAAGCTGGGAACTCCGGTGAAGAGACTTCACACTCCAAGACTGGCCATACATTAACATTTTTTTTTCCTCACTCAACCACCACCATAGTGAATGAAAATGTGGATTGAGGAATCCTCCCACAGAGCTGTTACAGTGATTGTAAAGTATTTTTCTTTTTTTAAACTTGTTATACTTGCCTCCTCTGTGCTGTTAGTTTTGCACAGAACAGCCCGGATCCTCTTCTTGGGTCCCTCTTTGCTGCTCCTGGCCCATCTCTATTGAGTGCCCCCACAGTCAGCAGCTTCCTATGGGGGCACTGGAGCCGAGTCACAGCTTTGTGTGTCCATTCAGACACAGAGCTCCAACCAGAGCCAGCCCTGCCCCCTCTCTCCCCTGATTGACTGGTAACAAAAGATAGCAGCACTTCCAGAGAAAAAAAAAAAACCAGCTCCTTTTATTGTGCAAAAATGGGAACAAAAGACATGGTACACACACTCAACCCACAGAGGGCCATCGGGCAGGTTTCACAACAATGGCGCTGCTGCTGTGTCAGCCAATCAGGAGGATTGTCCCGGATGGCTTAGACATTCGTGGACATCGCTGGAGAGAGATGGGGCTCAGGCAAGTAATTAGGGGGTGCTGGGGAGGCTGCTACAAACAAACAGCAGCACTAATCATCTGGGAAAACCTTGACAGGCTGGTTGTACAGAAGTAAATCCACTTTTGTACAACCTCCCTGCCCATACATGGATCGAAAGTCAGCAGGGACCAGACAATTTTCAATCCATGTATATCTGCCCTTAGGGCTCATCTACATGGGCCTTTGCAGCCTAAGGAGGAGCAGTAAAATTGCAGCTCAACCTCTTTTTACCATCCAACTCCCCCCCAACAAAAGAAAGGGTAAACAAAGCCTTAAATGGATTAAAAAATCCAATTGGAAGTTCAATTAAGCAACATATGGGTTTTTAATACGCTTTTCCTGGTAATCCTACCATGAAGGTCCTCGAGCAAGGCACATGTGGTTACAGGGCGACAACACTCTGTCCCTACCTTATAGTTGTGCTCTTGCATTGTCACCATTTAAAATGTACCGGTAGTTCCAATTAAAGGATAAGTTCACCTTTTGCAACATGTTACACCCATATTCAGGGCGTAAAATGTAACATTTCACAATTGTATTGGCCCCCAACCAGATCCCTTGTTTTGGTCTTCTAGCCCTGCTCACTGCCACAATCTAAAGAAAAACACGGCAGGCTTCAGCCCGCTGTCTGCTGAAAATGGGTCACAGGAGTGCGGAACGAACAAGCTTTAGCTGTACTTCTCCTTTAAGACCGCAAGTGGCTATTTCAACACACATTACACAGGCATGCTCCAGTCTCATCGCCATCAGGAAGCCCACCCTTCCATGCAGCCTTTGTTACAGTGCATGTATGTAGAAGGGTCTGCAAAATGCTTCAGCAGATTAACAAAAAGATCAAAAGAAACTTGTTAATGCTATAATGTGCTTTAGCAAACTAAATGTCATTTGGTTTGGTTTTACATCAACAAAACTAAAACTATTACATTTTTTTTTTTTTTTTATATCCTGAACACTCCATTAAACCTATAGGAAGTGCACACATGCATGAAAAAACACTAGAAAGATGCCAGCACATACTGTACAAGACTTTCTTTCAAATCACATCTTTTTATTGGATAATGCTGAAAATCGATTTCAAAAGACATTTAATGATCTGTGAAAAGATCCCTTGGCAGAAAAGGTACTTAATCAGATTAAAAAAAAAAAAAGACAAAAGGGGGATCATTAATACAATTAGACCAGTTTCATTATGGCATCAAGAAAGGGAAAAAAAGGCCAAAACAAAACTGAGGACAATTCAGCACCCCACCCCTCATTATGTATTGTTTTGTGGTACTGATGAGCTTAGCACAATAAAAGTCTCACAGCTCCTTTGTGTAGTGACCATTACTGCAACTGTCTGCATTCAGATGGGAAAAACAAAGTCACAGGGGATCAGGATCTGTGGTATAACAGTTTGGGGGCAGGACTGAGTACAGGAGAATTGGTCTACTGAACTCTGGTGCTGAGATTGAGTGGTTTTAAAAAAGGTACTTAGAGATAGGAAAGGTTTTAAATCCAAGGTTAAAATTGCCATCTGTGTCCCCACTGGGTAGATTAGCCATCTCAATTTGTTCTGATTATAAATCAAGAAGAAAAAAAAGTCTGGGTGACAACTCCCTGCAAAGGATACTCCCTTCACTTTGTAGGGATTTCCTTTCACTTCCTGTTGTAGCTTTGGGGCAGGAAGTGAAAGGAAGTTTCCCCAATGAGACAAACAAAAAATTAACTGGTAGGGGTTTTTAAAACCTTCCCTTCTCTACAAAAAGGGAGGTAATCTACACTCCCAGAGTGTAATACATGCAGAGGCTGTGGAGCAAGTGGTGGCTTTTCAACACACAAGCCATCAGAAAGGCAAGTATATTGCCTCTTCTGAGAAAAAAGAAAGAATAAAACTGCGCTAAACAAGCTAACTTGAGAGAAAAGCCCCAGATGCTCAATCTAATAGCTTAGTGTATATTGGGAGCTGTGATTTAAATTGTGAACTACCATACAAGGTGAAATTAGAAAAAAAAAAAAATTGGGGGAAAATCGCGCTGACCCGTGACCAAACACTATGACAGTGATGAAATAAAATGACCAAAAAAACATAAGATCTACTAACAAACAATAGAATCAAATGTATACAAAAGAGATTAAATAGTGTGCTGTGATCTATATCAAATAAGTGTAGTCCATATAGTGTAAATTAGTCCATCACAAAGATCCTTAAATAAATCCTTATAAGTGGCACCAGTGCTCCGTGAAAAATCATATAAGTTGTTGTGTCCGCATACATCTGTGACTTTCCACCACCAAATAGCAGGATTTCTCCTTACCAGCTGTATATGCCCCCCCTGACAGAGGGTCAATTTAGGCAGAAATCAAAATGTATCTCCCACGAATCACCGCAGCACACAACACATAGGATTCCTAGGATGGCGTCCTCCGATTTCCATCAATGGGCACATGTATATAAAAAGAATGGAACACACTCCACATAGTGCGTTAAACATTCTAAAATTTATTCCATTAAAATAAAAATACACTTACAATTGTGCAGTTCAAAAATTCGCCTGTATTACGTCTGGTGTGCCGGCCGTAGCACATTCAACAGACACCCGTCCTTGTCGGAAGTGATAGAGGTGACGTCAGTGCATCGCTCCGCCCTACGTCCGTTTCGTAAAACCTTACTTCTTCCAGGGGCACGTTGCTATTTGGTGGTGGAAAGTCACAGATGTATGCGGACACAACAACTTATATGATTTTTCACGGAGCACTGGTGCCACTTATAAGGATTTATTTAAGGATCTTTGTGATGGACTAATTTACACTATATGGACTACACTTATTTGATATAGATCACAGCACACTATTTAATCTCTTTTGTATACATTTGATTCTATTGTTTATGTTAGTAGATCTTATGTTTTTTTGGTCATTTTATTTCATCACTGTCATAGTGTTTGGTCACGGGTTAGCGCGATTTTCCCCCAATTTTTAATTTTTTTTTCTATATTGCCTCTTCTACCGACTTCCTTGTGTGTAGAAGAGACTCTGTGATGGCAGGCTCAATTTAAGCTGAGAGTTAAGGTTAAGTTAAAAGGCTGGGTTAACTTTAGAGGATTATAGTTAAAGTTTCAGTTAACGATTGATCAAATTTGGGGTTAGGTTTACAGATTGGGCAACCAGTTTGGTTTAGGGTTTAATTTACAGGTTAGATCCATTTATAAAGATCTGTTTAGAAGTTATTTCAACGTAATGTTGAGGGGCTGTGCTAAAACTAAAGGAATATTGTAAAATTATTTTAAATTTTAGTAATAGAAAAATCTTTTTTTGCAGACATTTATCATGAAATTAAGCAAGCTCCGGGAGGCAGTGGCGAACAGAAAAGCCTGGCGTGCTATGGTCCATGAGGTCGCGAAGAGTCAGACACAACTAAACGACTGAACAACAATCATTTGTAAAAGTAATTTGTGGCAAATGTTCCTGCACCCAAAAAATACCATTTATAACAAATCAAAGATGTCAAAATTACTTTTAGAGAGATCAGCTTAAAATAAACTTTTTTCCACAGAGAACCAAAAAAAAATAAAAAAATTCAATAATATAAAATATGGTTTTCCCGTATGACAAATTTCAGACAAACAGTTTATTTTAGCCCTAAAAAAAGAGAACTGAAAATCAGCTTTCAGGTTTTCGGTTTGGTTGCCAATGATTTACTACAATCTGTTGTATTACATCCCAGTACTTGTGATAGCCAAACTTAAAATAAAATTCTTTAAAAAAAATGATACAAAATGACACTCAATATATGAAATGGCAACAGACAATTGATACAATTATAGAATACCATTATCAAATTTAAAAGACAAGCTAACGCCACATTGGCTGCAATTATTTTAACAACTTGGTTGACTTCACTGCGTATACACAGTTAGTAGCTTCAAACCACATTGTTAAAGCGGAGCTCCGCCGAAAAAAAAATATTAAAAGCCAACAGCTACATATACTGGAGTCCAGTGACGTCCGCAGCAGAGGACGAGCAATCGCTCATCACTCTGCTGCCCCCACCGCCATCCTCGGTGAGGGAACCAGGCAGTGAAGCCTACGGCACATGCGCGTTCTGACTGGTCCTCCTGTGTTCTGGGAGCCGAGTGTCTCCCAGAACACTATGGGTATTCTGCGGGAAGTGACGCGCTTCCCGCAGATTTCCTGCAGAGAGAACTCCCGGAAGTGGGTGCAAATACCTGTCTTAGACAGGTATCTGCACCGCCCTCCCCCTGAAAGGAGTCAATTGTGACACCGGAGGGGGGGGAGGGTTCCGATGAGCGGAAGTTCCACTTTAGGGTGGAGCTCCACTTTAACATACTTCACAAAAGGTACATCTCTTGAGCTGACAAGAATCAAAACATGGCCAGGCAATAGTTTGCTCCCCGGTGTTTCGTCATATTAGGTGACCCGTCAGATTTTGTAACGGAAGTGACGTTCAGTCGCGGCCATCTTGCTCGTCCACAGTAAGAAGGCGGCATGCAGACATCTTGTTACACCCACCAGAGTCTTGCATTAGACACTTATTTTTAACAGTAAACAGAGCTTATATAGTGAAATATAGTATTTTTAAATCCATCTGACTGTTTGGACGATGAATTTTCAAAGCAGCGGCAAGCCTGCTGATCTCAGAGGTTTGCTAATCTGCCAGAATACCGCCGCTTTGAAAATTCAACTTTGAAACAGTCAGATGAATGTCAAAATACTGTATTTCACTATATAAGCTCAGTTTATTGTTAAAAATAATTGCAAAATGCAAGACTCTGGTGGGTGGAACAAGATGTCCGCTTGCCGTTTTATCACTGTATCCTTACTGTGGACGAGTGCGGGGTGTAGCAAGATGGCTGCAACGGAACATCACTTCCGTTACAAAATCCGACGGGTTGCCTAATCTGATGAAACACCAGCAACATTACACAAACTTAGAATTACACGTAATCTACAAGTTGATTATTGTATTAGCTATTGTGTTCCTTTAGGCACATACAGGCTTTGGAAGTAACCACTATGTCCAAAGGGTAATGTTTCAACTTTCCTTGTTGCCCTGAGGGAATCATAGGTTCATGGAATGCAGACTCTAGATGAACATTCCATAAACAAAATGTAAATAAGGGACTGCAAACTGCGCCAAAACAGAAAGCAAAAATTTATGATTTCTCACTCAAATCGATAATTTAGGTTATTTATGACAGGATGGTTAATATATTTTACAGGGTTTGTAGGTCTACTATGCTGCCTTGCATAAAACATCAAAAAAGTACTGCCACGCTTGGACTAACAGCTTTTCCCAAGACAAATCTAGCTGTGACTCAATGGACAAAAGAACCCCTCTTTGACCTAAATAGCCCAGGAATAGCCATAAAATGTTAATTTAACAAAACCTGCAGCAAAGAAATTTTGTCAGAAACTTCGCTGTAAGGAGACAAAGACACCCGAAAGAAAGTGCCTACTCTTACCAACTCATTTCTTTCCAGTTGCACAGAAAAGAAAATCTGTAATAGGCACATCTCCTTTAACTGGGCACCCCTCTCTTTTTGACATTGACAGGACAAAGTTCTCTCATCCATACAACTATTTTATAATAAAGTCCAGTACTTGAGCCAGTCACTTTCTACAGCAAGGACCCCAATTATAAGCACATTGCTTCTCATTAAAACAGCACCTTCTTCCACAACGTGCTCCTTTTAACACAGCAATACCCAATGGGTTTTCAAACTTCCATGAAAAAAAAGAAGAAGGTTTAACCCCTGCTCTATTGCCTTCGCTAAATCCCTCGAAGGCAATGCTTCTTCATCATCTTTAATTGTGCTTGCAAATCCCATATAGAATTTCCCATTTTAGCTCCAAGGGGACCTGGCCTCCTCCCTCAACACCCCACCATAGATTTGTTTCTAAAGCTTTGGAGAGATTACAAAACAGTCCTAATCTGCATTTTAATTGGCATTCCAAGAAGAGGGGGCAACCCCTTCTTAGTCACTCACTGCTTCCAAATCAAGGAGCTTTTGCATCCCCCATTAAAAGTTACAATGAGACCTGAATGGCACTAGAGACATGACATACACTTTACCATGCAGGTTAAGAATGCAAAATTTCACACGAACATACAACTGCACTCTGCAGATGCCAACACACAATGTACATTCAGCAGCTACTGCACAATACGTGCTTCATACAAAGACATTCTGGTTTTACAGCAAAACACTCTGGTCTCCGAGCTCAGAGACCGCTGATAATTGCTTTAATTAGATAGCACTTTTCTGCCCCCCAAACACTTCAGATTGGAGCTTGAAAAGGACCATTTAGAACCCTGTAGGAATCTGAACACTGAGTATATTATAAAGCTAAAGATTTGCAGCAGTTGGCATATGTTACTCAACTCCTGAGGTGCATCATAATGAAGCCATCCCAGTGTTTGCCGATAGGCAACCTGTGGTTTTCTTTCCATGGCCAATCAACTGGTCTCATTTCCCCTTGTCACAATACAGGTTCCTGTAGGCATTAGATGACAGTTATCCAATACAACATTTCTGTACCTGGAGAGAGTAATGGAGCTGAATAATCACAACAAACATGGGCTTGTTCAGAAACACATGGCAAAGAGCAACGAGGTTGTCCAAAGTACAGCAACGCAGGGCCACCATAAATCACCTCCGAGCCAACTACAGCAAATGGACCCCAATTTCTATGCGGTCACTGCACTTTCCATATTTTCCCTGTTCTTTGCACAGTTTATACTGAATAAGCCTGATCATTCTACACCACAGGAACCTTAAAAAACCAACATAAATATGGGAGATTTACTAAAACTGGAGCACTCAATCTGGTGCAGCTGCACATGGTAGTCAATCAGCTTCTAATTTCAGCTTGTTCAATTAAGCTTTGACAATAAAACCTGGAGGCTGATTGGTTTCTATGCAGAGCTGAACTAGATTTTGCACTCCAGGTTTTATTAAATCTCCCCCATAGTTTTTTTCTTTTTTCTCTAAGAACAGCCATGTAATGACTATAGCTATCCAAAGTCAAAAACAAGCAGTTTAGCAAATGAATAAGTGCTAGCAAACAAACTGATAGCACAGCTGCCAAGATCTTTCAGCATGCTGGAAAATGTATGCCATTCCAAAAAAAAATAAAAAATAACTATGGTGATCAACAATGTAACTTAAAGCGGAGCTCCGCCGGAAAAAAAAAATATTAAAAGCCAGCAGCTACAGCTACAGCAGCTGCTGGCTTTTAATATTTGGACACCTACCTGTCCTGGAGTCCAGCGACATCCGCAGCAGAGGACGAGCGACCGCTCGTCGCTCTGCTGCTCCCTACGCCATCCTCGCTGAGGGAACCAGGAAGTGAAGCCCTGCGGTTTCATGCCCGGTTCCCTACGGCGCATGCGCGAGTCGCGCTGCACCGTTCTGATTGGTGCTCCTGTGTTCTGGGAGCCGAGTGTCTCCCAGAACACTACGGGAAGTCTGGGGGAAGTGACGTCACTCCCGCAGATTCCCGGAGAGAGGACTCCCGGATGTGGGTGAAAATACCTGTCTTGGACAGGTATCTTCATCCCCCTCCCCCCTGAAAGGTGTCAATTGTGACACCGGAGGGCGGGAGGAATCCGAGTAGCAGAAGTTAAAAACTAGGGTGGAGCTCCACTTTAAAGAGGAAGTAAACCTCAGAAGAAAAAATAAAATAAAATACACCCTGGAAGGCAAAGACAAAATGAGCTAGTATGCATAGCATATTAGCTCATTATGAGGTACTTACCTGAGATCGAAGCCCCCGCAGCGGCCCTCGTTTTCCTCCTCCGTCGCCGCCATTACTCCCGGAGTGACTTCCGGGTACCGCGCCTCCGGCTCTGTGACTGGCCAGAGACATGATGAAGTCACTCCCAGCACGTGAGCGCGGGAGCCGCCAGTGACGGCTCGATAGCCTTCACTCGCGGCACGCTCAGTGTGCCTGCGCCATTGTCTATGGCGCGCATGCGCCGTAGATATCGGTGCAGTCTTTTCTGCAAATATCTCCTAAACCGTGTAGGTTTAGGAGATATTTCTTGTACCTACAGGTAAGCCTTAATCTAGGCTTACCTGTAGGTAAAAGTGGTCTGTAATGCGGTGTACACATGATCGGTTTTACCGATGACAGCAAAACCGATCGTGTATGGGCCCCATCGGTCTTTTTTCCCACATCAGTGAGAGAAAAAAAAATAGAACATGTTTTAAATTTATCTGATGGGAAAAAAACATATAGCAAAATTCCGATCGTCTGTGTGGAACTCCATCGGACAAAAAACCCACGCATTCTCGAAAGCATTGAACTTCATTTTTCTCGGCTGGTCGGAGTGTTTTACGTCACAGCGTTTGGGACAGTCGGATTTTTGACTGATGTTGTGTAGGCAAGACTGATGGAAGTCAGCTTCATCGGATCTCCAATGGAAAAATCCATCGGATTAGAATCCATAGGAAATCCAATCGCGTGTACAGGGCTTTAGGGTTTACAACCACTTTAAAGCCCATCTCCGGGGTAAGGAAAAATCCTCCCTTGCAGTGGGGTTGTCCCCACATTGCAATTTTTTTTTTTTAGGTTCATTTAGGCCTAGTCACCAGGAGCTGCAGGTTTTACTACTCTACCCTACCCTCTACTCTGGACTTGATGACGTCAGAGGACCTGCGACTGCCGGAGCATAAGGCAGAAGAGGTTGTAGGAACCGATCTTACAACCGGATCGGATAAGTAAAAGTGACGCTTTTGGCACCTCTTAGACCTAGACAAGTATTTAACCCTTGCAGTGCAGGGGCTGCCCAACTGCAGGGGAGCATTTTTCCTTTCCCTGGGGTTTAGCTTTAACAGATATCTTTTAAACACGTGTGAAAGATAGACACCTACATCAACCTTTTTTTTTTTTTTTAACATGGAGGAACCCTTGAAATAGTGTTTTGGTACCAGGGAACCCCCTACCAATAATTACTACAGCGCACTGTACATTTGTGCGATGGACAGTGTGAAGAATGCTCCATACATTTGTGATCGTTGGGAAGTCACCCCCTTTTACAGATAGCCAAGAAGATAATTGGTTTCAGTGGTTATTCTGAAAGGCAGAAATCTGTCATTGCTTAAGGAACCCCTAGCAATCTCTGGAGGAACCCTGGTTGAGAAAAGCGGCTCTACACATTTTCTAAATCAAAAATGAAATAATCTCAGCCACTACACACACACCACCAATCGCTATCCATTATCCAAGAACAATTTGGCTGCGTATGCCACCAACAACATATCTACATCTGGTTGAGAAGGACGGGAGTGGTGTTTGCTTATACTGTACACAGAAAACTGTTCAATAATAAGTCACGATCCCCCAATGCCTCTCTGACCTTGCTTTCATCCCGTATCAATGCATCCATTGACCGAGTCTCAGGCTGAAGTTTACCTTTGACTGTAAACAGTTAACAGAAGAGTGATTGGTGACTTTCACTGTACCAGAGAGAGATCCTTTGTTATAATGAAGAACATAAAAGGCCTCTCAGGGTGAAATATGGGTTTACACTACACAGAGATGTGACATTCCTAGCAGGGTCCAGGCTGGAGTAAAACAGTCATCCTCCACCAGCTCACCCCCAGACTGTGTAAATCTGTCACTGGTTAAGACAGTTTTATAACCAGTCAGTCTAACCTATTCAGCCCAAGACTTTTCATTTAACTTTGAATTGAAGAATGAAATATATGCAGCTGCCCTAGGGCACTTAACCCTTTAGGCAGAAAGGGGGGAAAAAAAGCACCATGTTGATGGGAAAGTTGGAACTATTGTGAAAGAAAAAAAAAACGTTTTAAGGAATGTCACAAATACAGACAAAATCTGACAACGGTTATAGTTTCTAAAATGCACCTGTATTTACTTTTTAATCCAAAACTTTTAAAGTCGTATTGAACACAAAAAAGTAACATATTGTAGGTTACTATTTCTTACATGTGATGGCTGCATTTGTTTTATTTATTTTCTTCATTTTAACCTGATGATCCGGCCACTAACACACTTCTTGTCTTAGAGAGAGGTGTGTTGGATGTACCTACAGGTTTAGATAGACTTGACTAATTAAAGCCAAACTCCAGCTAAAACTTTTTAAGCAGTTACAGCCACATTGTTTCCCTCCCCCCCCCCCCCCCCTTACCCTTGTAAGCACCCCTGCCTGTGGTAAATGGTTTGTCTTAACCCTCTAACTGCCACTTTTCCTGGACAGCTTGTTCTGTTAAAAGGGAGCTTTAAAAAAATTAAACACTTATTTTTGTTTTTATTACAGGTACTTATATAGCGCCATTAATTTAGGAAGTGATTTACATATTTATTGAACATTCACATCAGTCCCTGTCCTCAAGGAGCTTACAATCTAAGATTATTAACTCACGAGCATGCATACACATACTAGGGCCAATTTAGACAGGAGCCAATCAACCTACCAGCATGTCTTTGGAGTATGGGGGAGACCAGAGTACCCGGGGGTGCTAAAAAAAAAAAAACAGAGTACCCGGGGGTGCTGGGAAAAACCAGAGTACCCGGGGGTGCTGGGAAAAACCAGAGTACCCGGAAGAACATGCAAACTCCAGGAAGGTAGTGCTGTGGTTGGGATTCGGACCGACAACCCTAGTGTTGCTAGGCGGAAGTGCTAACCACTTAAAAATAAAGGCAAAAAAGCCTAAACAGAAAAAAATGAATGCAGCCACCACATCTAGAAATTGATAAGCTGCAATAGAATGCATTTTGTTTATGGGTTTAATACGGTTTTAAAGTGTATCTATAGCACAAGCTATATTTATAGAGTAGGAAAGGATAGAGGAGTTAGAAACTGACAAACTTTTTTTCTTTTGCCATGTCCCACTTGAGGACCTTTACGTCCCATGCAAGAAACACAACAAAAAGTAAAAATAAATCTCTCCAAAGTAAAATTTTCAACAGTTGTCACCAGAACAAGTGTCCCCATGGAAGATTATCCTTGATCTGGTGACACCTCCAAAAATTCTGGATTTGCCATCACGTTTCCCTTGACAGTGGTCACCGGGACAGACAGAGAAGGTGGAAATCTGACCAGGCTCTAATCCTCATCTACTCTACCCAAAACAAAGACAAACGTTTAGGTTTAGATACTTTAAAGTCAAACACAAACAACGCAGTTTACTTCTATCTGACAGTCTAGAAGGGATACGACTCTCCAACGTTTTCACTTATTTGCTTCTCCTTTAGAACTTTTTCTTTTACTTGTAACAAAAACTTGTTCTTCAGCCAAACACATCCAGCCTGTCCCATAGGATAAAATAAAGCTTATGCACAAAAAGGCAAACCTAGTGAAGCAGGAGATCTAAAGCAGAGTCTTAAAAGAATGACAAACATGGGTCCTCCCTCCGCTATTGTTCCATTTTTCAGCAATTAAGTCTTCCATCGCCCACGTGAAAACTAGTCAGGTTAACGTGCCCAGGTAGGTGAAGCCAAGCTGTGCTACGCCACATACAAAATGCCATGCCAAAAACTTTCACCGAGGTCGGAGAAACGATGGAGCAAATGACCGGGAAACCTTCAGGACTACAAGGATTCTGACATTCCCGACATCGCCAGCAAATCCTGGAGCTCATCGCCCCCCTTTGTCTAATGTTCTCCTCTATTAATATTTGTTCTAAGTGATAACGTGTGTTCCAGGCATGCTAATCCAATGGCAGATTCCAACCTACAAGGACAAATCCCTCTGGAGGGAGCCAGTCTGATGGGCTGGTGAGATCATCAGAATGCTGACCACACACACACGTTACTACTGGATTGTACATGTTGATCATATTCCCCCTTATTCTCCTCTTCTAAAGAGTGAATAAATTCAGTTCCTCTAATCTTTCTTCATAGCGGAGCTCCTCCATGCCTCTTATCAGTTTGGTTGCCCTTCTCTGCACTTTCTCCAGTTCCCCAATATCCTTTTTGAGAACTGGTGCCCAAAACTGAACTGCATATTCCAGATGAGGTCTTACTAATGATTTGTACAGGGGGGCAAAATTATATCTCTCTCTGGAGTCCATACCTCTCTTAATACAAGAAAGGAAGGCTGCCCATACATTATACAATCTTCCTTTAGATTTACCAAAGCCATATAATAGGAGGTCAGACCTAAACACTTTCCATTTGTATGCAATCAGGCAGGCCCCTGCACTACTAAAGGAAATTAAATAAGAAAATTGTATAATGTATGGCTAGCTTTAGACAAAAAACGTTTGGGCACACAAGACAAAATTGAGTCTTCTGTTTGATGGGCTTGTATGAAAGCCCGATTGGAGCTGACAATATCGTTACAGACAATTGAAATCGTACAATTCTATAATGTCGGTATAGGTCGGTCTTTACAGCTTTTACATTCATATTACAATTAATGGACATAACGAGGTGGCAGAGATTACGTATTAAATATCATACAATCACAACATAAGAACACTGGAATGGAGGCTTTAGGAATGTGATGGGTACAGATTGTACAGACTCATTCGATACTATCAGATTGTGTGTATGGCACAATCATACGATTCAGATATACGAGATAAATATTGTATGGGGGAATCTTACAATATGTAGGATATAACTGGTACATATCATCAGAACGTATATTCAGATTGTGTTTACGGGAAACGTTGAGATACAATGTTAGAGTATGATCAGAACGTACAATCATATTGGGAAAACGTGAAGTATATTGATACAGCGGAGGATGATCTCAACTCTCACATACAACTGATGATGAACGATGATGGAATGTGTACGGGGGAATTCGATATTCTCTCAGATACAACTGATGAGTAACATAGGAGCATACAATCAGAGTGTATGGGGCAATAGTACCGGTAATTACATAGCGCCAATAATGTGCGCAGCACTCTATTATATTCTCCCAGATACATCTGACTATGATCTACATATAGGACTGTGACATACATGAGAAGAAAGTGTATGGGTTAATCTTATCTTTCAGATACAACTAATAAGTATGATGGTAATGTACAATCACACAAATGCTGGCCAGACACTATACAATCTGATTGTACAATCTATGTAAATCAGGCAGTACCCTTGCTCTACACAGTTGACAGCAGATCCAAAAGGAGATTGAATAGTGTATGGGGTAACCATATCATTTAAGGGATACAACCCCTGAGCCTATTGGCTAATCTTAAAATTGGTTTACAGCAACTGATGGCAATATTCAATCAGATTATGTGTATGGGGTAATTCGATAATCTCTGAAATACAAGCGATAAGGATGAAGATAAATGTACAGACTGTGTGTGGAAGAATTAAAGAATTGGTACAACTGATAAGTATGATGAGAATGTACAATGAGATTGAGTGTATGGGGTGATCATATAATATATGCAATTCAAATGATGAGTGTATCGGGCAATCGATTAGCTACAACTGATAAGTATGATGGGAATGTCCAATTCTAATACATGTATGGGGGTGATGTTGCAATGTGAATGTACGATTGGAGTTTGTGTATGGGGGGGGGGGGGGGGTTAGGGGGTCTTATGATTGTACAATCAGAGTCTATGGGGTCTGGGATCATGTGATTGTACAATCAGAGTTTGTGTAGGGGGTTAGGTATAATATAACTGTACAATCAGGAGTATGGGGGGGGGGGGTCAGGGGTGATGTGATTATAGAGAGTGTATGGGGGGGTCAGGGATGATGTGATTGTACAATCAGAGTGTATGGGGGGGGGGGGTTGGGGATGATATGATTGTACAAGCAGAGTGTATGGGGAGGGGGGGGGTCAGGGATGATGTGATTGTACAAGCAGAGTGTATGGGGGGGTCAGGGATGATATAATTGTACAATCAGAGTGTATGGGGGGTTAGAGATGATATGATTGTACAGAGTGTATGGGGGGGGGGGGGTTAGGGATGATATGATTGTACAATCAGTGTATGGGGGGGGGTCAGCGATGATGTGATTGTACAAGCAGAGTGTATGGGGGGGGTTGGGGATGATGTGATTGTACAAGCAGAGTGTATGGGGGGGTTGGGGATGATATGATTGTACAATCAGTGTATGGGGGGGGGGGGTCAGGAATGATGTGATTGTACAAGCAGAGTGTATGGGGGGGTCAGGGATGATATAATTGTACAATCAGAGTGTATGGGGGGTTAGAGATGATATGATTGTACAGAGTGTATGGGGGGGGTTAGGGATGATATGATTGTACAATCAGTGTATGGGGAGGGGGGGGGTCAGGGATGATGTGATTGTACAAGCAGAGTGTATGGGGGGGTCAGGGATGATATAATTGTACAATCAGAGTGTATGGGGGGTTAGAGATGATATGATTGTACAGAGTGTATGGGGGGGGTTAGGGATGATATGATTGTACAATCAGTGTATGGGGGGGGGGGGTCAGCGATGATGTGATTGTACAAGCAGAGTGTATGGGGGGGGTTGGGGATGATGTGATTGTACAAGCAGAGTGTATGGGGGGGTTGGGGATGATGTGATTGTACAAGCAGAGTGTATGGGGGGGGGTTGGGGATGATGTGATTGTACAAGCAGAGTGTATGGGGGGGTTGGGGATGATGTGATTGTACAAGCAGAGTGTATGGGGGGGTTGGGGATGATGTGATTGTACAATCAGTGTATGGGGGGGGGGGGTCAGGAATGATGTGATTGTACAAGCAGAGTGTATGGGGGGGTCAGGGATGATATGATTGTACAATCAGTGTATGGGGGGGGGGGGTCAGGAATGATGTGATTGTACAAGCAGAGTGTATGGGGGGGTTGGGGATGATGTGATTGTACAATCAGTGTATGGGGGGGGGTCAGGAATGATGTGATTGTACAAGCAGAGTGTATGGGGGGGTTGGGGATGATATGATTGTACAATCAGTGTATGGGGGGGGGGTCAGGAATGATGTGATTGTACAAGCAGAGTGTATGGGGGGGTCAGGGATGATGTGATTGTACAAGCAGAGTGTATGGGGGGTTAGAGATGATATGATTGTACAGAGTGTATGGGGGGGGGGGTTAGGGATGATATGATTGTACAATCAGTGTATGGGGGGGGGGGGGTCAGCGATGATGTGATTGTACAAGCAGAGTGTATGGGGGGGGTTGGGGATGATGTGATTGTACAAGCAGAGTGTATGGGGGGGGGTTGGGGATGATGTGATTGTACAAGCAGAGTGTATGGGGGGGGGGGTTGGGGATGATGTGATTGTACAAGCAGAGTGTATGGGGGGGGGGGTTGGGGATGATGTGATTGTACAAGCAGAGTGTATGGGGGGGGGGGGGTTGGGGATGATGTGATTGTACAAGCAGAGTGTATGGGGGGGTTGGGGATGATGTGGTTGTACAATCAGTGTATGGGGGGGGGGGGGTTGGGGATGATGTGATTGTACAATCAGAGAGTATTGGGGGGGGTGTTAGGTATGAAGGGAATGTCCATGGTAGAGTGCCCCCTCTTCCACACACAGAGGGATGAGATCGCTGGAAGCAGCACTATGACGATTACCTGTCAGTGTGCAGAGATCGGACGATGGGGTCGAATTGTCAGGTTTGGGGGGTCCCCTCGGAGTCAGCCCAGTGGTGTAATCCTCACACAGTGGGGCCCAGCTTCAGCAGAGGGGAGAGATCCCGATCCCCCCATCCAGGGTGAGTGTCAGAGCTGCAATCCAAGTATCTACAATCCACAGCGAACGATGTAGCATCCCCGATCGGCCGTGCACCCCTCTGATTACAGCGGCCACATAGCCCACAGGAGGATACAGAGACTTCCCAACGTGTACAGAGAGCAGAGGGGCGACCCGCGCAGGTCCCGTGTATAAGGAGCAATGGAAAGTGGATGAGACTTTTCCCTCCCCCTTCACTGCCAGCCCTTTCCTCCTCCCCAAGACACACCCCCCTTCCTGAAAGCTGACCTTCTACTCCTCCCCTCCACCAATCCCATCACCCGCCTCCTGCCGGCACCCCTCCCATCCCCTCCTCCTCCTCCTCCTCCTCCTCTCCTCTGGCACACATCGCTGCACACAGGGATGGTTTGTTTGGATTGGAATTACTATGCTATGTGCGCCTTGGCTCTCTATTTTCCATCTCCTTCTCCTCTGATTCCCCCTTCTTGCTGTAAGGGGGAGGTGAGCTACATTACCTGAGCCATGTAGGGGCTAATGACGTCAGAGGAGCTCCCTGTGATGTCACCTGTCTCTGGACCCCTAATAAAAGGAGATCATGATAGTGGTCTCAGTGGATCATCATACACTAATAGGATTTTGTTATTGTTGTTCTTATGGTTACTGGTCACATTGGCGTTCATTTCCAGCCACAGTGACAAGAAAGTGAGGCTTTCTTTCTGGAACTTCCATTCATACCAGAATCGAATTAAAGCAAACTAACCGTCAGATTTTCCTCCTTGTTTCACAGCAAATCGGAACCAATGAACAAAAAATCGTTTTTTGTTGTTGTTTATTGTTTCTGATCATGTGCAGTCTTTCTTTTCTGATTTTTTTAGTACAACAATTGTACGAAAACGGTACACATTAAATTAAATTTGTTAGTTCAGTTCCCGTAATTTTCGTACAAAAGTCGCAATCGGCTGTCGAAAGTTGTGTACAAACTGTACGAAAATTCTTTGGATGAAAATGTTCGCCTGACTTTCTGATAGTGTGTACGCGCCTTAAGGCTGCGTTCACACCTTGCGTCCCGTAAACGTGCATTTTTCTCACATTTGTTCCATGCATGCATAGAACAGCCCATTTATTTCAATGGGATGCTCAACAAGCGTGCCAAAGAAGCTCATGTACCTTTTTGGGCATTGAGCTTTGCACATTTTTTATCCACACTTTTGACACATGCAAAAAAAAGTCGGCTTGGCAGCAACAAGCGTAACGCACTTTATTTCACGCATTCTGTGCAGATGTGAATGCAGCCTAAAGCCCAGATTCACACCAGGTGTGGCTTTAAAGTTGCGCTACTTCAGCACAATTTCAAATCCCCCAATCAGTGCAACTTCACGTGAAGCTTGCTGACATCTGTGCGACTTCAAACACAGATGTCAATGCAAGTTGCACATAAAATTGCAACAAAAATAGTGCAGAACGCTTTTTCAAAGTCGCTGCGACTCACTGATTTGCACAGTCCCATAGGGTGCGACTTTGATCTGTTAAGTCACATGACCGGTGTGAACAGGGGCTTAGCGATTAGCACCTCTTAAATGGGAAGTTCCCCCAATGGGGTTTTTAGGCAGCTCAGTTCAATGATTGGAAGCAATGTATATTTAAAAGGTTTTATTATATAAAATTCAAGTGAGGTCGTGACAATTAGGATATGAGCTCTGGTAACATACAATCGTAAAATTTCTACACGTGGATGCAAACACAAAAAATTGTCATACAGCTCAGCATATCACATGTATAAGCGTGTAGCAATTTCCTAACGCGTTTCAACCCCTTCAAGGGGTCTTCTTCAGAGGTTTTGATGTTGCTGTAAGAAAATACATAGTCAATTTCAACGTTTTTCTCCTAATTTTTAAAGGGAGAGAAAAAGGTGTATATGTAAATCGCATAATTACCAAATCATTATGTGTAGGCATGAGACAGTCTGAACCAGAGTTTCCACTAAAAGGAGCCCCAGAGAGTCCCAGGTGGGCCTCCCGGCCGTGTGATCCTCCAACACAAAGCACTGCAGAAATCACATGCAACTTACAAGAAATCACAGCATGGATATGGAGTCCCCGGAGGGGTGGGCACGGGAGAGAGTCGTCACCTGCGACAAAGCATTTATAATATAAGTACAAAATGCATAGCGTGATGTTATTATAATTTCTACAGTAATAGATTATTATTAGTATATGAGCAGACAAGAGTATTCCCCCAGAGAGCACACCACACATATTATATCAATCTGATGTTGTACATGTAATAATGTGTATGGACCTAAATAAGTCCATAGACAATGGTATCTATAAGCGTCCATAAGTGTATGAGTTAAGCCCCGTACACACGGTCGGACTTTTGGCCAACAAAACTCATTTTGAGCAAGTTGGACCAACAATCCGACCGTGTGTACGCTCCATCGGACAAACTTTTTTTTTGTTTTTTGTTTTCAACGGACAAAAGTTGGGTCTGCAAACGGACAAACTTTTGCCCAACAAAAGTCCGATAAAGCAAAGTCCGACCGTGTGTATAGGGCTTAAGAAGCATCCATTATAGCCCAGCTACCAAGGACTCGGTTCGCACCTCTGCCTTGCAGCACTGGGGTTCTCCGTTATAATCCTAGCCAGGACAATATGTGCATGGAGTTTGCATGTTCTTAACGTTGGCCCAAGATGGACCACTGTCTCTATACTATAAAATCCATCCATGGAATTCAGCTTTAAAGTGGTTGTAAAGCCTCAAGTCACCGCCTGTGCTGCAGCTCCCTCCAGACCCCCCCCCCCCCCTTTTTTTTTTACTTGAGCCCGATCCAGCAATGTGCATGAATGCAGTGGCTCCAGCCGCTGTCTCCTCATTGGACAGATTGATAGCAGCAGGGGTCATTGGCTACCTCTGCTGACAATAAAATCCAGTGACACGGGAGTGGGGGGGGCCGCATGGGTGTCCCCAGGGAAAGTGGCATTCCGTGGGGGCATCCAACGAAGAGGAGGGGCCTGGGGCACCCCAGAAGAAGAGGATCGGGGCTGCTCTGTGCAAAACGATTGCACAGAGTAGAGAAGTATAGGCATGTTTGTTATTTTTATAAAAAAAAAAAAGTTTTACTACCCCCTTTTAGTTGACAATGAACCATAACATCGAATAGTACAATGTCTTTTAGATCTACCAACAATTATGTAGTGCAAGGTTTGTCTGCTTGGATGCAAATGGAATGCATAGTTTAATCAGGTCCTTATATTACATCATGGCGGTAAATCTATAGGAGATTGACCGGCTGTTTAAAAAAAAAAAAAAAGACGACCCATCTATGGGCAACCTTAATGAGGGTACTAACTCCTGTGTGCACTATGCCTTTCCCACTTGTAGAATCCTTTCACCTGAACGCTCTCCCGCTGAAGCATATATTAGTATTGATTTTGTGCTATCTGCTAACCTTACTCATGGCATTACCTGTACAAGTGCTCAGTAATGTTTGTGGTTTGGGTGTGTGCATTCATCCAATAACCTCTGCGTCTCTGCACCACGTGAAAACATTATTTACAAACGTCATTATGTTTTAGAGTGTATTGGCCCCTACATTGTATCCTATGGAAATAGTGGACATCTTGTAACCCTTTCACTGCTGGCCCTGAGGAAGTGATTTTATCTACGAAACAAATTGGCCACACCTATACCTGTGAAATGGGGATTCTAGTCTAATAATAAAATAATAAAAAACAATTCTAATAATTGTATGATCTTTTTTATTTGTTAAAAAAAATCTACTGTTTGTCCTTGGGGTCTTGTGTATTTTAACAAACAATTGTTATTTTTTGTTTTTTAAAATACATGTTTAAATTACCACTGAATTGTGTAGTAGTAAATATAGTTTTGTATTTGTATTTTATATATGTCATGTGTATTAAATTTGTCCTAAATGTTATAGTTTAAAATTTCTTTATTCTGCATGTTTGAGATATTGTGCAGGAAATTACTCAAAAGTAACAAAAGGATACATTAATAAAAGCATACATTGAGATACTTCTGCATAATAAAAGGATACCTTGAGATGCTCTTGCTATATACAAATGACAGCATCAAAGCCCATGAGATGCAGCACACCCATTATGGTGGCCATTGGCTTCTTTATCCAATCATTGTTCAAGTCAATCAAAACAATCCAATCCACAATTAAACTAATAGCCATACCCTCCCTTCCAATTGATTAAGGCTGGGTTCACACTAGCTGTGGCTGCGGCTCACAGCAAGGGTCTGGTCTGAATTTTTGCCTGAATTCACACCTGAAACTGAGCCAAAGACACACAGGACCCTTTTCCAATGCAGTCCGCAGCCGGCCCCGAGCTGTGTTAACTGGCTCCATTGAGAGCCGGTCACAGTCTCCTGTCATGTGAATTGGATGCGGGGAAAGCCGCATCCAATTGGCATCAGTGTGAACCCAGCCTTAAGCCTCATACACACAATCGGATTATCAGACGGGAATTGTGTGATGGCAGGATGTTGTCGTATAATCCCACCGTTTGTACACTCCACCAACAAATGTGGGATAGCATGCTTTAAAATTGTCTGCCAACAAATGTGTGTTCACAAGTCCATCGGACAAAACTCCAAAGTACAAACACGCATGCTCAGAAGCAATGCTAACCATAACACAACATTAGGAGAAGTTGCCCAAAGGGTTGCGCTAAAGAGCTAGTTTTGTGTTTGCTGCCCGACAATTCTTTGCCATTTGTATGCAATACAAGTTCCTGGCCAACGCCCTTCGGACAAAAGTCCTACGCTTTGTTCGATGAAAATCAGATCGTGTGTACCAGGCTTTAGACTCAATTTCAAATCAGTTTTCTCAGATCTAATCAATCAGCAGGAAGCGTTTTGCATCAGTCTGCAGCATCAAGATACTTTTTTTTATGACTAGGATCATATTTTGATGATAAAATTATGAGATTACATGATGCAATCGATAATTTATGATTGTGAGTTGCGATCGCATCTTAACTATTGATTGAAATCCATTTTCTTACCTGCGGTATATTGACCAAAGTGGTTGTTGACTATAAGGGCCCTTTCACACGGGGCGGATCCGTGAAGATCCGCCCCGTGAAGCTCCGCTTGCTCAGCGGGGATCGCTCCGTTGATCCCCGCTGAGCCGACGGATGACTGGGCGGTCCCCGCACACTGTGCAGGGACCGCCCTGTCAGAGCGCCGCTCTCCCCTATGGGGAATCGGATGACGACGGACCGTAGAGTCCGTTGTCATCCGATCCGCTCCGCAGACGGAAGGAAAAATAGGATTTTCCTCCGTCACACTTTTTCGGAGCGGAGCGGAGCGGAGCGGATGTCAGCGGACATGTCTCCGCTGACATCCGTGCTTCCATAGGGGTGCATGGAGGATCCGTTTCAGGTCCGCCTAAAAAACTGACAGGCGGACCTGGACGGACCTCCGTGTGAAAGAGCCCTAAGTCGATTATTCCTATTAGAAGAGATCAACTGGAAAATAAATCAATCATTTATGGAAGGGTGTAGGACCATTATTAAGCTAATGACACACAGGTGATTTTTTTAGAGATGAATCACTGTTACAAATCGCAAATGCCAGTTAACAGCAATTTGTAGATAGTGATTTAATCACTAGAGTCGATGGTGATTTGCTACAGCACTGAGTTGTGCCCTTTTTCTTCAGCGATTTGTATCTAAGCATAGAGATTGCTGTAAAAGTTAATAGAAAAGCATTATTAGTGATTATCGCTACCGATTTTGCTATTGAGCTGAAAAGCTGAATCCCAGTCTCTAAGCAACAGAGCTAGAAATCACTTTACAAAAATTTGCTGTAAAGCTGTCCATAGATGGACTGAAATCTGACAAGTTCAAAGGGGCCTGGTGAATTTCAATCCATCTATGGCCGGTCCTGTTCCAAGAGCAGTGGATCTGCTTATGACCGGGCTCGCTGGGAAACTTTAGTTTGATCAGCGCTACAGCCAATATGTCATTGTATTCTGATCAGTGTATTCTGATAGCAGAGGAGTCTAGCTGACCACTCAGAACTCGGCATACAATGACACAGCGGGGAGGATTCCCACGTCCACCTAGAGGCTGGGTTCACACTTAAAGCGGAGTTCCAGCCTTTTTTTATGTTTATTAAAAGTCAGCAGCTACAAAAAGTGTAGCTGCTTGCTTTTAATAAACATACACTTACCTGTTCCACTGTCCAGCGCTGTGCCTCTCCGCTCCTCTCCCACTCCTTCTCTGACGGCGCCTCCATTCATAGTGTGGGCACCCGGCCGTGACAGCTTTCGGCTTCACGGCCGGGCACTCACTGCGCATGCGCGAACGATGCAGCGCTCTCTGAGTGGACAGGCGATCGCCTGGGACCTGTCACGTCCCAGGTGATCGCCTACAGGGAGGGGCCGCCAAAAGGCGATATGACAAATCGCCTAGGCGGCCCTAGGGCGGAAGGAGGAAGTGGGACAGGAAGTCCCACTCCTACTGAAGCCCCCACTCCCCCCCCCCCCTCCAAAAAAAATTACATGCCAAATGTGGCATGTAAGGGGGCGAGGAGTGGATTAAGCGGAAGTTCCAAATTTGGGTGGAACTCCGCTTTAAGCATGGAGCAGCTCACATCAGGTGTCCACTGTGTTCCCATTCACCGTTTCAGGTCTGATTTCAGCCCAAATTTTGGGCTGAATTCGGACCTGAAATGGATCAGAAGATGCACAGGACTCATAGGCGTGCGCACAGCTTGTGCCATGGGCACACCATTGACAGGACTCCTGGGCAATTCGCACCAAAGCCGCTCCGGAGATGAGCCGGTCACAATCTCCTGACATGCGCATCCAATTCACAATAGTGTGAACCCAGCCTCATGTGTGGATGGGGAAATTGGTTCAGTTTTTTTCCTTCTGTACACTGGCTGAACGGAAAAAACGGAGCTATGAATGGCCAGCTTTAATAATCCCATAGAAAATCTTTATGATTTTCTTAGTGACAAATTAAAGGGGGTAATCACTGCGAGAAAATCATCCTCGTGTCATCAGCCTCAGGGCATTTGGGAAGCGCCGATGAGCAATAGGAAGTATACTGGCCAATCCTTTTTTCCACCTGGTATATAGATAGAACAATATAAAGCAGTGACAAAAATATTGCTACTGGATATTATGCAACTTATCCTTGTGCAATACTATTATCCTTTATTCTATTTAAATTGCCTGGACCACAATGTAAATAAAAAGACCTATTGTTCAGCGAAAGCTCGGCACGTACCCTGGAGTGTAATATCTAGGGACATGTTTAGTAATAATAATCAGAACGCTAGCTCCTTGCCTCCAGGTCCCCACTGACCTAGATATCATTACACAAGATCCTTATCTGAATACTAACTAGACTCTGCTCTGCTCCTCTGTTGGTAATGAAATAGGTGTTTATTGTCAGGCTGTAAAATCATTCCAATTAACACAACTCCAGCCATCCTCCAAACCTTTTCACTGCTGTCACTAAAAATCCACAAAGCCAAACTGCCACTATTAATTTCCACATTCTGAAGCCTCGTACACACGGACGATTTTCTCAGCAAGAAAGCTGCTGGGAGAGCTTTTTGCCGTGAAAACCGTGCGTGTGTATTCTTTCTCGGCAAGAAAACTGCCGGGAATCCTGACGAGAAAAATAGAGAACCTGCTCGTTGGGATTCTCTGCAGAGTGTTTCCTGCCAAGAAAACCGTGAGTGTGTATGCTTACCTGTCCCCAGGTAAACCCGCGCATGCTCAAAAAGACTTAGACGCATGCACGGTAGCATACAAGGGTAGTGTAGGGTGTAGCAAGATGGCAGCGACGGCATCGAATGTGACAAGCGCAAGCTCATCGTAGTCAATGACATCACCGCATTCTTGCCATTCAAAAGAGCGGCGGTTCTTTTGAATGGCCGTCGGTATGCACAGCTTGGCAAGGAAAGCTTGCCAGGAATCCCGTCAGGAAAACCGACTTCCCGGCCGTGTGTACGAGGCTTGACACATTTGGCTTTATAAAGGAGGGCAGTGAAAAGCTCAATTCTGAAAGTTATTTTTTAATCCTTTAACAAGTCAGGGTACACATATGTAGAAAAGTGTAAATTTGTTGTACTTACAACTTTTTTTTGTATTTTACTACAGTGGGGAAAATAATTATTTGACTCCCTGCAGATTTTGTAAGTTTGCCCACTTACAAAGAAATGAAGGGTCTATAATTTTTATTATAGGTCTATGTTAAATGATAGAGACAGAATATCAACCAATAATCCAGAAAAAAACACTATACAAATTTATTTGCAGTTCAGTGAGTAAAATATGTATTTTATCCCAAAGTAAAAAATGACTTAGTACTTGGTGGAGAAACCCTTGTTGGCAAGCACAAAGGTAGGTCATTTCTTGTAGTGGGTTACCAGGTTTGCACATATCTCAGGAGGGACTGCTGGTGCTTAAAAAAAAAATCCTTCAAGGCAATGTCATAATGTGCTAGTATGCATCACATACTAGCACATTATAAGAAACTTACCTTAGAACGAAGCCCTCCTGCGCCGCAAAGTCACTGCTGAGATGGTTGAAGTCTTCCCCCGACCTTCCTTCCAGGTAGGCAGCCTCCGGCTACATTAGTGGCCGGGGGGGGGGAAAGATGTCACTCCCCACGCGTGGGAGCTGCCGTTTCTGGCACGGGCTCTGAAAGTCCGGCACTGTAAGCCGGACCTTCAGAGCGCATGTGCCTATGATGTCATCAGCTGCATGCACTCTGAATGTCTTATAAACTGTGCAAGTTTAGGAGATATTCACAGTACCTGCAGGTAAGCCTTATTTTAGGCTTACCTGTAGGTACAAGTGGTAGTACAGAGTTTACTACCACTTTAAGCTTTCTTGCTTGTTGCTTGGCAACTCAAAGTTTCAGCTCCCTCCATAAGTTTTCTATAGAATTAAGGTCTGGAGACTGGCTAGACCACTCCATTACCTTAATGTGCTTTTTCTTGAGCCACTCCTTTTTTGCCTTGGCGATATGTTTTGGGTCATTGTCATGCTTGAAGACTCATCCACCACCCATCTTCAGTGTTCTGGCTTAGGGAAAAAGGCCCTCATCCAAGATTTTACAGTACATCGTCCCATTCATTGGCCCCTCAATGCGGCACAGTCGGCCTGTACCAGAGAAAAAGCCCCAAAGCATGTTTCCACCTCCATGCTTGACTGTAGGGATGGTGTTCTTAGGGTCATAGTTAGCATTTTTTTTCTTCCAAACACAGCAAGTCGACGTAATGCCAAAGAGCTCAATTTTGGTCTCACCTGACCACAAAACTTTCTCCTAATCCTTCTCTGAATCATTTAGATGTACATTGGCAAACTTCAGATGGGCCTGTACATGTGACTTCTTGAGGAGGGGGACCTTGCGGGTGCTGCAGGATTTTAATACATGGTGGCATATTGTGTTACCAATGGTTTGTTTGGTGACTGTGATCCCAACTGCCTTGAGATCATTCAGAAGCTCCTCCCATGTAGTTCTGGGCTGATCCCTCACTTTTCTCATGATCATCCTTCCCCAATGAGGCAAAATCTTGTATGGAGCTCCAGACCGAGGGCAATAGATGGTTATTTTGTATTTCTTCCATTTGCGAATAATCGTCTCCTTCTCACCAAGCTTCTTGCTGATGGTCTTGTAGCCCATTCCAGCCTTGTGCAGGTCTACAATCTTGTCCCTGACATCCTTTGACAGCTCTTTGGTCTTGCCCACGATGGTGAGATTTGAATGGAAGAAAGAGATTCTGTGGACAGGTGACATTTATACACATAATGTTGAGTTGTTATTAGGAGCACCTTCTTAAATTGGCAGGACTAATCTGTGTACCACATGAGCACATACTGTAGTCAGTCTGTGGGAGTCAGAATTATTGTTGGTTGGTAAGGAATTAAATACTTCTTCTACTCACTGAACTGCAACTTTATTTCTGGATTTTTGGTTGATATTCTGTCTCAATCATTTAAAATACTCCTTAGATAACAATAATAGACCCTTTATTTTTTTGTTGTAAGTGGGCAAACTTACGAAATCTGCAGGGGATCAAATAATTTTTTTCCCCACTGTATATACTGAATAGTGCTCAATGGCCATTTAACGGGCATTACAACCAAGGTTGGTCCTATAACTTCCCACCCTAACAATTTTATAATTTCACTTGGTCTTTATACCAAGCACTGCTCTGGTAATTTTTATCGTTGAGATCTCAATGTCAAGAACTAGTATAAATCCATGCCTAACCTATGATGTAAACGGTCTTTAACACTAAAGCCCTCCTAACACTAATGTCCTGTACACATGACCGGACTGTCCATCGGAATAAAGTCTGATGGTTTGTCCGACGTAATTCCGCTCAAGCTGTCTTGCATACAGATGGTCACACTAAAATCCGACTGTGAAAAACGCGGTGACGTACAACACTACGATGAGCCAAGAAAATTTAAGTTCAATGCTTCTGAGCATGCGTCGACTTGATTCTGACCATGCGTGGTTTTTAGTCTGTCGGAATTGCATCCGGACTTTCCGATAAAAATTTTTGTCCGTCTGAAAAAAAGAGAACAAATTCTCTAAGTCCATTGGAATTCCCGAAGGAAAATGTCCGATGGGGCATACACACGGACGGAATATCCGATGAAAAGAGCCCGTCTGACTTTTTCCATCGGAAAATCCGGTCGTGTGTACAAGGCATTAGCCTCACTATTACAGTGCCCTAACTCCTACCCTTCCCTTTAATCTTAAAGCAGGACTATATACCATTGTATCTACAGTTCTCTGTGGCAGATGTCTCTTCTGCCATAAATGCTTCTGCCGTGCCTGATAGAATTTTATTTATAATTATACACAAAGCTAGCCATACAGTTTTAGATTTCTCTTGTTCAGTCTGAGGGCTGAATAAGAGAAATCAAAAAGATCCTCCATCCACGCTCCATATTCATCTATCCTCCTTCCACTGTCTGAATACCAGAAAAGTTACTGTATCTGAGGCTTAAAGTGACCCTAAATGATATCCTTATTCTCCAAAAATAATTCATAAACATTAACTACTTAATGGCACTAATCTATTTTTCATGAATGTGTTTCTTACTGTGTTTTTCTGCCTACTTCTATTGTCCTCCATGAGTTCCTGAACATTTACTTTTCCCTGTCGCGTTAGGATGTTTGGAATGAGCAGTGCATGTTAGCTACTGTTACAGTTATG
Source organism: Rana muscosa (assembly GCA_029206835.1). NCBI lineage: Eukaryota > Metazoa > Chordata > Amphibia > Anura > Ranidae > Rana > Rana muscosa. The sequence goes on from CM055123.1 coordinate 186,471,066, forward strand.
TGCACTGCACTATGACACTACAAATCCCATAGTCCAAGGGTCCCCAACCCCCGGGCGAGGCAAGGGTTGGGGGCAGGCAGAGCGATCCAGTACAATCTGCACAACCCAACCCTCTGACCACCAGAGGGTGCCTACTCCCCCTCCCTAGCATCACTACGCTCTTCCCTCTCTGTGGACACGTAGAAGGAGAAGGGGAGGGAAGAGAGTTGGGTTGCAGACAGGATTTCCCAAGCTACACCCCCAACCCCACTACCCCCCCTCCCCCCGGAGGTGACAGGCTGGAACCACTACCCCCTGTCCATGGGGGGGTTTACTTTCATGCGGCCGGTCCTTGATGCCAGGAAGGTTGGGGACCACTGGCATAGGGCCCTATACAAACCTTACAGATAATAGATTCCTATTTTACAAAGCTGATCATGTCACTTCCCCACCTTACAACTTGTCATGCCGCGTACACACGACCGCTTTTAATGTCATTGAAAAAAACAGCGTTTTTCTCAACGTGATTCTTCTCAAGCCTGCCTTGCCTACACACTATCGAGGAAAAAAATGCTTGAGTAAAGCGCGGTGACGTACAACACGTACGACGGCACTATAAAGGGGACGTTCCATTCGGATGGCGCCACCCTTCATGTTAGTAAAGTTTGTTGAGAGACGATTTGCGCTTTTCAGCCTCGTGCTTTTCAGTCCGTTACAGCGTGACGAATGTGCTATCTCCATTATGCTAGTTTTACCAGAACGAGCGCTCCCGTCTCATACTTGATTCTGAGCATGCGCATTTTTTTTCAAGTCGTTAAAGCCTACACACGGGCGTTTTCCATGAAGAGAAAAACGACGACGTGAAAAACGACGACGTGAAAAACTATGAGAAAAATTAGAGCATGTTCCTATTTTTTCATGGCCATTTTTCACGTCGTGAAAAATGCTCTGAAGCCCACACACGATCATTTTTAATGACCATTTTAAAAAATTGAATTTTTCTCGTCATTAAAAATGGTCGTGTGTACGCGGCATCAGATTGATTACATTAGACTTTAATATAAATGCATTCACTGTGCTTTACTACACCTAAATTAATGCATACTCCTTGCTTCATTTGGCAAGCTTTTTGTAATTAAAAACATTGAATAAAAACATTACCAGTTGCTTGGTAATTATTCTGCTCTGACAGATTGCAGGACAGAAGAAGCCTGAAGCTTTCCCTTGAATATAAGGGCATGTCTCTGTCACTTGGTAAAGAACATTTGGAACTGCAGGCTGGACAGTCTTCACTCACAATAATCACTCTCAGGAAGTCGAGCTGTGAGATGGGACACAGGGTGCCCCACAGCTAGAAAGGCTTACTTTGGGAATGTTCCAAGGACGTTCCCAGGCAGAAGCACAGAACCTTGGTTCTTGATGCTGGTAGTTTTCAGCACGTGTAAACACCACAGCTCTCCGAAGGCCTCTTGCACATGGGAATAAAAACTCCTGAGTTTTTTATTGATCTGAAATGAGGTGCATTGTTGTCTTAGGGACATTGCACACAGTTGAGTAAAGATCAGTAATACAGTGTTACATACAGGGCAGTAAAACAAGAATGGGAAATTTTTCATTTGAGTGCAGTAATTTACTTGCATACGCATGTTTACTAATCTATAAGCATGTTTACATAAGTGTAGCGGGGTGTTCAATTTAAGGGAAGTGTGAGTGGTAACCAGGCTCAGACACATTAAATTGATAGGATTCATGGACCATTTTTGTTCTCAGGGGTTAATGCTGGTGATGTGTTCCCTGTGGCCGGTGGGTGGGGCTGCTATTCTGGGCTAGGGTTGAACCGCGAGCGCAGTGCTGTGCCTTTGTGTGTCCCCTCTCGGCAGCCATACAGTGGGGCGGGGAACCTGCTGTGCATGCCGGGAGAGGATATAAAAAGGGGCAGACATCTTCTGAGAGGGTTCGTCTTTGTCCGTCCACGCCCAGACACCTTCAGCCTGGGTGTGTGGGAGTGTGGTCCATCATATCCAGGTGCCCTAGGCCCGGAGGCCTTGTTCCGGTTCCACCTCAGGCACCTTTAGCCTGGTGTGAGGTACTGGAAAGTAACAGTGCAGCGCTACATATAGACCAGTAAAAACTGGACTGTAACTCAAATGTGACCATAAAAAGAAACACAAAAAAAAAGAAAGAAGGGGCAGGTTGAATACCCAACCCAATATATAAAGTGTCCACAACACTAAACAATGTGATAAGTGTCCAAAAAGGTGAATAAATGGCATGGAGAAAAAATATGGTGCTCCACTGGTGTAGGTCAAAACAATGGGTTTTTAATCAAAAAAACCAACATACAAAGTTAAAAGGTGATCACAGTTCGTACATTAAAAGGCAATGTGGGAAGCAAAATGCATAGGCCGACACGTTTCGTTCCTACCTGTAGACGTCCTGGAGCACCATATTTTTTCTTCTCTTTGCATGATTCGGCGAGGAAAAGTTTTTTCAGTTTCTCCATTCGGTCTCTCTGCAATACCCTTGTCGGGGTATTTTTATATTCAAGCTTGATTGTATCCCATTGTCTGGTTGAGTACCAGGATCCAGAAAGCCAATCTTTTGGGGAGACCTCCAGCCTTGAGGATATCGAAGATTTGAGAAGTTTTCGATCCATCTGGTTCCATCCAGGATTGAGGTCATCTGATTGCCCAGCTGGTGCATTTCATCATCCATCAGCGATTCGGTGACGTTCCTGTGGACAGCCGCTGGGGATACTCTTAAGCTCGATTGATCCGCTGTCGTATGACATTCGGGTCCAACATTTCCGGTAAGCACACATTTATGTCATCATTCACGTGAAGATCCGTGCAAGAATTACTCCATCCACTCCATGCCATTTATTCACCTTTTTGGACACTTATCACATTGTTTAGTGTTGTGGACACTTTATATATTGGGTTGGGTATTCAACCTGCCCCTTCTTTCTTTTTTTTGTGTTTCTTTTTATGGTCACATTTGAGTTACAGTCCAGTTTTTACTGGTCTATATGTAGCGCTGCACTATTACTTTCCATTTTGTTTGAATTTGTCACATTCCAGTACAGCTGCTTCACCTCCCTCTTTAGGGTTGTTAATATTTATGTGTTTTTGGGTAGCGCATTTATTCCCTTTTTACTGGTGTGAGGTACTACCTTACCGCTCCTGTTCGCCTGGACATGGAGGCCCAGGAGTTGCAGTAACGGCCTGGAGCCCAGCAGCCTTCGGCTGGGGTCCGCAAGGGATCGAGGAGTCCAGGGTGCCGCCTTGCGAGGGGACCCGCACCCTAAGAGAAGGGAGGACCTGTTCTGAGGGACCGGTGCTGTGGACACGGTGAAGGAAGGGGTCTGTTGACTCTCTGGGGGGATGTCTTCTCCCTGAAAGGGGCTATGTCCTAGGAAGGAAATCAATATTCATCAGGTCAGTGGCAGTGACCATATTCACCCGGACAGTGGCAGTGACCCTGTTCGCCAGGTCTGTGGCAGAGATCTTATCCATTAGGTCTGTGGCAGAGACCAACCTCATGGTCTGTGGCAGAGACCATGCACCAAAACTGTTTGAGAATCTGAACAGTTCTAAGAGTTTGAGCTACGTTTGTGCCTGGACCTCCTCCACACCCTAAAGCTGTCCTGTGTCCTTGCTCCAACCTTTCGTCTATCCAAGAGAATATGTGTTGTGCAAGTGAAAAATAAAGATTGTGTTGGACATTTTAAGCTGGTGTGGACATTTACGTTCCTGGGGAGATCAAGGACTTGCATCTACACACCGTAGAGGTGAGAATCATTCTCAGGAGGACTTTATGCTCTGGCTGCAGACAAAATAACACCGACTAACCTCTTAACACAGGAGGGTACGGGCTTGTGGTGCGGTGTGCCCCTTTCTCCTAAGAGGAGCCGAAGCAGACAAGGAGAAGGGGGTGTGTGCGCTACATAAGTATAAGTGAGTATATTACAATACTGGCAAATATTGAAGATTTTTACTTATCTATATGTTTACGTACCTTTACTCGCCTATACTCAACATTACTCAGGTCTTTACACACAGTTTTTGGCCCCTTGCACACAGGCATTACAAGTTCCCGAGTAAACATCAGTAAATTATGAGGCCCCTGTGCAAGTGGCCTAATTGTCCATGTGTTATAAAGCAGCCCTCAAAATTTCCTGCTTGCATTTGGCGAGTGGAAATAAGCTGTGGCGAGTGGAGAGGGAGCGCTGAGAGCAGATGAGTGCTCAGCTCTCCAGCTGCCTAAATGACAAGATTTATGCTGCCATCACTCCCGTCATTCCAAACAGCACACAGTGAAGACTGCGATGGTCGCTGGAAAGAGGATTTTGCTTGCCCCTCCCTCCAGCTTCGGGACTGGATCTCCTCTGCCTTTTTCCTGGCTCTGGTGTAGGATGCTTGCTGTGTGGGTGGGATGGGGATGCGGCCAGGTTCTGAGATCCAGCCCGCAGCCTGCTCACCCGCCCACTTGCCTGAACCACCCGCCAACCCGCTCTCCTGTCTGTCCGGCTACCCTGCACTCCTGGAAGAGGGATGTAGCGGCCTCCTCTCTCCCCTCTCTTTTCTATCAGCTCGTCTGTCTCTTGTCTAGGGGTACTTTAGAGGAGAGAGAGCGGGGTCACCACGCCAAGCCCTCACCAAAGACATTTGTGTGTGGTGGAAGCAAAGTTCTTGTTTTACCTTCGGGTCAGTGTTCTGCACCTGGAACCTCCAAAGAGAGTTACCTTGAACAATGTCTGCCAGAAAATGAGCCCCACACCATTAAAGTCCAACACTCCTTTATTTTTCTTCATGCAAAGTGAACACAGTCAGTTGGACTCCCTTATAGAACAGAACAGACAAGGAGGTGTGGATGCGAGTAGGCCCAGACACAATGAACTCTCCACTTTCCTTCCTGAAAGTGGGTTGTGGTCTCCGAGCGAGGGGGGGGATTTCCTTCCAGGCGGTCTCCAATGGGAGGCTCACCTGTCACTGGCAATATGCTGCACCGGGTCTTCAAGCAAGTATCTCCCACCGGTCCATTACGCCTTACGGATTCGGGTACCCACTCCCGGGGTTCCCTAGGACCTCCTTCCCTCGCGGAACTCAGTGGTGGGCACTGAGCTCCAGACCTCCTCCCGAGTACCTCACCCCAGGCTAAAGGTGCCTGGGATGGAACACGACCTCCCAACGTTCTCTAGGCCTAGGCCGCCTAGGGGACCGACACGAACCACCGCCCTCAGGCTGAAGGTGCCCGGGACTCGACTCCCGCCACAGAAAATGGCCGCCCTCTTTATACCCCCTCCCAGCAAGCACGGCGGATTCCCCGCCCCACCATACAACCGCTGAGAGAGACCAAAAGAGGTACGCCACCGCAACGATGGCTCAACCCCCTGCCCAAAGCGACAGCACCACCTGGTGGGCCCCAGGGAACCATACATCACAGTTTCCCCACCAGATTCAAAAATAGAAAGCATATACCCGCTACAGGGAGATGTGAGCTTACCAGGAGTGAGTGTGAGCTGAGGCAAGCTCAGCTAACTGTACTTGACTGTACTTGATTTCATTGCTCCTGCTCCCTGTCCAGCACCATAGCACTAGAGAAATGGGACTGGAGCAGGCTGGAATTGAGGGAGGGGTAACATTGCCATATCCACCAATGCAGATGGAGGGGGGGGTCAGTGGAAGTGAAAGTTAACCCCCTCATACCCCCCACCTTGCATTGGTCCTCATGGCAGTGAAATTTTAACCCACTTCTGCATTTGTGGGGATCATGGGAGGGGTTAAATTTCAATGTCACTGACCACCAATGTTGGAGAGGGGGTTAATAATACTGTGCTAACGGTTATTAATGCGTCCACTGACATCAATGCTGGGCGTTATTAATGCGTCCTCTGATACCAGTGTTGGGGGTTATTATGGCATCCACTGACATCAATGCTGGGGGTTATTAATGCGTCCACTGACATCAATGCTGGGGGTTATTAATGCGTCCACTGACATCCAATGCTGCAGGTTATTAATGCATCTACTGACATCAATGCTGGGGATTATTTATGCATCAACTGACATCAATGCTGGAGGTTATTAATGTATATTCTATTACCTGTGATGGGGGTTATTATGGCACCAATGCTGGGGGTTAATAATGTGTCCACAGACATCAATGCTGAGGGATGTTAATGCGTCCTCTGATACCTGTGTTTGGGGTAATAAATGCGTCTACTGACATCAGTGCTGGGGGTTATTAATGCATCCTCTTATAGAAGCTAAAGTACTTCTTTCAAGCTTCATGCGACAGGCAACAGGTGACACAATGCCGAGGTGTTAATGGGCCCATTGTGAAAAACTAGATTCTTCATTTTGAATGTTGTTATGCTTTTGGAATTGTGCAGCAAAACAGATAAGTGTGAATGGAAACAAGGGCCTAACGTGTCTGACAGTTTAGCCTATAGTTCTTGGAAGTGCACTGCACAGGATGACAGCGCTGCTCCTGCAGTGAGACAGTGGAGCAGTTTTGTCACTGTACAACAGGAAGCACCCGTGCTGACAGGATCACCAGGTAAAAGAAAAATAGAGAAAATATTAAATATAAAAACGTCAAATAATATACAATAGAAAATAATTTATCTTCTATTAAATTATACATGTGCCCCTACAGCACTTACTTTAGTGTAACCATTACTAAGCTCCAACACTAAAATGACCTTCCTCTGTGTCCTGGCAGCAACTGTCTCAAATTCTATTCCATGTACTGACAGCTCCGCATTGAAAGATTCCAGCTCCGAGCTGTAAGCAATGAGAACACTGGTCCAGACAGCATCCTTTGTGTCTCTTGCGTCACCATACATATTACAATCTGTATGTAGCGGGGTCTCCTTTAAGGCCCCGGGACTACGTTACCCAGAACCCCATTCGGCACCCAGGGTGCAATTGGTTACCGCAGAGACTCATGGGAGGGGCTATTTAAGAAGGAGGCGAGGCGGAGCTCGGCCTCTGTCATGGAGATCCTACCAGAAGCAGGCGTCCCGGTCTTCCTGATTCTCGGTTGCGCATGCTCCGCCCTGCAGGTGGCGCCAGAGGGGCTATTTAAACCTGTCAATCGCAGACAGTCCCTGCTGTCTGCTCTACAGCGTTGAGTACCTGAAAACCTGATCTGAAGACTTACCTGTGTTTGACCCGGCCTGCCTGTGACTTCTCCAGTTTTCTGCCTGCATCCGACCCCTGGCTTGTTGTGACCTCTCCTCTGTCTGATCCCTCTGTACCTTGCTGCCAGCCAGTTAACCGACCCGGCTTGTCTGACCAATCTCACTGTTCCTGGTTCCGGTCCAGTCTGCTAAGCTGATCCAGTTTGCTGAGTTCCTGTGTTCCTGGTTCCGGTCTAGTCTGCTAAGCTGATCCAGTTTGCTGAGTTCCTGTGTTCCTGGTTCCGGTCCAGTCTGCTAAGCTGATCCAGTTTGCTGAGTTCCTGTGTTCCTGGTTCCGGTCCAGTCTGCTGAACGATTCCAGTTTGCTGAGTGTTCCCGATTCCAGTTCTACCTGCTGTGTTCCAGTGTGCCTACCAAGTCTGCATAACTACCTTCACCTTGGTTGATCCTGCCAGGCACTCGTACCCCTCCTACCTCCGTGCCTGCTGTTACCTTACCAGGGGCCGCTGGTGGGAGCCGTAAGGGAGGCCTTCCTCTGCAAGTCCGGGCTCATCACCGCTAGGTACGTGACAGCCTCTTTGGGACACCGCGCTGCAAGCAACAGTCTTCCTGTGCGGATCTGCTGCAGTGCAAGGCCTGAAGCCTGGGGCCTTGCGCAACTTCCGAAGAGCCTTCCACCCCACTGCGGAGCCTGAGTGGCATCTGACTTTTCGAGTGAGGACATCAGTTGGATCGGGGACCCGATCGTGGCAGACGCTGTGTGTGGAGACACAGCAGGTGGAAGTCCCGGACTGGGATCGCGTCCGATGTGATGAGCGAGCACTTGCTCAATCCAATAGACTGTACCGTGTTTAGGCCTATAGACTGCCTTGGCCCACCGATCGTTTGTTTGTTACTTCACTGGAGACCAGTAGCAGGACAGAGTTTAAAAGGGTCTCCAATATAGTGTTCTTTGTGACTGCCTACTTTTGTGGATTACAAAAATACTGTTTCATCAAGTGCACCACCGAAAGTTTGCATGCAAAGAAATCCTTAATGAAAAGACTGAGATTTATTCTGTGTCAGGCCTGACCAGGGAGGGGAGATAGACTATTGTGTTAGTGCGCCATAGGGCGCGTATACAATAATAGCTGCGCGTGGTCGATTACCGCGCTGCACCATTATCGTGTGCTATACCTATTGCTGCAGGGCTCTGTAAGTGAGTTGTATGTGTTATGTTCTGCCTATGCCCTTTTAAAACTAAAGTAAAACCGTTATACTTGATCTCTCGCATCAGTGTGTTGTCTTATTGCAAAGAGGTAACCCTTGCAATACTGTTTGATCGTGATACAAGTATAATCCCTAGACTAGCTGTGCCAGAGTGGGTCGAGTAAGATTGCCGGGGGTTGGCGGTGCTGTACACAGGGCCCGAAACAAAATCCAGCGGCTCTCTTAACTGGGGGTAGCGCTACATGTACAATCAACTTTAGATTTATCAAAACTATGTAATATGGGGACCTTCCAAAACGATCTAATCAATCTGTATCCAATGAGGCAGGTACCACATAGTTGCCAGTAGATCTAAAGGGGATTGTACAATCAGATAGTAGTGTGTGTGTGTGTGGTGAGCTTTACAGAGCCGTTTACCTTTTTGGAGTAACAGCAGATGCCACTGTTTAAAGCCTGGTACACACTATTAACCTGAAGAGCTCAGAAGGAGCTTCTGTACTAACTATGCAATGTTAGTGCAGTGATCTTCCACGCTGAGCTATTGTGTTCTGACAGGGGATGGGCCCCCTGCCAGAACACACCGGTCAGCGCTCTCAGCCAGTGGCTCAGAAAGCTGATCGGATGACGATCAGCAGACCTTTTTCGGTCATGTCCCTTCGACAGGAGCCGGCCAGCTTCAGTTGGACCAGCTTCCATACACACTTGTCGAATGTCGGCCGGTTTCTATTGAATCGGCCAATGTCGCCCGATATTTGGTCTGTGTGTACAGCCCTTAAGTGTGCATCAAAACGTTACACTTTCCAGACACCCCCTGCTTAATGGGAGCACCATTGTGACTAATAAGTGCACTTTCATTGGACAGAAGATTGGAGGGTCAGCAAGGCTAAGCCTACAAAACCAAGCAAGTCAAGCCCTTAGACCCCTTTCACACTGAGGCGCGGGCTGCGTTAGCTGTAAAGTGCCGCTTGTTGCTTAACCGGAGCTGTGCGAAGTGGGCGCTTTCAACCCCAAAGAAGGGGTTAGCAAGGGGTTAAAAGCACCCAAAAAAGTGCAGATGCTAAAGCGCTTTGCACCGCTCTCGCCCCGCCCCAAAGACGCTGATTGCAGGACTTTTTTTCCTGTCCTGCAAGCGCACCTCCCCAGTGTGAAAGCACTCGGGCTTTCACACTGGAGAGGCTTGAGAAGCGATTTTCAGGTGCTTTACAGGCGCTAAACTAATTCAGAGAGGTTCATAAAAACTGGCATTCTGGCTAAGGCTAGGTTTCCACTATTAAGACCCCAAAGTCGCACGATTTACAGTGCGACTTTGCAATGCGATGTTTGATGCGAAGTCATGCGACTGGTGCGATCTATGCGATAACAAGTCGCACCGAAGTCAGAACAAAGTAGTGCAAAAACCTGCGAGTAGTGGAGTCCCTGCGACTTTTTTGGAGTCGCACCAATTAGAACAGGGACCATTGAAATACATGGATTTTGACTTGTCATGCGACTTGACATGTGTCAAGTCACACAACAACTCGCAATAGTGGAAACAGAGCCTAATAATGGTAATAGCATGCAATACAATTGTGCACAAGTGAGGCTGATTTTCTAACAAACTGGAGTAGGGATGGAGGCAAGCAGTTGGATAATACCTGTCATTATTGTAGCTTATGGCCAGCTTCACCATGAGGATCATTTTCTTGCTAGATTGCTTACTCAGCAGCCTTGTGTCAAGTGATGAAATGCAAGAATTATATCTGCTGATTTCACATTTCACAGTCTTTACAGAAACTGAGATCCCAGCCATCACCCATTGTATTTATTTACAGCCAGGGCAAACTGAACATCTAGATCCCTGCCCATGTGTAACACTAGCAGTGCTGGGCATTGCAGTTTTTAGAAATGGAGAAATTAGATAACTTCTAGGGCTAGAATTTTAAGATTTAAACTGACCATACACAAGTGGAATTTAGTTTGAAGATTCATCCAGGAATTCTGAAATCTAGTTTGTCTTGCCATCATTTATTCTACAAATTTCATTCCAAAGCCCTTAAAAATGTCATCCTGAGCTGCTACTTCTTTTGTGCCTAGAACATGCCCATTACAATATGTACGATTTTTCCTGAATGAAAACATTCACAGTTAGAATTTACTTTGTTCCAGAAACATTTTTCATCCTCCCCTTTACATTTTCTCATCACTATGGTCGAAAAAGATTGTAATTTTATATCCACTAATTATTATAAAATCAAATAAATGTTCCAAAAATGAACATTTTTGAATGAAATTCTACTAGTATATGGCCAGATTTTCCCTTGGTATACCCACATGTCACAATTTTATCAGTTTGAGAGAAAAAAAGATCAATGAGACTATAAACATCCTGTGTGAAAAAAGACATGCTTTATGCATTTTCCACTTACCCAGCAATCAACACTAACAAATAGATCTATATTTGTATTGTGTTTTCTCATAATTCAGACAGCTTTTTTGCTTGTAGCAACTTTATTGTATCCTGTTTTCTGGCATGAGGGCCAGTTCACACCACATGCAGTCCAGTGCGTTTTTTTTCTGCATCAATAATGCATGGAAAGTAGGTTATATGGTTTGCAATGGCATAGTTCACACCAGTGCTTGCAGTTCCAGTGCGTTCCAGTTCCACAAAAAAAAAGGAGAACATGCTGCATTTTTCCTGCACTGGACTGTACTGGAACGCTGTAAAATGCATAAAAAACTCACGGGAATGCACCGGAACGCACTGTAACGCACATGTCTTTACTTAAGATGAAGAAAAAAGGAGGGAAAAAATGCAATGGACTGAACCAAAAACACACCAAAAACGCGCATACAGAAAAGCATCTGGAACGCATCCGGACTGCGTTTCTATGGTGTGAACTGGCCCTGAATACAAATGGAAAGGAAGGATCATAAGCACTCCATAAATTACTATGGGCCTATCAATGTTTTTACAAATTTTTCTAATTAAATCTTACGTGGAAAATGTATGAATCTTTGGTAAAATTGTGTTCATCTTGGTTAAAAACATTGATAACTAGACCTTTATAAATATATGAAATGATGTTTTACTATATAGCAGGTCAGAGTCCCAGCGTCTATTTGATCAGCCTTTACCTGTGTAACATCCTTGCCCTAATATGGAATTGTTAAACTTTTTTTATAGTATGTTGCAAGGAAGTAGATTATATTCAATAACATCACATGAGAGCAGGCGACCCTCCAGGCCACTACCCACCATGGGAGTGCCTTATTTTAAAGTGGAGATCCACCCAAAAATGGAACTTCCACTTTTTGGAATCCCCCCCGCCCTCCGGTGTCACATTTGGCACCTTGCAGGGGGGAGGAGGGAGCAGATACCTGTGTAATACAGGTATTTGCTCCCACTTCCGGGCATAGGTCGCCTCTGCGATCAAGGTGACCTACGCCACTTCCGGCTCTGCCCCCTTGCCCTATTCCAGGACCGGTTATACTATATAAGTCGCCTCCCCTAGGCAGTATTCTCGTAGCCTATCATCACTGTGAAGCCTTTAGGGAGGGACCTATATGCTGTCATGCATTTGCATCAGGAAAGGAAAATTACCGTCAGGTATGTATAAAATTTTCAGTTTTCCTGACACAAGCATGACAGCATATACGTATGGGATGTAACATTCGCCAGACGACAAGGGTGGGTAATGCTGAACTGTTTATTATATATTTCTACTCTCTTTTTTCTCTTTATTTTTTTTTTTTTTTAAGCAGCTAGCCCCCCCCAACACCGATTGGCCAAACTGCACTGTAGTTAAGGCCGCGGGGTCCACTTTATAGTGACTTATAAATGTATTGAAGGTAGCCCAAGTTGCGGCCCTACAGATCAATTCTGGGGTGACCCCTCTGAATTCCACCCAGGATGCCGCCATACTTCTGGTGGAGTGAGCCTCTAGCTCTCCTGAGGGTTCCAGACCCTTTGCAACATAAGCTCTCAATATGACCTTGATCAGCCACAATGCCAACGTCCTGGCGCTGCCAGCCCTTTTCTGCTTCCTCCTGGAATGATGAACATATTATCTGTTTTCCTAAAGAAGGCGGTCAATTCTATGTAGGTTTTTAGGACGGATCCAACGTCCAGACTGTGAAGCCTCGTACACACGGCCGAGATTCTCGTCGAAAAAAACATGTCGTTTATTTCGACGAGATTCTTGGACAAGAAACTTGTCCCGGCCGAGTGTACAGACGCTCGATTCAAAGAACCCGCGGTTCTTTGAATGGAGCATACGCGGTGACGTCATCGACTACGACGAGCATGCGCTCGTCACATTCTATGCCGTCGCCGCCATCTTGGTATACCCTACCTATGCCTAGGAAGCTACCGCACATGCGTCAAATTCATTTCGAACATGCGCGGGCTTCCCGGAGGACAGGTAAGTGTACACACACTCACTTTTCTCATCGAGAAACATGCCGACGAGAATCTCGACTAGAAAATAGAGAGCAGGTTCTCTATTTTCTCGTCAAGATTACTTGTCAGTTTTCTTGACGAGAAACCATACACACGAACGAATTTCTCGGCAAGACATCTCTGCCAGCAAGTTTCTTGCTGGTTCTTGCCGAGAAACTCGGTCGTGTGTACGAGGCCTCAGGTGTTGCTGACGCTTCTCCATGAAATGTTGGGAGCACGATCTCCTGAGTCTGATGAAAGGGTGTATTGACTTTAGGACATGGTGTGGAAGAGTCCTCAGTACCACTCGGTCTGTAAAGTTGCAGCAGTTTGGTGGTTTGTGGCCTAAGGCTTGTATGTCTGCAACCCTCCTTCCGGAGGTTATTGACGTAAGGAACACCGACTTAGGGAGACATTCCATATCGATGCGGTCTGATTCCCCCAGAAGGGGGCTTGAGTCAGAAATTCCAAAACTACTTGCAGGTCCCAGGGAGGGACATATGATCGCTATGAGGGATGGATCCATCGTGGCCAAGAGGGCTGCCATCTTCTCCTTCAGGAGCTCTATGCTGTTTCTGTTGGTGTTGAGAACCGCCCCTAGAAACAGCGTGGGGTTTAGCTGGCTTTTCTGCCAACTGATAAGCCATCCGTATTCTTGTGTGTGGATTAGGATCTCTCGATGGTTCAATGAGGTCTGCGGACTCCATGCCACCAACAGGATGTCGTCCAAATAGTGAAAGGCTTGTAAGCCTTGTGTTCATAGAATGGCTATCACTGAGAGCAGAAATTTGGAGAAAGTTCTGGGTGAGGTGGAAAGGCCAAACGGCAGTCACACAAACTGAAAGTGTTGGTCTAACACTGCAAATTGCAGGAATTTGTGGAAGTGAGGATGTACTGGAACGTGCAAATATGCATCCTTCAAGTCAAGGGACGGCATCCAGTTGCCCCAAGTGAGCGACTGTGCCACTGATTGCAATGACTCCATCCTGAAAGTTTGGACCGAGATTGTTTTGTTCAGGTCTAGTATGGGCCTCAAGTCTCCTGTCTTTTTCTTATTAAGAAAAGTGGTGACTAGAAACCTTGACGTTCCTCTTGAGCTGGCACTGGCTCTATCGCACCCTTCTGTAGCAGCATCTGGATGTATTCTAATATCAACTAAACTTTTTGCTGGTCGCGTGGTAACCGTGTGGGAGTGAAATGGGGGATTGATGGAGGAGAGCAAAATCTTCAAGGGTGACCCAACTGAATCACATTTGTGACCCAGGGGTTTTTGATTTGTTCCGTATCTGTGTAACCTGCCACCCACTGCCCCTGCCTGGACAGAGACACACTCAAAAGGGCTTCTGCTGCTGCACAGAAGTGGTTTTCGCCTTTGGCAAGCAGGCCACAGTCGCCTTGGGCACTCTTTCATGCCTCCTATATTCTTTAAGTGGACCTCACATCTTGTGGGAGCATACCCGATTTGCCTCACGTGACCTTTGAGATTGCTTACTCCAGTTTGTTCCCAATGCTGTTCTGTCAAATGGTATACGGCACCAGGTGCCGAGGTGTCCGCGCCTGACTGCAAGTCTACCTCTATTTTCTCGTCCCACGCTCTAATGGCTCTGGCCACTGAGGTAAGTGCTAGGACTGGCCTACATGCACCCCCTGCGGATGTATAGACCCTTCTCATGTCGGCATCTATTCTTCTATCAAGCTCATCCCTAAAGGACACTGCGTCGTCCATCGGTAGGGTTACGTGGCGGGCCAGTCTCATGACTGCCACGTCCACTAGGGGGAGGGAGATTCCAGTGAGTGCATTTCCTCTGCCTTAAATAGGTACATCTTATTGAATCTGTTGGTCAGTGACCCTTTTTTATCCACTTTTTCCCATTCATCTTGAATCACCTCTCTCACCTCTGCTAGTAGGGGAAACGAGAGTACTTCTCTTTTTAACTGAGGATAATATTTTCTCTCATTTTGGAGGGTTGTACACCTTCTTCCTCCCAATCGAGTGCCTCCCTTACCGCTTTTACCAGTGGCTGTATTAGGGAAAAGCTGAATTCCATTAATAGGTTGACGTTTTCCAGGGAATCTTCTTCGGAACTGAACCTTGGGGATGGATCCCTTATGCGTGTTCCCTGGCCCATAGACTGTTTGTCTGATTAGCCGGGCCATATCTGCCATCTCTGTTTCCTTTTCTGCTGCCAACAGCCCAGACAGAGATCATCTATGGGTGACTTTTCCTGTTGTGTGTTTTCTACTCTGTGCCGGCTCTCCTGGCAGGCTTTAGAGTGTGCGGCCGACCTCTCAGAGCTTGAGCTTGGGCCATGGTGCTGTTGCATGTCCTTGCTCTTGGAGGGATGTTGTTGCTGATTAGGGCTCAAAAGAGATTTCAGCCTGTCAGATGTGCACTCTTTTTTGTGGAGGCATGTAGACAACATACCTACCTGCCCTCACATTAGTTTATGTGGCTGGTCTCTAGGAGAGCTCATCTTTGGATCTAGGAGTTATAGATATCAAACTTCAGTACAGCATATTGATACTGCCACTGTCAGCCTGACCTTGTGTTCTTCCTACCTGTCTCCCGGCCGCGCTTTTTGTGGCGCTTGACAGGTTCATGCTGCAGAGGGGAAGGGTGATTAGTGTCACATCATTGCACAGCCTTTCTTCAAAAGTTATACCAACCGCAGCTTACCTGGCACCTTGTGCCTCCACTCTTCCTGTTCGAGTGCTGCTCTCTGATTTCCCTTGGCACAGATAATGGCTGGGGGGTGGGTGAAATCCCTCCCCTCGATCTGGTTGGCTACAGTGGCTCTCCGAACCACCAATCCTGCATTCTTCCGCGACCAGAAATGACCCAGCCGCCATCCTGCACCACCCACAAGTCCTCTGACGCCCGCTCCAGCCGCCGTAGGCAGACCTCTTGCTTCCTTGTTCCATGCTGTTTCTGCAGTGTCATGACCCAGATGGCTCTCCCGACCAGATGCCTGCCGCCCCCATCCCTGGGGGGAGGCCTCCTCCATATAGGAGATTTATAGTCTGTATATCGGCAGCGTCGCCACAGGAGAGGCTTGAACCTGCGTGGCTTGGCCAGATGAATCCAGCAAGGTGAGGCAAATTTTTTTTTGCTCTTAGCAGCAGCATAACCGACTGAGCAGTGAGGAAAAAGAGGAGAAAACTTCCTAGGGGAGGCGACTTACTTATATAGTATAACCGATCCTGGAATAGGGCAGGGGGCGTAGCCTACCCATACATATATGTTGTCATGCTTGTTTCAGGAAAGAAAGCTTTGCTTAAAAATATCAGGTCACCTATGGCTAGCCTTGGATGACTGTTACCAAAATAGGGTGACAATTACAGAACTGGAAATGATCAAATGTCAATGAGCTACTCCAAACCTGTGCAGACACCCCGGAGGTGAAAGTGGACCAGATGCCCCAGCAGTGTGAAGCATTTTAATGTCAGTTTATTAGCATTTTAATAGAACACTTAGTCTGCCTGCCTATGACCAAATGGTAGAATCAGGTTTAGCTCCAAGATACACTGGAAACAAATGTAAAAGTGCTTTAATTATCTGTAATAGTAAGACTGTTTAATTAGAAGGCTGGTTTCTAAGCATCATTACGGGAGAGTACATTGTGCAGCTAGCACAGTTCCTACTGGCACTGCAATTACAGAACAATCACACAACCAGTACAGTATTCTGTTCTCTAATCTGTAACATGTATCCAGCAAGAATTATTTAGTATTTTTCAAGACCAGTTACACCCAAAACGAATGCTTGATCCTTATATCTCTTGGGAACCCCTAAAGCCAAAGTATGTCTTTACACGACACGAGCCTGATTATTACAGAACAAACAGAGGTGAAATCTAAAGAGAGTAACACTTTTGTTTTGCCACTGTGGGAAAAACAGATACACAAACTGCTCTGGGGAATCATGATGCTGGAGTCTCTAAAACAGGGGTCTCAAAGCACCGACCCACGGACTGGCTACAAATGGCCCGCAGGCAGGGCCGATCCTGTGGCAGCGGCTGGGAGCTTTCTCTCTGTCTCCTCTCCCCCGCATGCTGCTGCAGCCCAGCGCGCACAACACAGGAGAGCAGAGCGGCGGGAGGATCCGCCCATCGCCCCGTCCACCTAGTTCTATCGAACGGTGCCCGGGAAGAACTGCGCAGGCGCCGTACGTAATACCACGATCAGCTGTTTTGTTGGCGAGACGGCGCCTACGCACAATAGCCGACTGAAGACATTTTTCAGTCAGATTGTGCCGAGGCACGTTCAATGTTCATGTAGGTGAGGGGCGGAATTTAACATGAAGGGGCAGATGTTTTCATTTATGACTAGTGCTGATCTAACATGAAGGGGGCGGATGTTTTCAAGGATGGTCACTGCTGCAAAGATGGGGGCAGGATTTTAAACATTTAACTAGCTAAATAGGCCCTCCAGGAAGAATAGCAGATAAAGATTTGTTTAGCAGATTTGTTTGGGCATCGTTAAAAATTCCACCCCCATCTTTGCAGAACTGGCCATCATTGAAAACATCCGCGCCCTTCATGTTAAATTCTGCCCCTCACCTACATGAACGTGCCTCGGCAGCACCAGGCACAATCTGACTGAAAAATGTCTTCAGTCGGCTATTGTGCGCAGGCACCGTCTTGCCGACGCAACAGCTGATCGTAAAATCAGCTGTTGTGCTATTGCGTACGGCACATGCGCAGTTCATCCCGGGCACTATTGGATAGCGGGCATCTCTCTACAGAACACCGGCCCCGGATCCAGGGTCCTGCTGCCACCTCAGGGCAGAAGATTGTGGCGTTCTCGGGGTGCCCTGCCACTAGGCCTGTGATGAAGCCAGAACCTGACATGAGGAGAGGACTCGGGAGGCAGAAGATCGGGCCACCAGCTGACTGCCAGGAGGAGAGGTAAGTGAGCCATCACACCGAGGCTGAGCAAAGTCCTTAGTTTAGTGACTGGGGTTGAAATTTGTGAAGAGGGGGTATTTGTGGAGTGTATGTGTGTGTGTGGGGGGGTATTTGTGGAGTGTAAGAGGGGTATTTGTGAAGTGGAGTGTGGGGGGGGTATTTGTGTAAAGTGGAGTGTGGGGGGGGCGGGTATTTGTGTAAAGTGGAGTGTGGGGGAGGGGGCGGGTATTTGTGTAAAGTGGAGTGTGGGGGGGGGGTATTTGTGAAGTGTAGGGGGTAATGCTGGGTGTTAGTAGTGCGTCCGCTGACACCAATGATGGGGGTTAATAATGCATCCGCTGACACCAGTGCTAGGTATTAATAGTGCATCTGCTGACACCAATGCTGGGGGTTAATAGTGCATCCGCTGACACCAATGCTGGGGGTGAATAGTGCGTCCGCTGACACCAATGCTGGGAGTGAATAGTGCGTCCGCTGACACCAGTGCTGGGGGTTAATAGTGCGTCCGCTGACACCAATGCTGGGGGTTAATAGTGCGTTCGCTGACACCAGTGCTGGGGGTTAATAGTGTGTTCGCTGACACCAGTGCTGGGGGTTAATAGTGTATCCTCTGACACCAATGCTGGGGGTTAATAGTGTGTCTGCTGACACCAATGCTGGGGGTTAATAGTGCGTCCGCTGACACCAGTGCTGGGTATTAATAGTGGGTCTGCTGATACCAATGCTGGGGGTTAAAAGTGAGTTCAGTGACACCAGTGCTGGGGGTTAATAGTGCTTCCGCTGACACCAATGCTGGGGGAAAGGAAAGTTTGCGTACGGCCCCCATTGGATGTGAAAACTTGTCCTGTGGCCCTCAGGTAATTTGAGTTTAAGACCCCTGCTCTAAAAGCTATAACAAAGTAGTTCATAATTCACCCAACTGGGGCCTAAACACAATATCAGTTTTGTTATCTGTTAAATACAACAGTTGCAATGCTGTCTTTATCCTAACGTTGACCTAAAGCTACCATACACATCTAAAATTTTGGCAGATTCATGCTGAATCAGTAAAAATTAACTCTGTGGGTGGCCCTGCTAGCACCACCTTGCTTGACAAATGTTGATTGTTAAATTATAAATTATTAAGGCCAGATTTGCATATGTGCGGCCGCGGTTTGCAGCCCTTGGTCCGGTGAGTTTCTGGTCAACGGTTCAGGTGCGAATCAGGTCCTTTATTTGTGTCTGAATTTGCACCAGAACCAGATCCAAAAATGCACAGGACCCTTTTGGAAACCGCGGCCGCCCTGAATGTGACCGGCTCACACATGTCCGGGGCGGCCGTGCCCTGGACATAGATGCGACTAAAACTGCATCCAATTCGCACAAATGTGAACCTGGCCTTATTTAACCAATTGATTATTAATCAAGTATTCATTGATTATTATTATCAGTTATTAATCCCCAATGACCTCCACTGCACCCACTGCTTCTCTACCAACTGCCATTGCACCTGCACGCTTCTCCACTGACCACCACTGCACCCCACACTTTTCCACTGTCTACCATTGTACGCACACACTTTCCACTGATTGCCACTCCATCCACACACTTCTCCACTGACTGCAACTGCATCCACACACTTCTCCACTGATTGCCATTGTACACACACACACACTTCTCCACTGAACACCACTGCACCCACACACTTTTCCTGCTGACCACCACTGCACCCACACACTTCTCCACTGACCACCACACTTCTCCACTGACCACCACTGCACCCACACACTTCTCCACTGACTGCCATTGTACACACACACTTCTCCCCTGACTGCCATTGTACACACACGTTTCAACTGACCCCCACTGCGCCCACACACTTCTCCACTGACTGCCATTGTGCACACACACTTCTCCACTGACCCCCACTGCACCCACACAGTTCTCCACTGAATGCCATTGTACGCACACACTTCTCCAATGACTGCTATTGTACACACACACACACACTAATCCACTGCACCCACACACTTCTCCACTGACCACCACTGCACCCACACACTTCTCCACAGACTGCCATTGTACGCACACACTTCTCCAATGACTGCTATTGTACACACACACACTTCTCCACTGCGCCCACACACTTCTCCACTGACCACCACTGCACCCACACACTTCTCCACAGACTGCCATTGTACACACACACTTCTCCACTGACCATCACTGCACCCACACACATTTCCACTGACCACCACTGCACCCACACACTTCTCCACAGACTGCCATTGTACACACACACTTCTCCACTGACCATCACTGCACCCACACACATTTCCACTGACCACCACTGCACCCACACACTTCTCCACAGACTGCCATTGTACACACACACTTCTCCACTGACCATCACTGCACCCACACACATTTCCACTGACTGCCATTGTACACACACACTTCAACTGACCCCTACTGCGCCCACACACTTCTCCACTGACTGCCATTGTGCACACACACTTCTCCACTGACCCCCACTGCACCCACACAGTTCTCCACTGAATGCCATTGTACGTACACACTTCTCCAATGACTGCTATTGTACACACACACTTCTCCACTGACCACCACTGCACCCACATACTTCTCCACTGACTGCCATTGTACGCACACACTTCTCCAATGACTGCCACTCACTCCACACACTTCTCCACTGACCCCCACTGCACCCACACAGTTCTCCACTGAATGCCATTGTACGCACACACTTCTCCAATGACTGCTATTGTACACACACTTCTCCACTGACTGCCACTCACTCCACACACTTCTCCACTGACTGCCACTCACTCCACACACTTCTCCACTGACTGCCACTCACTCCACACACTTCTCCACTGCCTGTCATTGTATACACAACACTTTTCCACTTTTCAGGGTCTTGGCAATCTTCTTAAAGCCTAGGTCATCTTTATGTAGAGCAACAATTCTTTTTTTCAGATCCTCAGAGAGTTCTTTGCCATGAGGTGCCATGTTGAACTTCCAGTGACCAGTATGAGAGAGTGCGAGCGATAACCCCAAATTTAACACACCTGCTCCCCATTCACACCTGAGACCTTGTAACACTAACGAGTCACATGAAACCGTGGAGGAAAAATGGCTAATTGGGCCCAATTTGGACATTTTCACTTGGGGGCGTACTCATTTTTGTTGCCAGCAGTTTAGACATTAATGGCTGTGTGTTGAGTTATTTTAAGGGGACAGCAAATTTACACTGTTATACAAGCTGTACACTCACTACTTTACATTGTAACAAAGTGTAATTTCTTCAGTGTTGTCACAAAAAGATAATAAAATATTTACAAAAATGTGAGGGGTGTACTCACTTTATATATATATACACACACACACACACACACACACATATATATATATATATATACAGTATATAGCGCTATTCGTATTGGTGTCTAGGAAATCTGTGGGCCACAAATGACTAGGTGGGAGGTAACTGTCAACAATGTGATTATACACGCTGTTCCAGTAAAGCCAGTGTTCTTGGAGAAGTACAATCCTGTAGTCTGTTAAAGTGGGCTAGTTCTTTTTCCAGACTCCCTCCTCCGTGTATTTCAACAAAGGAACAGGACTGGGCTAGGCTTTATTTATTTACCTTTTCACCAAATCACTTTACTAGTGTGCCTGTCTTTGCCTTCTACTAAAACTGCATTATTTATTAAAGAAAAGGGCAATGTGTAAATTGCAGTAACCTATAACTACCAGTATTCATCTTTTATTACTATGACTTCAGGAAATTATTGTTATTATTAACACCTTTATGTTTAAGTACTATACAGTAAACTAATAAAACCTTAAATTAATATTTGTAAGAATGTAGTCTATAAATTTAATTATCATAAATGGCTAAGCAACACAGATGATTACTGTGATGAATTACGTCAGAAAACAGTGCTAGTTTCACTACTGGTCCTACCATGTGTTGCATTGATCATGCACAGATCTGATTGTAGGTTTTCCAGATTGATTTTCTCTGCCTAACAGAGTCATTCTCAGGAAATGAACATTTGTTTACCATTGATGCATAGGAAGCAAACTATGTAGATAAATCAATATCTAAAAAAAGAAAACTGTAACAAAAGTTAAGCTGATGCCCTTAGCAACCAGAATCTTTTTTCATATTTCCAACAAATATTCTTGTTTGGCTGCTATGGCCAACAGCTCCACTTCTGCCAATATTTCTTTGCCTTACTGGAAAAATTGCTTTTCAAAGAGGGGCTCAGATGAAAGCTTTTACTTTCAGATTTTTGGGGGCTCTACAGCACAAGAGCAGCTAGAGATAGAGGACTTGCTGCATGTCCTGGACGGGAGTCTATCTCCACTCAGCATGCCTGTTTTCTCAGTGGAGGTAAACTTCTTAAAAGGACCAAGGCATAGAGTCTAAGAAGCTGTTGGGTCTTCTTCAGACCACCCCGCAAGAGGTGATGGGTTTCACTGCTGAAGGATCCCAGGTTGCAGCCCTCTGACTCGTTTGAACAGGCAGCTATCTAGGACAGATTTAAAGCGGAGGTTCTGCGGTGCATACTTTTTTTTTTTTTTTTTTTCATTCTATGTTAAAAGCTTAGCAATGTAATTACTCACGTCTGCGGCACTTTAAAACGCCCCCCGTCCATTTTGCGGTAAAAAAAAGAGTTTATAAAACTCTTCCTGCTTTTCCCATTTTGCTTGTGGGCATCTTGAAGCCCACAAGCATATCCTTCCGGGTAGAGAAGAATGCTTCTCTCCCGGCATTCAGCGCTGGATCTCGCTCACGCTGGACGGATGCACGCCCCACGCGAGCAGCGCCGTCAACACTTCCTGGTTGCCATGACATTGCAGGTGTATAATGGCAAAATACACCAGCGTGCCCTTATCTAAAATGGCGGAATTAGATCCGCCCCCGTCACGTGACCGGCTAGACGAGTCACGTGACGATACACTTATCGTGAGATCTGACTGAAAGGAGCCAGGAGCCACTGCGAGAATAGGAGCATAGGAAAGGACACGCCTACTCCCGCGGGAGTAAATCCGGAAGTAAGATTAAAGATAAAAGATACAAGCAAAACTACTTTGAAAAAAAAAAAAAGGTTAGTGCTATGCTTATTTACGTGATAAGAGGAACTAATGATGTTAAACTTAAATATGTGGGTGAACCTCCGCTTTAAGCATGCAGGAAGAGTCTCCTGTGCAGAGGTACTGGGATCACTGGTCAGGCAGGGGGTGAAGATCTGATGCCACACACTGCACCACTCAGAGAGGAGAGCTGAGTGTAATCTGAAACCTGAGTGGAGGGAAGTGACTAGACATGTGCACTGCCGAAAAATTCGGTTTTTTCGTTTTCTTTTTCTTTCGGAAATTCAGGAAATTCTGAATTCGGAAATTCGGAATTCAGACTTTCAGAATTACGAATTTTTGAATTCCAAATTTTCTAATTTCAGAATTTCCCAAAAAACGAAAAAAAATTATTTTTCGAATTTCCGAAAAAATCAAAAATCGCACATGTCTAGAAGTGACACACACACCCCTCTACACAATCTCATGGGAAATATGTACAGCTGAGGGTGTCAATCATAGGCAGTGTGCTGGAGCTGACCTACCCAACCCCCTCAATCACCTGGTGTGATTCATGCAGATAACAGAGTAACCAGGATGCAGACAGAAATCGCACTCGCTGCTTTGGATTGAAGTACACACGCTTTGTTAATTTTTCATGTCAGAGGTAAAAAAACACCTCAACACAAGCCCCTGTCTGAATCAAGGCCTAAGAAATAAGATCCTTTCACTGTGGCATCCTCACCAATCAAAAGTCCAGGAGACAAAGACCCTTTTAAATGGTCATCCCAAATACGTACCTCCTTCCCCAGTGCGTATCACTGGAATAAACTGCTCATTGATTGGCAAAGGCAGAAAAAAGATTCAAAACCCTCCCTTTCCTTTTTATCTTCTTACCTTACCTACTGGAGAACATTCAACCTCCACAGGCAGAATTTATCAATGTCCAGGGCCTTGAGAAGACCTACAGAGCAGAAAAGGTACACAATCAGAGTGAAAGCTAACTACAGACCAGAAATAACACTACATTTAGTAAAGGGACACTTCAGCTTAAGGCAGAGTCCCTACACAAGTTTAAATGGGCTCTCAATACTCCTTATCACACAAAAATAAATCAGTACCTGCACTAGTTCGGCAAAGAAGCATACCACAATGCAGAGGGTATTCACAATTTTGCTTTGTGATGCTCTATAGCGCAGGTAGGTAGAAAATTTCGTTTTTTTCGTTTTTTTTGCTTTTTTCGGAAATTCGGAATACTGTATATGTGCTTTGGAGTGCCATTCAGAATGAATGACAATGCACATATACTATGCATTTCAGTAACACGTGAAAGAGTTCATAAAACAAAAATGCATGAAAGGTTTGAACCCGGCCTTAGGTTTGTCACATATAACCCTACAATGTATGCAGCAGAGTGGTATAACAAGCATTTATAATGAAAATTTATAATATGTGAAAAATAACATTTGCTTGTATTTTAATTCCCCTTCTTCGTCTAGCATGATTGTAATGAAAACATTAGTTGATCTAAATATAGGCTGTGTTATAGTGTGAATTTTATAGACATCTGTGAAGATGCATAGTGCATACCAAGAAGTGCTAAGTGGTGGATGAGCCCAATTTTTTTCCCTTGCCAAAGGGGTTTGACAAGCCACTAAATTGAATGGCACTGCTAAACCCTCTGGCAGTGGAGGGGTGAAGGCAATTCAGAGGAAAACAGCTTTTCTTTCTGAATTGGTTGGTTATATTGTGTTCGAACGGATGTTCTCAGGGTCTTTGTGGCTCTGGCTCCAGCCTCACAGCACTGATATTTCGTGTGCCAAAGTGTTTGTCTTGATAGAAGCTTTAACGCAAAGCATCTCCCAGGCAGCACTGAGAGACTCCGAAACCGTCCCAACCATTCTTTTGTTCCAAGCCTATCCTCCCTCCTCTGTACACACACACACAAGATTACGCCATCAGAAGTGAGACAATACACAATTAATCCTCTCCCTCTCTCCCTGGGAACTGCAAAGATGTGACATGAAAGATGGCGTTCTTGCCAGGAAGGGACAGCCAGAGTCTGGGCATTTGTGCATCGTGAGGGTTTTTTTCTTCAGATTCAATCTAGTTGTGTAAAGCCTAGTACACACGATCAGAAAATCGTACGAAAAATACCGCTTTCAGAGTGATCGTACGATAATCTGATCGTTAGTACACATCTTTCGTCCGAAAATTATCAGAAGGGACGAAAATGTATCTCGTATGATACCACATTGTACAATTTTCGTTTAATCAGAACAGTTTTTGTCCAAAAATAGAATACAACACATTACATCACTTCCGAATTTTTATTCTGTCATACAAGAATTTTTGTAACTTTAGTAGCCTCTTTATTTTTGATATGGAGATTAGCATGCAAAAAAAATAAAAAAAATAACAGATGATCATTCGTCCGAAATACGTGTGTACGAGGCTTAAGAAGGGCCATATACAGTATAGGCAGATTCAAAATTCAAGGAAAATTTGTTATCTTTGCAATATTGCAGTGCTCATAAATGAACTATAGGAACATACAGTATATTGTGCAATTATTTTTGCGACCTTTGTCTCTATTGACAAGCACTTTAGGTCAGTTGGTCCCTTTTGTGGTCACATGTCCTGCCAAAATGCAAACCTCTCTCTTGACAAGGGGTGCCCTAGAGTCCTGGCATCCAATGCCTTGCTACCACTTCTGTCACCCACAGCCAACAATCAGATCAGTAAAACCGAGGTCTGCGTGCCTGCTTCTTCCCAAGTAGTAGACAGTTTCTACTTCACACAGAACTCTTCTTTGGCCATGGTTAAAAAACAAAAACTGTGGTACCCTGCTTTAGGAAAAAGGTATGTATTTAAAGGGTAACCCCCACTTTCATGGGGGGGGGAATAAGAAAATAAAAAAATAATAATAATATAGCATATAAAATTAAAACACAAGCCATAGTGTAATTGAATGTTATTGCAAAATATCTATCCTTTTCCATCTGCAGCACTGTCATTTTCTGTAAAATGCAATGCAATATGGCTACCTGGAGGTGTTCTGTACACAGAACATTCCCTAGAACTATAATTTCCTGCTTGTGTGATTGGCTCACTGATTTTCCCAGAAGTCTGCACTAAGATATAAATCAGATTTTGAGCATCCCCTGCAACAAAAATTTAATTTTTGGTGACATACTCCCAAAGAGAAATCACATCTAAAAGGAATGCAGACCCTGACAATTTCCTCATTAGAGCCCTGCAGGTGCAGCAGCTGATTGATAATTATAAAATCACCCCCCTACAGATTCACTCAACACATTGACACACACAAACAGCTATTCCTTCAGAAAAACAAAAGGTAGAAATCAATAACAGGTTTTGTTAAAATCCATTGCAATGTACATTCATCACTCAGAGGGAAATGTTTTTTTCCTCAATAAAAGTGGAGTTACTCTAAGGATGAGGGGGTGGGGGGGGAGGCAACCAGCATAAAGCGTAGTTCCACCCATTCAAAAGTCAGCAGCTACAAAAAGCGATGCAGGCACCCAAAGCCACCCATGCTCCTCTCCGCCTCCTCTCTGTAGCGCCGGCATTGTAACTGTGGGCGCCCGGCTGTGGCTTCACAACCGGGCGATCCGCGATGCACGTTGTGAATGGCCGAACAATCTTCTGAGACCTGTGATGTGTCCCAGAAGATTACAGGGAGGGAGGGGGATATGTGAACTTCCTTCTGGCACCACGAGAGGAAGTGGGAGCTGCTCTGGTACTTGCTTCAGTTACTCACTGTGGTCCCTGCTAATAAGGTGGTTTGTCTCCTAGTGGCGACAGCTTCCCTTCTACCTCTGACCACGACAGGTTCTCCTGGCGGCAGAACCGTCACTTTTGGTTGGACTGCAAGCCGTAGTTCCCACCCTGCGCTGCTCTCTCCTGCTTCTGAATATGCCCTCAGATAGCCTAGCAGCCAGATGTACCCGGGATAGGCCCAATCTCTGGCCTAGCAGCCTTGGCAGTACAACACACGTCCACCCAGACAGCCGTCCAGGTGGCACAGAACACCGATCACCTGACTCCATCCGAATATATAGGTTCTCCCAGCAGGCCAAGGGATTCAAGAAATCCCCTGCCCATTGGCTGAGATACCCTATATACCCATAATCCGACCTTGTAATGCCCTCTCATATCTAGTACCACCGGTACCTAGTGGTAGAAGAGAAGAATGCAACAAGCTCAAACTTAGGGAGAAATCAATTGATCTCTAACAATTACTGTAGCCAAGATGACTATTCCTGGCAAGTACATTTTTGAGGAGCAACCCTGCCTAAACTCCAGGGTGCTACAGGTGGAACTCCGCTTTAAAAATGGTAGTTGCTAGAAGCATGAGACTTAAAGCTCACCACAAAGTACAATTTGATTGTATAGTCTACTTTAGCTGTACAAACAACTAGGAATTGGAAGGGCCTGCCTGATCAGATACAAATTGATTGGATAGTTTAGTTAGGCCCTCGGGTTACGTGGGTTTGGTAAATATAAAGCTGATTGTACAAACAGTGTAGGGTCAGATTCTACTGCGTATAGTGACCCTAAAGTAAACTTTTGTCCTAAAGTGGTAGTAAACCGCTGTGTTTTTTATAATGTGCTACATACATAGGTGTGCACAGCCTATTGCATTAGGGTGTGCACACCAAAGCTAAAACACACACTACCGATCACTCACCATGTTCATTCAGAAAGGGAAGGGGCCGATAAATACATATTTACCAGCCCTTTGCCTCACTCATCCTAAAACATCCCCGCGGCAACAGCCGGCAGGAGAGGAAAAGAGGGAAGCTGGTAATGCTGCAGAGGGAAGGAGGGGGGAGCCAGGGCAGTAGGGGGAATCTGTGCTGCACAGGGTGATTAGGGTGTGCCTGGGCACACCCTGTGTGCACGCCTATGGCTACATACCTTAGAACGAAGCCTTCCCACGGCGAGCTGCCACAGCTGACAAGGCTTCCATCTACACCCAGTCTTCCTTCCGGATTTCATGGACTCCTGCTGTGTGAGTGGCCAGAGCCGCGAGGACGCCATTCCCGTGGGAGCTGCCGTTTACAGCACAGAACTCTAAAGAAACAGCCCGGGTGGCCGTTCCTTCAGAATGCATGTGCCAGTGACGTAACCGGCTGCATGTACAGTAAATATCTCCTAAACGGTACATGTTTAGGATATATTTACGGTACCTATAGATAAGCCTTATTATCGGTTTACCGATGGGTACAAATTATGCATGTGAGTTTACTTCCACTTTAAAGGGATACTAAACACACACCGTTTAAGTTACATTGTCCCTTCTATTTCTGTATGTGGATAATGGCACTGTAATTATTTTAATAAAAATAAAAATGGAAGTACCTTTTTCCTAATCGATATACAGCTGTCACGTGACCCAGATATTTTCCAGCCCGTCTGCAGGGAAACATAAGCAGGAGGAGCGTCTAGACCACTACACTACACTGACCACTATACTATACTGACCTACCTGATTCCTATACTGACCACTACACTGCATGACTCTAGCTACTCTTCTACTCTCTCTCTGGCTGGCTGCTCCATCTCCCCAGACCGTGTCCACACCCCCCCGGGCCAGCAACACCAACACGACTCTCACGAGGGAGTCTTACATTCTCTTCTTTGGAGGAGAGGAGAGGAGGAGGAGAAGATCCTGGAGTTCAGTCTTCTGCACCCTGTGATTGGCCGGCGGGGCTGGCCTGTTAACGATCACGGTTGCTCCTGATGTCCCACCTTCACCCAATCACAGGGTGCAGGAGACTGAACATGGGTGGAGGCGGGACTCCAGGATCTACCGCGATCGTGGACAGGCTAGCCCTGCTGACGCACATGAATACACAAGACTGAACATGGCGGCAGAGGATGGGGACACAGGAAAGTACATTAGGAGGAGGCAGCCACTGTGACACATACTGGCGGGCCCCCGGCACCCCCCCACACTACGCCAGTGGGGCCAGGGGCCAGCAGGTTGTGTTTTTGGTTCCATAGACTTCAATGGATCAAAAACGTGTACTGAAAAACGCAAAATGCGCCTGGAATATGCATCAACTGCAACCTTCATAAGTGTGAACCAGGCATTACTGAGGCAGGGTGCTGTGATGTTTTCAGGAAGTGATGTACTGCACCTGCTGGGCCCTCCCACAAGCCATTATCTGCTAAAAAATGTATGGAGAAGCACAAAAAATAAGGTATGTCATGAAAGTTGAAAGGTTTTCCCTAAAGGTGAAATTAGCACGTTGAAGGGACGGGGCGGGGAAGGCAAAATAGAAGCAGTTTAAAAATCAGCTTTAACCACTTGCCGACCGCTGCACGCCGATATACGTTGGCAGAATGGCAGCGGTGAGCAAATGGACGTACCTGTACGTCCCCTTTAAAAAGGCGTGCAGCGGGCGCACGCACGCCCGCCACACTCTCTGTGCCCATAGGCCCCGTGAACTTGATGTTCGCCGGCGGCCTGTGATCGTGTCACGGAGAGGCAGAATGGGGAGATGCCTATGTAAACAAGGCATTTCCCTGTTCTGCCTAGTGACAGGACAGTGATCTACTGCTCCCTGTCATTGGGAGCAGTGATCACTGTCGTGTCACTTGTAGCCCAGCCCCCTCATAGTTAGAATCACTTCCTAGGACACACTTAACCCCTTTCTCGCCCCCTAGTGGTTAACCCCTTCCCTGCCAGGGTCATTTACACAGTAATCAGTGCATTCTTATAGCACTGATCGCTGTATAAATGACAATGGTCCCAAAATAGCGTCAAAAGTGTCTGATGTGTCGGCCATAATGTCGCAGTCACGCTAAAAATCGCAGATCGCCATCATTACTAGTAAAACAAAAAAATAAATAATAAAAATGCCATAAAACTATCC
Organism: Rana muscosa; assembly: GCA_029206835.1. Lineage (NCBI taxonomy): Eukaryota > Metazoa > Chordata > Amphibia > Anura > Ranidae > Rana > Rana muscosa. Next base: position 186,500,715 of record CM055123.1, read on the forward strand.
CCTATTTTGTGGACGCTATAACTTTTGCGCAAGCCAATCAATATACGCTTATTGTGATTTTTACCAAAAATATGTAGAAGAATACATATCGGCCTAAACTGAGGAAAAAATTAGTTTTTTTATATTTTTTTGGGGATATTAATTATAGCAAAAAATTTAAAAATCTTGCTTTTTTTTTTCAAAATTGTCTCTCTTCTTTTGTTTATAGAGCAAAAAATTTAAATCGCAGAGGTGATCAAATACCACCAAAATAAATCTCTATTTGTGGGAAAAAAGGGACGTCAATTTTGTTTGGGTGCAACGTCGCACGACCGTGCAATTGTCAGTTAAAGCAACGCAGTGCCGAATCTCAAAACATTTTCTGGTCAGGAAGGGGGTAAATTTTTCCGGGGCTGAAGTGCTTAACAAGTTCAATAAACAAATAATTGACTTCAAGTAGAAGAGTGCAATAACTTTTATTGAAAAATTAAAAATATAATAATCTGTACTCAGCATGAACTCTTCTCAAGTAAATAAGTTTTACAACTTTATGCCCCCTCTCCAAAAACATATATATTGTACGTGAATATAATTATGCTTTTCTCACTCAATAAATAATGTTTTCCCCTTGTTTAATGACAGGAGCATTTGCCATTTAACATAAAGCAGCTCCTGTTTAAGTAATTCTGAAGAGAGACTTAAAATAACAAGCATGTTATATCTTAGCCCCTGACATCATTTTTTTCACAGTCTGATGCATCTGACACTATGGCGGGATAATTACCAGCTCACGTAACACAGCCGCAGAGAATGATTTCATTTGCATTGTTTGGGATTTAGAATTACTGCCGGCGGCTGCCTAGGCAGGCTGAGGCTTGTAGTTCCTTATTAGCTGTTGAGAACTTCTTTTACGAATGATACAGGTTAATAACTTACCCATAATTCCTTACTTCAGGGAAATCTTTCCTGCTGAAATGTCATAATATTTTAATAGCTCTTTTTTTTTTCTTCTGTGTGTGCGGTGGAGAGAGAGGTGCCCAATTCAAATAAACACTGCTTAACCCTTTGGATTTTTCATAGTGAGTCACTGTTTCCATTTACTTCAGTCTACATTTTGGCTGCTTATTGAGAACAAGTAAATATCCCAGTACTGCACTGTAGACCAACTTTCCTAGGGGTAATTTCCATTTTAAAGAAAATCTGTACTGGAAGAAATATAGGGCTGTACTTACCTGGCTCTTTGAATCACTGACCTGGAACATGCATGTAGCTTAAAAGAGAAGTAAAGACTTTTTATTTTTTTCCTCGAATCATACTTACCTAGGTGGATGCAGCATCTGTCCCCCACCAGCTCTAAGGCTTGATTCACACCTATGCATTTTTTATGCTTTTTGCAGATTTGCACTACAGAATGTGTTTCATAGGAAACCATGTTAAATGGGCTGTAGTGCAAACCTGCAAAATGCAAAAAGTACTAAAAATGCATAGGTGTGTATTAAGCCTAACACTGAGAACCAAGCGATCAAACACTGGCGGCAATCGCTCGGTTCTCAGAGCTCCGTGAGCAGAGAACTGGTGGCTGTCAGTCACCTGCTCTCTGCTCTGCCCCCCCCCCACGCTCACTGGAGGGCTGGGCTGTGGAGGGAGCAGCCGGCTCAGCCACTCAGTGACTTGCTGAGAGGCTGAGCAGGGTGCCGGTCCAGGTATGTGGGTGGATCCCGACTCCATTGATCTTGCCCGAGCCTGGACCGGCTCTGTGACGTCAGTGTAACGCCACTTTTGTTGATAAAAAAACATTCCCCTCTGGATGATCTACAGTATGTACATGGCAAGGATTATACCAAACTTTGATGCAGATTCTTATCTTTTGTTGTTCCGAAGAAATCCATTTGTGTTTCTCTGTGCCCATGTGGGAAAGTGAGTCTAATGGGAGTGGTTTCATAATTATAAATCAGCTTTTGCACCTGCAGGACACTTAATGAGGAAATCTGATGGGCCTGCATCGCTTTAGACGTGATTTCCTATTGGGAGCATCTTACCAAAAAATTAATTTTTGTTCCAGGAGAGGCATGAAATCGGACTTGTATCTTAGACCCCTTTCACACTGAGGCAGTTTTCAGGCGTTTTAGCGCTAGAAATAGCGCCTGTAAAGCACCTGTAAACTGCCTCCCATGCCGCCCGAATGTGAAAGCCAGAGTGCTTTCACACTGGAGCGGTGTGCTTGCGGAGCGTTAGAAAAAGTCCTGCAAGCAGCATCTTTGGGGCAGTTTTGGAGCGCTGTATACAGCGCTCCCAAAACGCCCCTGCCCATTGCAATGAATGTGCAGTGTTTCCGAAGCGCCTGAAAAGCGATTCCGAAGCGCCGCAACACGAGCGTTTGTAACCCCCTTCATTGGGCGCTAGCTAAAAGTGCCCTGCTAGCGGCCGCTTAAACAGCGGTAAAGCGCTGCGGCAGCCCCAGTGTGAAAGGGGTCTAAGTGTAGACTTCTGGGAAAATTGATGAGCCGATCACACAAGCATGAAATTATGTTTCTGGGGGACATTCTGTACACATTCTGTTTATGGAACAACTCCAGGTAGCCATATTGCATTGCATTTTCAGAAAATTACAGATTGAAAAGGAAAGGTAATTTTTAATAACACTCAATTACAATATGACTTGACTATGATTCAATTGTATACACTATATTATTTTTTCTTTATTTGCTATATTCCCCCCCCCCCCCCCACGAAAGTGGCGTTATGCTTTAACTTTCCAGGATGGGATATTTCCACTTAGCTATTGAATAGACAGAATTAAAAAATAAGGTTGTATGGGGGCCATATTGGTGTAAGTAAACACTTTTCATCATACATTAACACTTCTATTTCCCCTAGATCAGTGATTCTCAACCTTGCTAGTGCCGTGACCCCTTGTTAAAATTTCCCAACTTGTGGGGACCCCTAAAAGTACAATTTTCGTAGCGTGGGTTGTCAGCACCCAAGGCAAGACAAGAAATTTGCGCCCCTAACCCACGGACATTTAGCGCTCCCCGAGTCCCTTCCACTCGTACAATATTAAATCCCCTTTATGGTACATTTTAGGATGTACCACTCTCTCTTTGTTCTCCTTTCTTTCCCTTTTATCTCTCTCTATCCTAATTTCTTGTCCCCCCCATCCCTCTCTCTAGCCATCTTTCTTGTTCTTTCTCTTATTCTTTCTTTCCCTTTTTCTTTGTTCTTCCCCCTCTTTTCCTCTCCCTTCCATGTATTTTCTATTTTTATTCCTTCACTTACTCTTTGGTGGTGGTGGTGGGGATGATGGAAGTGCTGGGGGGAGTTCTGTTGTGCCAACTTAGGTGCTCTTGATCAAGGTAATCTGCTGATCTGAGAACTGTAGTAGGGCTTTTAATGACAACTATAATCACAGAAAGTGTTACTCACTGTGTCTCCAGCTCTGTGGTGTCTCGCAGCAGTGACACCTATGCTGAAATCAGGAGATAGGGGTCTCCTCCAGCCCCTCCCACTTCACATTCCTCACCAGTCAGCTGACCTCTAGTCTCTGCCCCCAACCATGCCATGAACTGAATGGGCGGCTACAAAGAGGCTGAGCGGGAGGCCGCGGACTCCAGGACAAGCCCAGCTGGGCAGCCACAGGCTCCAGGGACAGCCATGCTGGGCGGCCGCGAAAAGGCTGGGAAAGCGATGTGGGCTTCAGGAACAGCCCAGGATTCGGTGACCCCTGGCAAATCGTCATTCGACCCCCAGGCTGAGAACCACTGCCCTAGATGATTTGGGGATTCATCATAGGTGGGTAAATCTGGTACAAACCATGGCACCCACAAACAGGAAAAAACACCCAATCTGCTCATGCATGGCAGACTTCTCTGGACAACACTTTATTCCAGTCTTGTTCCATCTGTAAGCATCTAGCTCGGAAGCTTGATATTACAACCAATAAGATGTCAGAGCAAATTGATGCTTCCTATCACTTCCCAGTAGCTGAATACCTCACACATCTCTCTGTCAGACATGCAGCAAGGTAATTTTGCAGCCGGTTCCATTAAACCCATGTGTTTTGGATAATTTTGATCAGGCATTGAATTATACAACCATTACAAAGCATTGTCTGCCAGCATAAGTGCATAAAACGTGAAGTCTTTGCTGCCAATAACAACTGACTGAGTCTTCTGTCCTGCTCTAGAATAAAACAGCTAGAATTTGCAATAAGCAGTAAAGATGTATTGATTTCAGATGCAAAAAAAGAGGCTAAAATGATTGCCTAATTTTCTGTAATTCTTACTTCTTATATATATATTTTATATCTGCACAACAGATGAGACTTCAGTTGTCCCCTTAGTTGCCAGCACATAATGCTGAAGTTAGAGATTTGAAGTAGTTGACATGTCTCATTTTTTATGTGACCTCCACATTTTTACGTGTTAGCTGTTCCATAGGTTGCTTATTATATTTCTTGTGTAAATTTGTAAATGATCTCTTTAGGCATCTGTAGTATCCCTTGTTTAAAGTGAACCAGTGCTTTTCCTTTGCAGGGCAAAACAACAGGTTTACTTAATGTCCCTCATCTCCAGCAGTACATACTGTTCTTTTCTTTGCTCCAACGTCATTCCATTCAGCCATGGGGATAGAAGAAAGGAAGTCTGTTTGGGCTCCAAGTTTTGAATTGGAGCTTACTCAGAGCTGAAGACTATTTCCCTTCCCTCATGTGACAGTGTTGGGCCAATCACCAAGCTCCAGCCCTGTCATGTGGGAGGAAAAATACTTCCCCTATACCCTGAAGTTCTGTATATTTTGTCATTGCTCCTAGTGGCCAAACATAACATCAGACGAGGGAGGAAGCTCAAGAAGAATTTCACTCTACCTATCCTAAATTACACTATATTACCTGTGAGGGGGTTAGCTCGGCAGCGGGTGTGTGTGACCCCCGGGACGGGCTCCCCACACAAAAACAGGCCCAGCAAACGGAGGTTGTGGTTTTCAAAATCAAAAAAAGGTGCGGTTTATTTTCTATTTACAGTGACAAAACACAGCAAAGCCAAAAGAAACATAAACAAAATAAATCCTGGTCAACTTGACCTCTGACTAAACATACAGGTTTCCTAACTAACAACTGGGATCAGCCTAGTGCTGTCCTAGTCCCTAAGTCCCTGGTTTTAAATGTCCAAGCAAATAGCCACACAGGCTTTGTCTCACCGCACAAGGGTTCACTCTCTCCAGGAAGTCCACACAGGTCTGGTTCCAGGCATGAGCTAACATCTAATGAAGCTGGGAGTTCTTATAGAGGCCTAAATGAGCTGACAAGCTTCAGCTGGTCTCATCAACTCCCTGTCGGCACGACGCCCCACACTCTCCCTAGAGGTATGAGTCATCCATGAGCCCACTATCCTCAGCTGGGCTTATACAACTCTCCACCTAGTTGTATAAGTCGGCGTAAAGCCTGAATCTGGGCGAAATATATCTACCCCCCTGGATGCAACCAGGTGACTTTACCTTCCTGCTGTCACATACCCCCCCCTCTTGTTTTAACCTCGGGGTTGGAACACCAGCAATCAGGCATTCATGTACTCGAGACAAAGCATCCACATTCCCCATTTGAACGCCAGGGCGATGCTTTACTGTGAAGTTGAATTCCTGGAGGGCCAGGAACCACCTATTCACTCTTCTATTTGTTTCCTTGTTTTGAGCCATCCACTTTAACGGAGCGTGATCCGTAACCATGTCAAAGTGCCTACCTAGCAGGTAGTACCGAAGGGAATCTAGAGCCCACTTCACCGCTAAACACTCCTTTTCAACGGTGGCGTAATTTACCTCATGGGACTTCAACTTCCTGCTGAGGTAAATGACTGGGTGCTCTTCCCCGTTCCAGACCTGGGACAATACTGCTCCTAACCCCACATCTGACGCATCACTTTGTACGACAAAGTCTTTAGAGAAGTCGGGTGAGTACAACACTGGCTGGCTACATAAGGCTTGTTTCAAGAATTGGAATGCTGCCTCAGCCTCGGGGGTCCATTTAATCATGACCGACCCTTTCCCCTTCGTTAGGTTGGTTAGGGGCACAGCCTTAGAGGCAAAGTGGGGAATGAATCGCCGATAATACCCAGCGATTCCCAGAAAGGCTCGTACCTGCTTCTTGCTGTTGGGACGTGGCCAACTCTGGATGGCCTCGACTTTGTTGAGTTGGGGTTTTATTACTCCCCTCCCAATGGTGTACCCAAGATATTTGGCCTCCTCCTGCCCAATGGTACACTTCTTGGGGTTAGCCGTAAACCCCGCTTCCCGAACAGAGTCCAGGACTGCTTGCACTTTTGGCAGATGTGAGGCCCAATCTGTGCTATGGACAATTACGTCATCCAGGTAAGCCGCAGCATACTTCCGATGGGGCCTCAGCATCTGGTCCATTTTCCGCTGGAATGTGGCCGGCGCATTCTGTAACCCGAACGGCATTCTTTTATATTGGAACGCCCCGTCTGGGGTTACAAATGCGGTTTTCTCTTTGGCCAATTTGCCAATACCCTTTTGTGAGGTCAAGAGTCGTCATGTATCGGGCTGTTCCTAGCCGGTCAATCAACTCATCTATACGTGGCATGGGGTAGGTGTCAAATTTTGTAACTTTGTTCAACTGACGAAAATCGTTACAAAATCGCCAGCTCCCATCCGGTTTAGGCACCAACACAATGGGACTAGACCAATCACTTTGGGACTCCTCTATCACCCCTAAGTTCAGCATTTTCTGTACTTCCTCCCGTATTGCCTCCCGTCGGGCCTCTGGGATCCGATAGGGTTTTAACTTCACCCTTTCACCGGGCGGGGTAATGATGTCATGCTCTACCCCAGATGTTTGTCCCGGCAGCTCAGAGAATACCTCCTTGTTGCGAAGCACAAACTCCTTAACCTCCTGTTGTTGGGGTTGTGACAAGGTGGCTGCTATTCCAACCTCAGGAATCACGCAACCAGTTTGAGCTGGTGACCAAGTGTCTGCGACTAGGGACTCTCTATCCCTCCAGGCTTTCAACAGATTAACGTGATAGATCTGTTCGGGCTTTCGCCTTCCTGGTTGTCTGACCTTGTAATTCACTTCGCTCACTTTTTCCATTATCTCGTAGGGGCCTTGCCATTTGGCAAGGAATTTACTTTCAACCGTAGGGACAAGTACCAGTATCCTATCCCCCGGGGAAAAGGTACGGGTCTTGGCTCCACGGTTGTACACTCTCTGCTGTGCTAACTGCGCTTGGGCCAAATGTTCCTTCACGATGGGCATTACCTGTGCAATTCGGTCTTGCATCAGGGCGACATGCTCAATCACACTCCTGTGGGGAGAACTCTCACTTTCCCAAGTTTCCTTGGCAATATCCAACAGCCCTCTTGGGTGTCTCCCATACAGTAACTCAAAGGGGGAGAATCCCGTAGAGGATTGGGGCACCTCCCTAATAGCAAACATCAGATAAGGAAGTAGACAGTCCCAATCCTTTCCATCTCTATCCACCACTTTCTTCAACATTTGTTTTAGGGTTTTGTTGAATCTTTCAACCAGCCCATCGGTTTGGGGGTGATACACAGATGTACGTAATTGCGTCACTTTGAACAATTTACACAGCTCCTTCATAACCCGGGACATAAAGGGTGTACCTTGGTCCGTAAGCAGTTCTTTACAAATACCCACCCGGCTAAACACAAGAGATAGCTCTTTGGCTATGGTTTTGGCCGAGGTATTTCGGAGAGGGATCGCTTCTGGATAACGGGTGGCATAGTCCATTATAACTAATATGTACTGGTGCCCCCTAGCGGACTTGATTATAGGACCTACCAAATCCATGGCGATCCTCTCAAACGGGACCTCAATGATGGGTAGAGGGACCAGCGGGCTACGGAAATGTGGCATCGGGGCCGACCTCTGACACACAGGGAAGGAGGAACAATAATTTTCTATGTCCTTCATCACCCCCGGCCAATAGAATCTCTGCAATACCCTCTCTCGGGTTTTCTCTGTCCCCAGATGACCTCCAAGAATGTGCCCATGGGCCAACTCCAACACCAACTTCCTGTAAGGTTTGGGCACCACAAGCTGCTCAACGGTTTCTTCTGCCCTTTTTGCCACCCGATACAGTAGGTCCTTCTCTACGCTGAAGTATGGGTAAGTGCAGGTATTATCTGGGTTCACTAACTCGCCATCTATTTTCACTACGTTTTCCCGTGCCTTTATTAGGGCGGGGTCTTTCAACTGTTCTGTGGCAAAGTTTTCCCTGTGAACCTCAAGATCAGAAAACTCCACAGACGGTAGGTTTTCGTCTGAGGAGGTGGGCTCCTCTCCAGTTTCTTGAGTCTCCCCTGCCAATACTGATAAGGGAAATTCCGGAGAGTCCTCACCACTCTCAGGGGAGTTCTGGCTATCCCATTCCTGGTACATAGGGGCACCAGTGGGGGGCTCAGGATCATCCCACAGTTCCCAGAACTTCGGAAAATCCCTTCCCACAATGGCGTCATGCGGTAACTGAGATACTAAGCCCACTGGATGAGAGAGGGTACCTTTGGGGGTCTCGAAACACACTGTAGTCACTGGATACTCTCGGGTGTCCCCATGCACACAAATAACAGCTACCTTGCTATTCCCAGAGACCTCTGTTTTAACTAACTCAGCCTTTATCAGGGTCACAAGGCTACCTGAATCCAGCAATACCACAACATTTCTACCATTAACACACATTTTGCATAAATGTTTCTCAGTTCCTCGAATGGCAGTGCATGCGACTGTCGCACACAGCGACTGACGTCTGCCCGTCAGAAAGTCACACTGCATGGGTTCCTCCACAACCGGGCAATTGGCTGCAATATGTCCCGCTTGCCGGCAGCGGTAGCAAACGATCCTTCTTGCCGCCTCTTGAGCCGCTGATTTCCCAGGCTGTTCTCGCCAAACTTGGGGTAGAGCTCCCACCCTCTCACTCTCTCCACCCTCACCCCTTGGAATCCTCTTATCCGCCCCTGGGGATGGTCTGGTCTTAGGGTGGAAAGTCCGAGTGTCTCTGGAAGAGGCCGTCAGGTTCTCTGTAGCCAAGTATTTCTCCACACGATCCACAAGACCATCGGCCGTCTCTGGGTCTCCATGGCTTACCCACTTTTGGATGGCAGTAGGAAGAGCTCTCAAAAACCGATCCATTACAACACGTTCCACAATCTTTGGTGCGGACAAAGTCTCTGGCTGTAGCCACTTTCTGCTCAGGTGAATGAGATCATACATTTGAGACCTGGGGGGTTTTCCAAGCTGGAAAGTCCAGTTATGCACACGCTGAGCCTGGACAGCCTGGGTGACACCCAGCCTTGCCAATATTTCAGCTTTTAGCATCACATAGTCTTTTGCTTGGTCAGGCTCTAGGTCATAGTAAGCCTTCTGCGATTCACCAGTTAACAGAGGAGCCACCAGTCCAGCCCACTGCTCCTCAGGCCACTTTTCTCTTTCAGCAGTCCTTTCAAATGTGGTCAAAAATACCTCTGGATCATCCTCTCCAGTCATTTTTGTCAATAAACGACTCACCCCAAAGGACGCGGTATTAGTGGGATGGCTTTCCTCACTGGTCTGCGGACGTTGCTGCATTACTGCTTCCATTTGTTGTAGTCTCTGCTCTTGCTTCTGTAACAGGTCTATGAAGCGGGCCTCAGATTGCTGCTGGGCTTGTTGCTGAGCTTCCAGACTCTGTTGGTGAGCTTGCTGCTGGGCTGCAAGGCTCTGTTGATGAGCTTGCTGCTGGGCTGCGAAGTTCTGTTGTTGAGCTGCAAGGCTCTTTTGCAAACCTGCATTTGTCTGCTGTTGATTGGCATTTGCTAGAGCCAGCTGCTTCAGTATCTCCTCCATGCTAGCTTAAAAAAAACTGCCACTGGTTCTCCACCAACTGTGAGGGGGTTAGCTCGGCAGCGGGTGTGTGTGACCCCCGGGACGGGCTCCCCACACAAAAACAGGCCCAGCAAACGGAGGTTGTGGTTTTCAAAATCAAAAAAAGGTGCGGTTTATTTTCTATTTACAGTGACAAAACACAGCAAAGCCAAAAGAAACATAAACAAAATAAATCCTGGTCAACTTGACCTCTGACTAAACATACAGGTTTCCTAACTAACAACTGGGATCAGCCTAGTGCTGTCCTAGTCCCTAAGTCCCTGGTTTTAAATGTCCAAGCAAATAGCCACACAGGCTTTGTCTCACCGCACAAGGGTTCACTCTCTCCAGGAAGTCCACACAGGTCTGCTTCCAGGCATGAGCTAACATCTAATGAAGCTGGGAGTTCTTATAGAGGCCTAAATGAGCTGACAAGCTTCAGCTGGTCTCATCAACTCCCTGTCGGCACGACGCCCCACACTCTCCCTAGAGGTATGAGTCATCCATGAGCCCACTATCCTCAGCTGGGCTTATACAACTCTCCACCTAGTTGTATAAGTCGGCGTAAAGCCTGAATCTGGGCGAAATATATCTACCCCCCTGGATGCAACCAGGTGACTTTACCTTCCTGCTGTCACATACCAAAAGTATTGGGACGCCTGCCTTTGCACGCACCTGAACTTTAATGGCATCCCAGTCTTACTCCGTAGGGTTCAATATTGAGTTGGCCCACCCTTTGTAGCTATACCAGCTTCAACTCTTCTGGGAAGGCTGTCCACAAGGTTTAGGAGTGTGTCTATGGGAATGTTTGACCATTCTTCCAGAAGCACATTTGTGAGGTCAGGCACTGATGTAGACGAGAAGGCCTGGCCCGCAGTCTCCACTCTAATTCAGGTCAGGACTCTGTGAAGGCCACTCAAGTTCCTCCACCCCAAACATGCTCATCCATGTCTTTATGGACCTTGCCTTGTGCACTGGTGTGCAGTCATGTTGGAACAGGAAGGGGCCATACCCAAACTGTTTCTACAAAGTTGGGAGCATAAAATTGTCCAAAATGTCTTGGTATGCTAAAGTCTTAAGGAGTTCCCTTCACTGGAACTAAGGGGCCAAATCCAACCTCTGAAAAGCAACACTGCACCATAATCCTCCCTCCACCAAATGATTTGGACCAGTGCACAAAGCAAGGTCCATAAATCCATGGATGAGTGAGTTTAGGGTGGAGGAACTTGACTGACCTGAGTCCTTCCTCAACCCGATAGAACACCTTTGGGATGAATTAGAGTGGAGACTGCGAGCTAGGCCTTCTCGCCCACATTGGTGCCTGACCTCACAAATGCGAGTCTGGAAGAATGGTCAAACATTACCATAGACACAATCCTAAACCTTGTGGACAGCCTTCCCGGAAGAGTTAAAACTGTTATAGCTGCAAAGGGTGGGCCAACTTAATATTGAACCCTACGGACTAGGATGCCATTAAAGTTCATGTGCGTGTAAAGGCAGACGTCCCAATACTTTTGGTAATGTAGTGTAAATTTTAATTGCCCCACACGTGTCCCTGTATGCAAATAAAAAAAAAAATACAAATACATACTCATTAGTCCATAAAGTCCAGTGTTGTCTTCTTGCAGGTGAAGTTCCCCTTGCTACGTTCTGTTCTTGCGCCACCATCTTGGAATGAGATCTGGTGCATGCACAGCACAGGCATACTTGCCTATAGACATGGTGAATAAAAAAACAAAAAAGGTATTTACAGTTAAGGGTCCATTCACGACCATTAAAAATGCAGTGTACTGCATGCATCAGTATGCAACACCATACAAACTAATATAGCCCTTCAGATCTGTGCATGTGTGGCCACTGCATTTGGATAAAATATAAAAAAGAGCAGAGTTGGTTCCCTGCCCATGAAAAATCCTGCGTTTTTATTGCACTCACACGTTTAAACGCATGTAAACAGGTCTAAACACGAGTTGGGTCAAGCAGGTCCAACTAGACCAGCTTGATAAAGGGGGCCTGGGTCCCTAAAATGCATAGAGGCCCGCCCACTCCACCCATTCCCAACATCAGTGCATGTTTTTGACAGTTAACTGCTCTGATTGTGGCCGTAGACGCAGCCGGTCTGCCCACCTTTTGGTTCATACTGGCGGTACACCATTTTATGCTGCTGTCTTTTGCTGCTTTGTAATCAGCCAGATCCCCATGTCTACATGCATCCAGACAACTGTATGGTGATCCATCATCTATCCCAAGCAAGACAATGTTTTTTTAAGATGTAAGTGCTCTTTATCTCAAGTTTATTTGTGTGGTTCTATCAACTCCAGCACCCCACTTTGTGCTTTTTTCTTTTCTTTCATACAATGCCAGCTCCACCAGCGCTTCCTGAATGTGAGCGAATGCACTGTGCAAAATTACATCACATGCCTACCCCCGCCCTAAGCTTTTCATTATTCAGATGTCATCAAGGATGGTGTTCATTTGATAATAAATGGCTGAAGCAAAAGTGATTGTTTGCACTGGACATGTCTGATAATTGCACAGTGTGTGATTTTTGCACTTTAGCATATTGTCATTTATTGTTTTAGTTTGCACGGGTTACTTTTTGGATTATTGATTTAGCAACTTTGCATATCTTTTGCATCTTTGCTTATGGTTATAGGATTATGTTGTTGAATTTGCGTTGATTAAATAGGATTGTTATTTATATAGCACCAAAGAATATGGAAGTGTTAATGATATGGAAGTGTAAGGTATACAGAAATGTGAGATAAAGGCTAGTCACATAAGCTTTTTTAGAACACTTTTAGAGCTGCAAATGTTATATATTTCTAATATCAGGGGATATTGTAATACAGCAGCTGGGATTGATTTTTAGAATCTTTGGCGCGTACACAATACTTGTTATATACAGTGTTAGCTCTCTGTCTATATTCAGTGTGCAGGAAAGCATAAGTAACTGAAGTGTTTCTATTAAAAAAATATTGTGCTGAGGTTTATATGTGTCTGTGAGACTCTCACTTGCAAGCATATTTTTAGGGTACAAAGCTGTGGCATAAGTATTCCATGTATAGAGTAAGCTCAGTTTCTACACAACAAAAAATACTCCGAAAGGTTTTGAAAATTTAGGAACATTACTTTGCCTCTGGATCTGTCCTGCCTTTTATAATTGACATTTGTCCTGTTTTCATTTACTTCATTAAATGAATTTCATTAATTTAATTTATGTCAGTAAATGAAATGCAACTGCTATTGGCCTTTTATAATAATATAACAATTAACAAATAAATAAATGAAAGGACGTTCTTTCCTCACACTCTGTTCTTCCTTCTGATTATATGATTACAAACGGTACCATTAACAGACCGCACATGAAATAATTTCCAAAGGTTTATGCCAAGGTTTCATGCAAGAGCTGATCTATTCCATGTATTCATGTTTTTAAAGTGAATTTTATTCACTTTCATGTCATCTGCAAACCAAGAACACTTGTAGTTTTTAATATGTAAGAGGCATTTCAGATTGCACTGGGGATTCTGGTATACTGTAATGGACTGGTCTTTTGTTTTCATGTTTGGGTATTCAAGAGTCTTCAGAGTAGGCACAATAGATGGAAACTAACCCTTTAGCCTATATTCACTGAGGCATACATTGCTTAAGTCCTTGTTTGTATATATGTGCAAGTTAAAGAAAAAGCAAGAAGACAAAAAGGAAAGCATTAATCAAATGGAATAGAATACATAACAAACAACACAATTACTTGACCATAACATATTTAGTGAGACTTGAATGTTGTATTACACTAATCATTTCTTCATCCACTGCAACAAAATATCAGATAACCATCTAATCTATAATGCCGTGTACACGCGATCGGTTTTACCGATGAAAACAGTCCGCTGGACTTTTCTCATCGGACAAACCGATCGTGTATGGGCCCCATCGGTCTTTTTTCCGTCGGTGAGAAAAAATAGAACATGTTTTAAATTTATCCGATGGGAAAAAAAACGATAGCAAATTCCGATCGTCTGTGTGGACAAAAAACCCACGCATGCTCAGAATCAAGTCGACGCATGCTCAGAAGCATTGAACTTAATTTTTCTCGGCTTTTTGACTGATGGTGTGTAGGCAAGACTGATGGAAGTCAGCTTCATCGGATTTCCGATGGAAAAATCCATCGGATTAGAATCCATAGGAAATGTGATCGTGTGTACAGGGCTTTAATCAGGAATGTGACGCATTGGTTGGGGCCAATAAAAAGTTCAAATGGTTGCAGTATTGGTGTTTTGCAAAAGGGGTTGTGGGAAACTTTATAATAGCAATTATTATATAAATTATGCTAAAAATCGAATCCAAAGCTTTTTTTTCTTCTAATTTTGAATAGTATGAAAGTGTTAGAACCCCTGTCATGTTTTTATTGTCTGTGCCCCTGCTGGGAAAATTCCACCCTCCATTCAGGCTGTGTTCACACTATTGCGAATTGGATGCGGGTTTTCACCGCATCCAATTCGCATAGCAGGAGATTGTGGCCGACTCTCTATGGAGCCGGTTCACACATCCCCGCAGCTGCTCCGGTGTAAATTGCACAGGAGCCTTGTGAGTCTTTTGGTCCGTTTCAGGTCCGAATTCAGCCAAAAATGTGGACTGAAATCAGACCTGAAATGGTGAATGGAGACACACCAGACTCCTGCTGTGAGCCGCTGCATTCTCCAGTGTGAACCCAGCCCAACTCTGGTGACTATTGCTACTGCGACTAAAAGTGATATACATTAATAACTGTTTATAAAATAAATAGCAGCTGTTCTTCCTTGGCCACACACGTATTGATATGATCATTAAACTGATCATTTGATGCGACTAAAGTCACAACCACAGACATTTCAATCAACTGCAATATTGGCAAGTAGATGGAATGTGATAGAATTTTATTGCTTGTATCAACAAAGCAAATATCTGTGTGTAATATAGACCAATTAAACTATAGTTTTCAATAGATCGTTTCTAATACATAATTTTTTCAACCAATACCACATGCGTTGCATCATTTTGTATTTTAAATTAATTGAAGAATCACTTACCTAGCTCCATCACAAATCGATACATGTATGGCCCCCTTGTGACTGGTTGGCCAAGGGTGCTCACTATTTTTTTATTTGTACATATTATGTGGCTGCTGTTATCAATTCCTTTATTTTGTATTGATAGATTTTGTATTTAGGTGTTGTAATTCATACAGTTGTGCTCATAAGTTTACATACCCTGGCAGAATTTATGATTTCTTAGCCATTTTGCAGAGAATATGAATGATAACACAAAAACGTTTCATTTACTCATCCTCACCTGTGATCTGTTTGCTTGTAATTAGTGTGTGTGTGTGTATAAAAGGTCAATGAAAATGAGTGAAAAAAGTTTTTGTGTTATCCTTCATATTCTCTAAAACATGGCCAAGAAATCATAAATTCTGCCAGGGTATGTAAACTTATGAGCACAACTGTATGTGTGTTGTGGGATAGTCTATGTGATCACATAGTGTATTTTACAATTATAATTGAAATTTAAAGAACTTTTTTTATAGTTGCCACGTATCACACTATTTAGACCCCAGCTGCCCTTGCTTGGCAATAATTAATTGCAAACAAGGTTGTTCTGCCTCTCCAAACTAAGCACTGCAAGTTTGATCTCTATAAATGATCCAGCTGTGGCAAGATAGCTGTAACTTGCAGTCTCGGTAGAATTAGCAGACAGTAGCTTGATCCAGACGACATCTTGAAGATCATAGAAAAGTAAATCCAAAACAGGTGCAGATCATAACAGATGAACAGATAAGTCAAAAAATCATAGTGTTTCTACCTCTAGCAGAATACAGTACATGTGGTGAATGGAGGCTAAAGCATGAAGAAGAAAGGTGGTAACAACTAGGGATGAGCTCGGTGTTCGAGTCGAACATAAGTTCGACTCGAACATCGGCTGTTCGACCGTTTGGCGAACATCGAACGATTTGGGCCGTTTGCGCCAAATTCGAGTGACACGAACGGCCCACAATACACTGCGCCATCGCAGTGCAATCCCGGCGCTGTGATTGGCCAAGCATGCACTGTGACCCCGCATGCTTGGCCAATCACAGCGCCGGCAGCTAGGAGAGCCATAATTGGCCACAGGCAGGTTGCCTGTGGCCAATTATAGCTCAGGGGGTTTAGCACACGCCCCACACTATAAAAGGCCGCCAGCGCGGCGGCCTTGTGTAGTGTGTTCCGGCACAGGGAAAGAGTTACATAGGCAGGGACAGTGTCAGTGCTATTTGTACCTCAAACTTGTGTGTAGGGAGAGAGAAGGATAGGCAGGGAGAGTGTCAGTGTCATATTCTTTGCTAAACCTTGTGTGCAGGGAGAGAGAAAGATAGGCAGGGGACAGTGTCAGTGTCACATTCTTTGCTAAACCTTGTGTGCAGGGAGAGAGAAGGATAGGCAGGGAGAGTGTCAGTGTCATATTCTTTGCTAAACCTTGTGTGCAGGGAGAGAGAAGGATAGGCAGGGAGAGTGTCAGTGTCATATACTTTGATAAACCTTGTGTGCAGGGAGAGAGAAGGATAGGCAGGGGACAGTGTCAGTGTCATATTCTTTGCTAAACCTTGTGTGCAGGGAGAGAGAAGGATAGGCAGGGAGAGTGTCAGTGTCATATACTTTGATAAACCTTGTGTGCAGGGAGAGAGAAGGATAGGCAGGGGACAGTGTCAGTGTCATTGTTGCTAAGCCTCCTGCACATTATACACCTGAAGTTAGCCTGTATTGCTGCTTTTTCCTGGTGTGTTACACCAACAGGCATTTGCAGCACTTACAGCGGGCGGAGTGTGCCTCCTGATCATATTACACCTGAAGTTAGCCTGTATTGCTGCTTTTTCCTGGTGTGTTACACCAACAGGCATTTGCAGCACTTACAGCGGGCGGAGTGTGCCTCCTGATCATATTACACCTGAAGTTAGCCTGTATTGCTGCTTTTTCCTGGTGTGTTACACCAACAGGCATTTGCAGCACTTACAGCGGGCGGAGTGTGCCTCCTGAGCATATTACACCTGAAGTTAGCCTGTATTGCTGCTTTTTCCTGGTGTGTTACACCAACAGGCATTTGCAGCACTTACAGCGGGCGGAGTGTGCCTCCTGATCATATTACACCTGAAGTTAGCCTGTATTGCTGCGTTTTCCTGCTGTGTTACACCAACAGGCATTTGCAGCACTTACAGCGGGCGGAGTGTGCTTCCTGCAAAATATACTCCTGAAGCTAGGCCTTATTGCTGGTTTTCTCATTTCCCTGCAGGCCATTAGAATGTCTGGAAGGCAAACAAGGAGAGGCAGACAGTCAGGAGCCAATAAAAGAGGGCAAGCAGGCTCTGTGTCTAGAGACAACAGTGCTGGTCGTGGACGCGGTGAATCGCCATCAGCACGTGGCCATGGGACACGCTTGTCCTTCTTTTCGGCAGCTGGACGTGTTGAGCCGCATCATGCCGAAGACTTGGTAGAGTGGATGACCAAGCCCTCCTCATCCTCTCTCACCCAGGCTCAGGTTACTGGCAAAGCAGCTGCCAAAGCGTCCTCTTCCCTGGTATCAATGTCATCATCAGTCACTCCTTCCCTAGACCAACCATGTCCTCCTGAGGAGTCCCCCGAACTGTTTGAGCACAGTGTTGGGTACATGCTCCAGGAGGATGCCCAGCGTTTTGAAGGGTCTGATGATGATACCCAGCTAGAGGAAGGCAGTAGCGTGAGAGCAGAGAGAGGGGATGCTCAAGAAGGACACCAATCTGGCAGTCATGTTCCAGCAGCTGCAGCATACTGCCAGATTGGCTCCAGTGATGAGGAGGGAGGGGATGATGAGGTCACTGACTCCACGTGGGTGCCTAATAGGAGAGAGGAGGAGGAGGATGAGGAGGAGGCACATCTCAAACGAGGCAGGATGCCCTCGGGGGGCCAGCGTAAGGGCAGCACACCGACGGAATCACACCGCAGAGCTCCGCCTGTGCAGGGCGCTGCCTCTGCCCGTTATTCAAAAAGTTCTTTGGTGTGGGCCTTTTTTGAGTCGAGTGCATCAGATCGCACAGCTGCTGTTTGCAACATATGTCTCAAGCGTATATCGCGTGGCCAAAACATCACCCGCTTGGGCACCACATGCTTGACCAGACATATGTTGACCTGCCATGCAGCTCGTTGGCAAGCCTACCTTAAAGACCCACACCAAAGAACAAAGTGGACCTCTCCTTGCACCGCATCAGCTGGGATCTCCAACCCCACTATACCTTCAGTCCTCTCTGAAACCTGCACTGAGAGGAATGAAAGGTGTAGAATTAGGTGTGTCACAGCCAAGTACTCTGCTAGCAGTACACCGACGTCCGATTCTAGCAGGCAAATTTCCCTGCCCCAGCTGCTGGACCGTCGAAAGAAGTTCACTCCCAGCCATCCACATGCCCAGCGGTTGAATGCTAGCTTGGCTAAATTGCTAGCGCTTCAACTGCTGCCTTTTCAGTTGGTAGACTCGGCCCCCTTCCGTGAGTTTGTGCAATGTGCGGTTCCTCAGTGGCAGGTTCCCAAACGCCACTTTTTCTCACGGAAGGCGATTCCGGCTCTCTACCGGCATGTGGAAGGCAATGTCTTGGCCTCGCTGGACAGGGCGGTCAGCGGTAAGGTGCATATTACCGCTGACTCATGGTCCAGCAGGCATGGACAGGGACGTTACCTTTCTTTCACGGCCCATTGGGTCACTCTTTTGGCAGCTGGGAAGGATGCAGGACAAGGTGTAGTAGTGTTGGAGGTTGTTCCACCACCACGCCTCCAAAATGCTACTACTGGTTGTGACACACCTCTCTCCTCCACCCCCTCCTCTTCTTCTTCCTCCATGGCCTCTTCCTGTGCTTTGTCCTCGGAACCAGCGGTGCTCCGTAGGCGTTCAAGGGGCTACGCAAGTACGCAGGCAAAAAGATGCCATGCCGTGCTTGCACTGGTGTGTTTGGGGGACAGGAGCCACACTGGGGCAGAGGTTCTGTCTGCTCTGCAGGGGCAGGCCGAGAGGTGGTTGACGCCACGCCAGCTTAAGCCAGGAATGGTAGTTTGCGACAATGGCACCAACCTCCTCTCCGCTCTCCGACACGGACAACTGACCCATGTGCCCTGTGTGGCTCACGTCCTTAACCTGGTGGTGCAGCGGTTCTTGGGCAGGTACCCGGGCTTACAGGATGTCCTGAGGCAGGCCAGGAAAGTCTGTGTGCATTTCCGCAGATCTTATAATGCCAGTGCTCGCCTGGCTGAGCTGCAAAAGGAGTTGAACCTGCCCAAGAACCGCCTTATATGTGACATGCCCACCAGGTGGAACTCAACGTTGGCCATGCTGCAGCGGCTGCACACGCAGCAGAGGGCCATCAATGAGTACCTGTGCGACTACAGCACCAGGACAGGGTCAGGGTAGCTCGGGTTTTTTTCACCACGCCAGTGGGGCATGATCAGGGATGCATGCACTGTCCTGGCACCATTTGAGGAGGCCACGAGGATGGTGAGCAGTGACAGTGCATGCATCAGTGACACTGTACCTCTTGTCCACCTGTTGGAACATACGCTGCGTGGAATAATGGACAGGGCACTTGAGGCAGAACAGAGGCAGAAAGAGGAGGACTTCCTTGCCTCTCAAGGCCCCCTTTACCCAGACAGCGTTCCTTCTGTCCCACCCATCGCACAGGAAGAGGAGGAGGAGGATTGTGTCAGCATGGAGGTGGAGCCTGGCACTCAGCATCATCAGCAGCAGTCTTTTAGGGATGATTTACAGTCCCAAGAATCCAATGGACTTGTACGTGGCTGGGAGGAGGTGGCTGCGGATCATGTCGTCCTTAGTGACCCAGAGGACTCCGGACCGAATGCCTCAGCTAACCTACGCTGCATGGCCTCCCTGATCCTGCAAAGTCTGCGGAAGGATCCTCGTATTCTTCGGATCAAGGAGAGGGACCATTACTGGCTGGCCACTCTCCTTGATCCACGGTACAAGGGTAAGGTTGCGGACCTTATCTTACCGTCGCAGAGGGAGCAGAGGATGAGACAACTCCGGGAGGCCTTGCAGAAAGGTCTGTGCAACGCGTTCCCAGAGACTGGGAGGTTACAAACTCCTGGTTCTGGACAACGAGTTGCTGAGGCTTCGGTCAGTCAAACAAGGAGCGGTGGGGAAGGTGGCCGTCTGACCGATGCGTTCAGAGAATTCTTTAGTCCGCAGCCCCAAGGTATGATCAGTTCCAGCAACCATCACCAGCGTCTGATATACATGGTGCAGGAATACCTAGGGGCAAGGTCAGACTTGGACACCTTCCCCACCGAAAATCCTCTGGCTTACTGGGTCTTGAGGATGGATCACTGGCCAGAGCTTGCACAGTATGCAATTGAGCTACTGGCCTGTCCTGCATCCAGCGTTCTTTCAGAACGCACATTCAGTGCTGCTGGAGGATTTGTCACGGATCACAGGGTGCGCCTGTCCACCGACTCGGTTGATCGACTGACCTTCATAAAGATGAACCAGTCTTGGATCACCACCAGCTACCAAACACCTGAAGCTGATATAACAGACTAATTTATTTTCAAATGTCACATCCCTTCAAGACTGATGCTGATGCTGAGAGACTGTCCTGTTATGTTGACTGACTATCCTCCTCCTCCTCAATGATCCAATTGATGATGATAGCTTGGAAGAACATTTTTGTTTCTGGGTGCCGCCACCAGTGGCTAAGGTCCAATTTTTCAGCCCCTGTTTAACCACTTAACGACCGCCCACCGCCGATTTACGTCGGCAGAATGGCACGGACAGGCAGAATCACGTAGATCTACGTGATCGCCTTTGTGCAGTTGGGGGGTCCATCCGGACCCCCCTTCACTGCAGTGAGCGGCCGTTAAGTGTTCGGGAGCGATCAGGCATGAGGGGGGGCCGCTCGATTCCGCCCCCCCCTCGCGATCGCTCCCGGCCAATGAAAATGCTTCCTCCGCCATGTGATGTAAACAAGGCTGGAGGAAGTGATGTCATCTCCCTCGCCGCGGTCTTTCCGTTCCCGGCGCCGAGCAGAGAGGAAGCAGGTTAGTGCACTAACAGTCCACTGACACGTAGGTACACATAGGCACACAAATCACCCCCCAGTCACCCCCAGATCACCCCCCAGGTCACCCCAAAGCCCCCAATCACAGTGTCACTGATTGCAGTGATCATTTATTTTACTGATCACTGCATTTAGTGTCATCTGTGATTGTAAAAAGTTGCAGGGCAGTTAGGATTAGGCCCCTTTAGGTCCAGGGTAGCCCCCTAACCCCCCCTAATAAAGGTTTAACCCCTTGATCACCCCCCAGGTAACCCTTTCACCCCCTAACTTCAGCGTCACTAAGCGATTGTTTTTCCGATCGCTGTATTCGTGTCGCTGGTGTTTTAGATAGGCAGTTATTTTTTTTTAGGTTCGCCGCAGGTTTTTATTAGTGTCAGGTACCCCCATATATTATTTTAACCCCCTGATTGCCCCTAGAGTTAACCCTTTCACCAGTGATCGCCGTATAAGCGTCACTGGTGTCACTGGTTAGCCAGTAAGTTATTTAGTTATTTAGGTTACCCGTCAGGTTTTTATATAGTGTCAGGTACCCCCATATTTAACCTAATAAAGATTTTAACCCCCTGATTGCCCCTAGTTAACCCTTTCACCAGTGATCACCATATAAAGGTTACGGGTGACGCTGGTTGATTAGTTTGCTTTTTATAGCATCAGGGCACCCGCCGTATATAACCCAATAAAGGTTTAACCCCCCTGATCGCCCGGCGGGTGAGATCAATTAGGTTTTAGCGCCAGAGAGGGTCTGCGTCGCCCCAGGCAGTGTTAGGTTAGTGACAGTAACGCTAACACCCACGCGCAAAGCATACACCCCCCTTAGTGGTATAGTATCTGATCAGATCTGATCAGATCTATACTAGCATCCCCAGCGGTTTAGGGTTCCCAAAAACGCAGTGTTAGCGGGATCAGCCCAGATACCTGCTAGCGCCTGCGTTTAGCCCCTCCGCCCAGCCCAGCCCAGCCCACCCAAGTGCAGTATCGATCGATCACTGTCACTTACCAAACACAACACACATAACTGCAGCGTTCGCAGTGCTTGGTTTTTGGGGCCCTGTACGCGGCTAGGCTCCCAAAAAGTCCCACACATGTGGTATCCCCGTACTCAGGAAAAGCAGCAGAATGTATTTTGGGGTGCAATTCCACATATAACCATGGCATGTGTGAGCAATATATCATTTAGTGACAACTTTTTGTACATTTTTTTTTTCTTTTTGTCATTATTCAATCATTTGGGACAAAAAAAAAATATTCAATGGGGTCAACATGCCTCTCAGCAAATAGCTTGGGGTGTCTACTTTCCAAAATGGGGTCATTTGGGGGGGTTTTGTGCCATCTTGGCATTTTATGGCCTTCAAAACTGTGATAGGTAGTGAGGAGTGAAATCAAAAATTTATGCCCTTAGAAACCTTGAAGGCGGTGCTTGGTTTTTGGGGTCCCGTACGCGGCTAGGCTCCCAATAAGTCCCACACATGTGGTATCCCCGTACT
Organism: Rana muscosa; assembly: GCA_029206835.1. NCBI lineage: Eukaryota > Metazoa > Chordata > Amphibia > Anura > Ranidae > Rana > Rana muscosa. Next base: position 186,523,147 of record CM055123.1, read on the forward strand.
CAGGAGAGGCAGCAGAATGTATTTTGGGGTGTAATTTCACATATGCCCATGGCATGTGTGAGCAATATATCATTTAGTGACAACTTTGTGCAAAAAAAAAAAAGTTTGTCATATTCCCGCAACTTGTGGCAAAATATAAAATATTCCATGGACTGAACATGCCTCTCAGTAAATAGCTTGGGGTGTCTACTTTCCAAAATGGGGTCATTTGGGGGGGGTTTTGTGCTATTTTGGCATTTTATGGCCTTCGAAACTGTGATAGGTAGTGAGGAGTGAAATCAAAAATTTGCGCCCTTAGAAATCCTGAAGGCGGTGCTTGGTTTCCGGGGTCCCGTACGTGGCTAGGCTCCTAAAAAGTCCCACACATGTGGTATCCCCGTACTCAGGAGAAGCAGCAGAATGTATTTTGGGGTGCAATTCCACATATAACCATGGCATGTGTGAGCAATATATCATTTAGTGACAACTTTTTGTAATTTTTTTTTTTTTTGTCATTATTCAATCACTTGGGACAAAAAAAAAAAATATTCAATGGGCTCAACATGCCTCTCAGCAATTTCCCTGGGGTGTCTACTTTCCAAAATGGGGTCATTTGGGGGGGTTTTGTACTGCCCTGCCATTTTAGCACCTCAAGAAATGAGATAGGCAGTCATAAATTTAAAGCTGTGTAAATTTCAGAAAATGTACCCTAGTTTGTAAACGCTATAACTTTTGCGCAAACCAATAAATATACGCTTATTGACATTTTTTTTACTAAAGACATGTGGCTGAATACATTTTGGCCTAAATGTATGACTAAAATTGAGTTTATTCGATTTTTCTTATAACAAAAAGTAGAAAATATCTTTTTTTTTCAAAATTTTCGTTCTTTTTCCATTTATATCGCAAAAAATAAAAATCGCAGAGGCAATCAAATACCATTAAAAGAAAGCTCTATTTGTGGGAAGAAAAGGACGCAAATTTCATTTGGGTACAACATTGCATGTCCGCACAATTTACAGTTAAACAGCGCAGTGCCGAATCCCAAAAACAGGCTTGGTCCTAATGGCCCGAAATGGTCCGGGGCTTAAGTGGTTAACAGGGGCATGTAATTACAATTTTTTATGCAATGCTTTGCAGCAGGGCTCATTCCTGCACTCCAACTAGAGTATCTGGGAGAGGTTGCAGTGTCGTGGCACCAGCACCAGTGGCTAAGGCCCAATTTTTAAGCCCCTGTTTAACAGGGGCGTGTTATTACAATTTTTTATGCAATGCTTTGCAGCAGGGCTCATTCCTGCACTCCAACTAGAGTATCTGGGAGAGGTTGCAGTGTCGTGGCACCAGCACCAGTGCCTAAGGCCCAATTTTTCAGCCCCTGTTTAACAGGGGCGTGTAATTACAATTTTTGATGCAATACTTTGCAACAGGGCTCATTGCTGTGCTCCAAGTACAGTATCTGTGAGGGGTTGCAGTGTTGTGGCACCAGTGCCTAAGGCCCAATTTTTCTGCCCCTGTTTAACAGGGGCATGTAATTACAATTCTTGATCTAATAATTCACAGCAGGGCCCATTCCTGCACCCACCAAGAGTAACTGTGAGGCCTTACAGTGTTGTGTCAACACCACCACCACCACCACCAAAGGCCCAATTTTTCAGCCCCTGTTCAACAGGGGCATGCAATTACAATTCTTGATCTAGGAATTCACAGCAGCGCCCATTCCTGCGCCCACCAAGAGTAACTGTGAGGCCTTACAGTGTTGTGTCAACACCACCACCACCACCACCACCAAAGGCCAAATTTTTCAGCCCCTGTTCAACAGGGGCATGCAATTACAATTCTTGATCTAATAATTCACAGCAGGGCCCATTCATGCGCCCACCAAGAGTAACTGTGAGGGCTCACAGTGTTGTGGCAACACCAACATGTAAGGGGCAAATTTCAGCTGAGTATATACGGCAGGCCCCTACTTTCAAACATCCAACTTACAAACGACTCCTCCTTGCAAACGGAAGGATACAACAGGAAGTGAGAGGAAATCTACCCCTAGGAAGGCAAATTCTCTCCTGTAAGAGTTAATATGGGAAAAAAGTGTCTCCTCTCCACTGATGCTTTATCACCAATTCTTGATCCAATAAAAAACCCAAATTTTCAAAAAACATTTGTCATTAGGACGGAAAGTGAGGTGAACTGTTCTGAACAGGTGCACACTGCACAGACAGCAAAACAAATGTTACAGGGGTGATAACCCTTCCCTATGTTTTCCAAAAAGCTTAAAAATAGATTTTTTGGCTGGAGCTACACTTAAACAATGTACCTGTTCAAAATTACAAACAGATTCTACATAAGAACAAACCTACAGTCCCTGTCTTGTATGCCCTGCCTGTATACGGCTGTTCAGAGTATATAGGGCCTTTTTTATTTTGTGTGCGGGGTTCCCCTTAATATCCATACAAGACCCAAAGGGGCTGGTAATGGGCTGGGGTAGGGGGGGGGCTGTGATGGGGTAGCTATGCCATTTTTCTTAAAGATTTTCATCCATATTACCGGGACCAGACATTACATTAAAGCCGCAAGCAGTTTTAAATGGCTTTTTTTCCTTTAGAAATGTAATTTTGTGCAGGGACAGTTCTAAACACGGGAAACACGTGGCACTTCACAGGCATACTTTAGACACCCCCCAGGTACGATATTTAAAGGAATATTTAACTTTTTTTTTTTTACTTTATGCATCATTAAAATGACTGCTCCCGAAAAACGGCCGTTTTTAAAACTTTTTTGGGGATTGATACATGTCCCCTGGTGCAGAACCCGGGTTCCCGAACCCTTTTTTAGGACAATAACATGCATAATAGTCGTTATAATTAGCACTTTAGATTTCGAACGTTCGCATCCATTGTATTTAATAGGGTTCTAAAGTTCGTGCGAACTTTCGGTCCATTCGCGGGTTCTGGTGCGAACCGAACCCGGGGGTGTTCGGCTCATCACTAGTAACAACTACTTAGAGCATTTCCTAGCTAAGAAGTGAGACAGACAATAATACATGTGTAACATGATAAAGATAATATATTTGAAGGGTATATATACTAAACATTTCATATCATTTTTGAACTGATGTTTTTTTTATTTTTCCAAATAGTTGTGCATTTGGGGCAACTGTTCCTAAATTACTCTATGGGTTAGGGACTTTATATATTTTGGAGTACGGTAACTAAAAATGTCTGTATTTTGATAAACATTGGTTGGTGCTGCAAGTTTTTCTTTGGCTTATGTGAGAAAGACCTCATGCATGTGGATGCTTAGGCCCATATGACATTGATCAGTGCGCATGTGTACAGACATATAACCCACTGCGTGTTTATCCAAGTACCAGTATATTCCCATATACAGCCATTGATTACTATGGGCAGCTGAATAATGCATTGGTGGCACCCAGGTTGGAAAATGATGCGAACACCTATGGCTCTATCAATGAACAAATTGCCACACCAGCTGTCACCCACATGCAAGGCACTGCGACAGCTGGTTTTTTAGAACACTGTACCTATGCAACAGTGTCCAAATTCGAAAATCATTGTGTTCAACATATCCAACATGCAGAAATCACTGCTATAGTTGACAGCGTTCCTGGAAAAATTCTGAGGACGCTTACATATAAAAGGAAAACATGGCAATACATTTTGCATGCCATCTGCAACAACAACTCATGTACTCTCCCAACTGGCAGTACATTCAACAGGACATGGCGTTGTGGGACCATTTTCACAATGGGAAGACTGTTCTACAGAAACAAGTACACTTGTCAGCTATGAACTGTTTATGTGCCAGGCACTCATTGCCAAACCTATGACTTCAATATTAAAGTGTCAACTATCAGAATTAATGCCCACATGCTGCTAACTGCACTTATATATGGCAATCCCTGTAAAAAATGCCTGTTATAAAGCCAATGTAAAGTATACCTAAATGCTGAACCTACTATTGGAGCTAAAGAAAATAAGACTTATGGTAGCCAATGAGATTTAGCCTTTGATTCTCAAACATGCACTGTGAAAATGAAACAGGGAACCCTGCTGCTTGCTATAGGGATCACCTTCTCTTTTATTGGCTCATGTTTTCAAAATAACAGCCACTTTTTTTTAGGCAGTTAATTAACTCCAATTATGCCAATAAGTCACACAAAATGTGCACAGTGACCTAGTGGTTAGCTCTCCTGCTTTGCAACACTTTGGTCCTTGGTATGAATTCCAACCAGGACCCTGTCTGCATGAACAAATGCTAAACATTTAGATTATGATATGCAAATGACTCTGAAGAAAACTACAATTACCAGGCATTGTTAATAAGGTTAAGAAGAATTAGCAAAACGCTGTAGCCAATAGGAACCAAACAGACCTTTACCAGATGTAATATGTAAAATATTTTACTGTGGGGATACCCAACACCACCAATAATAAAAGTTTGTAGAGCTAGCTAACACCAAAAAGTATATAACATATACCTCAAGACTAATTTATATAAAAGTGTAGCACTCCACTTATACTGATGAATTACAAATGTGAATATATATGCACCAAAAAAAAAAAAAAAACACAAATAAATCTCTCAACTAAAAACATTTACTGTACAATAAATAAATTGCAATAACATTCGTGAGCCAAAATTTGAGAAAAAAACACTCTAAATGGCACTCCCCCAATAGTGTCACAAACTTATGTGCTCCAACAATATGTGATTATAAGCTCTTTATAATTTATTAAAGTGTCCACAGAAATTAAAGCATTCATAAAAATTCATCCAAAGTGCTCTTCATTCAGTGTCACCCTGTAATCCCCACACATGTACAAAAAAAGCACTCACTGTCAGAATTCAAACCCTTATATACATGTGGCACCCTCCTAGTTTAGGTGCTAGGATGTAAATAGCTAGACTAGTGCAATTTTCTCTTCTGCCTAACAGTGGGGCTAGAGGCAAATCTATCTTCAGCAGGTCTGCTTAACAGAATGCTGCAATTTATTATTTAGGGCTGCTCCTGTGTTCTGGTGCTGTTGAGTTTGCTTGGACTTCTCCCGCCTTCTAGAAACTGGTAGAGCTTTCTGGAACATGGGTGGGTATTAGGTAAATAAATAGGCAGCATGAGTTTGTAGCAGTCCCAGCCAATTACAGAGGAGGTGCCCCTGGGAATGCTGGGGTTGGCCTATAAAGTCAGGGAACATGTGAGCTCTGGGTCCTTCCCAGATGGTTGAGTGCACCAGCCAGGGGTGAGGCAGGCTTCTCACCCCTGGCATCTGCTGCCATGCAGCCTCAGGTGGTTGACCTGAGGGCCTGAATCAAAAGTAAAGGAGTGACCCTAGATCTTCAGATAAGCTGACTGAGGTGGAGCCATAACAGAGAGGATCTGTTTGCAACTCCAGTAAGTACAGACCAATGATCTAGGGCCCGTTCTTTTTACTACCATTTTGTGTTAGTACAGTCAGCCAATCGTCCAACTAAAATGGATCACTAGCCAGTGATCTGATTTCAATTTCTTTTTGTTAAACTTTTTTTTTCTCAAATACAAAAAGCTTTTGCATATATACAAGATTCACTTACATATACATTGTTCCCATTAGTTATTCAATATACCGAATCTTGATATGTATAAGTTACTTTATAATTAAAACAATATACCCTTCATCATTCATCTACATTGTTCCTTTTATCTTCCATATCCATTCATCCTAACATTCATTCACCAAAAAAATAAATAATAATAATCTCCCCCCCCCGTCTCCTCCCTTACTTCTCTACCATTTTCCGCTTCATTTACCTTTCCTCTTTGTATTTCTCCTTATTTTCCATTTATATATATTCTTTCATTCCTTCCGAGAGCCGATATTCATCAAATTTTTGCCATATTTCTGGCATTTGACTATTTATGTATCCTTCTTCTCTTATCTGTCTTTCCATATATTGTATTTCGTTCATTTCATATATCCATTCTACTATATTTGGGCTTTTATTTTCTCTCCAATTGCGAGTTATTATTGTTCTCGCTGCCGTTGTCATATGATGAAAAATATCTTTCTTGATACTCTTTATTGAGTCTGAAATTAAAGATAACAAGGAAATATCTATGTTTAAATTCCTCTCTACTCCCGACACTTTCCAATATATATGTCGTGAACTTTTTCCCCAAAATTTCTCACCAAATGGCAACTATACCAAATGTGGTCCATGGTCCCCCTTTCAACCTTACATCTCCAAGAAATATCTGTTTGTCCATTATTTATTTTATTTAGCGCTACTGGGCTCCAATACCATCGCATTGCTATTTTGTCATTTCTTTCTTGGTACTTGGTCGCTAAAGATGTTTTATGAATTATTTTCTCCCATTCTATCTCTGATATTGATCTCCCTATTTCCCTTTCCCATTTTTTCATTCCCGTTAGTTCTCTAAGGGGTCCAGAAGGGAGTAGTAAACTGTATATCTTGGATAGTTTTTTAGTTGATTTTTGTTCATCTATTAAGATTTGTTAAAATTTAGTTTTTGGTCTATTTATTGAAGGTAATACTATATTTGTTGCAATGTATGTTTTTAATTGGCGGTATTGCAGCCATTTGTGTTTATATTTGGGTCCCAGATCTTGCATTCTTGGTATTTTCCCCTCCACTAGGATCAGGGCCACCCTTGCGTTCTCCAATATATTCCATTTTAAGTACTTGGTGGTTGCTAAGGCTGGCGGAAATTCTGGATTGGAGAACAGTGGGGTCATTGGTCCCATCATAGTGGATAGGTTCCCCTTTTTTAATTCTGCGTCCCACATTTTTAATGTGGCTCTTACAAAGATTGTTAATTTTTTATTTCCAGGTCTTAAATGGGGTTTTATCCAAGGGACACCTATGATGTCTTCTTCTAATTTAACCCATTGTTTATCCTCCATATTTTGGTACCAATCTACTATCCTAGTCAGAGAGGCTGCTTGTAAATATTTTGAGAAGTCAGGTAGTGCTAATCCTCCCTTTTTCTTTGTTCTAATTAAAATTTCCCTTTTGATTCATGGTGTTTTATGGGCCCAGATAAAGCTCCCTATTGCTCTCCTTAGTTCAATCATAAGTTTCTTTGGAACGGCTAAAGGAACAGTTTGAAATATATATAACATTTTTGGTAATATGTACATTTTTATTATATTAATTCTTCCCATCCATGAGTGTGTTATTTTTTTCGTATTTTTGTAATAATTTTATTACTTTTCAGATTGTCACATTGTAATTCAATTCTTGTAACTTATTCAAGTCTTTCGGGATATAAATTCCCAGATATATATATTTTTTTATCCAACAAAACGTGTTTATTGAGCACAAAAGGTATTTGTACATACATAATTCAGAGCAAAGCAAGTACAAAAAATCTGCCAGTTTCAGCATACATAACAACACCATAATGTACAAAACAGACTGCAAGAACAATGGCAACCCATTCTCCACATCTTATAACCAAACCCTTTTGTTATTCCCCAGACACGTATATAGAAACTTAAAGATCATAACAGCCACTAAAACAAACGGTCATAAACCAGATCCAGGGGGGCTAGTCCGGGAACGTCCAGCCAAGGGGCCCACAATCTATCAAATTTGCCTCTCATACCCCTGTGTTGATAGACCAGTTTTTCTAAGCGCAAAGTGTCACCCATTTGGTTAAGCCACTCCGACAATGCAGGGGGTTCTGTGGACTTCCAGTGTCTCAGAATCACCTTCCTAGCCTGGAAGAGAGCCCTCGCTACAGCTTGTTTAGGGATGTCCTCCAGTGGGAGTGCGTCTAGTATACCGAGCAAGCAATGTTTAGGTTCGGCAGGGATCGTGGTCTGGAAGACCCTAGCAAGAGTATCTAGGACCTGTGACCAATAGTGATGAAGCTTTGGACACCTCCAAAGGAGATGAATCAAATCCCCATGGTCTCTAATGCATCTGGTACATTCGGCATCCTGCCTCACCCCCATGCGAGCCAATCTAGCTGGCGTATAGTAAATCCTCAGAAGAATGAATAGCTGCGACACGCGCTGAGCCACATTCAGAGAACACATGGGAACAGCCTGCAAGGTCTCCTCCCACTGCTCCTCGAAATCTCCAACATCTCGTTCCCACTGTGACACCACCTTGAGAGGGGAGTCCCCGTGGAAAAGGTTGAGGAGCATTGTATAGCTACAGGAGATAAAGCCCTTATAAGTGGGAACATCAAACACGTAGTTAAAAATAGAGGTGGAATCCAGGGACCATCGGTCCCCATCTCCTTGAGTCCTGACTGCATGCCGAAGCTGCATGTAGTAGAAGTGCATTGTGTCAGGGAGTCTAAAGGCTTCTTTAAGCTCCGAAAACGGTCTCAGCCATCCCTCTCGGAAAATATGGGTCAGATGGGATATTCCAAAATGTAACCACTTGGCACCGTAGGGTAGTTTTAAATTCCCAGAAATTTAATTGCTACTTGCTGCCATTTAAACGGAAAGTCTTTTTGTAATAATAGCTGTGTTTTTTCTGTTAGTGATACATTTAGCATTTCAGATTTATCATGATTAACTTTGAAATTGCTCAATTCCCCAAATCTTTTAAATTCTTTTATTACATTAGGTATTGTTATAATGGGGTTAGTCACGTATATTAATAAATCATCTGCGTAGACTGCCGTTTTATATTCTTTGTCTTTAATACTGATTCCTTGTATATCTTTATTTTTCCTAATTGCTTGTATAAGATGTTCCATCACTAGTATATATAATAAGGGAGATAGTGGACATCCCTGGCTGGTTCCATTTAAAAATTTCTATATACTCCGATAGCATTCCGTTCGTTCTTACTTTGGCCCGTGAATTAGAATACAATGCAACAATCCTACTAAGCATTTTTGGGCCCATTCCTATCTGGACCAATGTTTCCTCTAAGAACTGCCATCCCACTCTGTCAAATGCTTTTTCAGCATCAATAGATTGTAAACATGTTGGGATGGCAGTTCTCTTCGCATATTCCATTAGTGTACAAGTTTTTATTATATTGTCCCTTGTTTCTCTGCCTTTTGTAAAGCCCGTTTGGTCCAAGTTTATATAACCTGGTAGTATGGGTGTTAATCTATTGGAGATAATCTTTGAATATAACTTTATATCAATGTTTGTCAAAGAAATTGGACGGTGGTAGTTACATAATGTATGATCTTTCTCGGGTTTTGGTATTAATACAATGTGAGCTTCCATACTTTGTGTTGTGAAAATTTGTGTTCTAGATATAGAGTTAAATGTATTTTTAAGAATGGGTATTATTATATCTTGAAATGATTTGTAAAATCTTGAAGTATATCCGTCTGGTCCAGGGCTTTTGCCCGGGACCAGCTCGGAGATGGCCTGTTGGATTTCCTCTATTGAGATTTCTTTTTCCAGATCCTCCGTTATTTCTCTTGGAAACACCGGCAGAGCTGTATCTTTTATATATTTATGAATCTCTTCTCCTTTATCTTTTTCTTTATTTTCCTGTTGGGTGTTTAAATTATATAACTTGGAGTAATATGTATGGAAAGTTTTGGATATTTCCGTTGGGTCATAGGCCAGTTCCCCATTTGTTTTTAAGATTTTAACTATGGAGGTCATAGGTTGTTGGTTTTTTAAGGTTCTGGCTAACAATTTCCCTGTTTTGTTACCTTGTTGATACCATTGTGTTTTATTCTTATCCCTCATCCAAAGGGAATTTTCATCAAGCAAGTATTGTAGCTGCATTTGTTTTTCTTTTAATGCCATTTTGTCCTCCATTTTAAGGCTCTGTTTTTGCTTGCTTTCTAGTTTTATAATTTCCATCATTAATTGAGACTGCTTCTGATCTTTTTCCTTTTTCAGCCTAGATCCGTGCTTGATAAATATTCCCTGCAGCACACATTTAAGTGTTTCCCATTGTATAGGAATTGAGGTATAATTTTCATGAATTACCAGGAATTCTTTCACAACCTGTCGTATGTCATTTTCACACTCTTTGTTTTTTATTAAATTATCATTCAATCTCCACGTCCCTATTGTTTTTTTATATTCCACTATACTGAGTTCCAGGTATATCGGAGCATGGTCTGACCAGGAAAAATTCCCAATATCTGTTGAGGGGGTCATCATTAGACCGGATTGATAAATAAAAAAATTATCTATTCTGTGATATGAATTGTGTACCAAATATTTAAATAATATGTATACTTTTTTTTCGTCTGATGTTGAGCCCTCGATATGTCTATCATTTGGTGTCTTCCCAGTAGATGTTTAAATTCTTTTAGTTGACTATTTTTCCTGCGAGAGTGAATACTGATTGTGTCTATTTTTTAGTCCATTATGAAGTTAAAATCTCCGCCCATAATTACTGTTCCTTCTACTTTTTCCATTGCCTCCACGATAGATTTTATTCCCCACTTAATTTGTTCATAGTTTGGTAAATATAAATTTATGATTGTAAATATTTTCCCATATATCATGACCCTTATAATCAAGGATCTGACATCTTTACCTTTCCAGCTTTGTACTATTTGATGAGGTATATCTTTGAGGAATGCGATAGAGACGCCTCTTATTTTAGAGTAGGGAAATGTGTCATGGATCCAAGTAACATCATTTCTATTATTTATTTTTGGAATGTGATCTGAACGGAAGTGTGTTTCTTGAAATATTTTAAGGTTCTTAAGATCTTTTAAAGGGTGAATTAAGGCCTCTTGCATTAAAGGAACAAAATTTCACTCCTCCCATAAGATTAATACAAGGGGGGGTGGTCTGAATCTAGTATGTCGGAGAAAAAAGAAAGGGGAGAACTGGGAAAAGAAAAAAGGAAAACCCCTTATACACATGCTCACACTCACCACTCGTATCGCCTAACTCATTCACCACACTTTACTTTTTCACTACTATGTTGACTTTAACAAGTCTGTCTTACTTTCGTAAGTTCCCTATCGGGGGGTAAACCGGGGCTGCTGTTCCCGATCTGCCGCTCTTCGAGATTGTCCATGCCACATTCTCAAATCTTTTTAAAACATTTATTGGACGATTTTCGTCTTAATGCTTGCTTATTTTATCTTTCATTTGATTAAATTTGAATATGCCATTGATCATTACTTTCAATTCAGAGACATTAATAATCATTATATCGACTTTCAGAGAAAAGAGAGCATAAAAAAAAACAAAACATTGCTCTCTCTTCCTCTCCTATCTATTACCTTCCTTTTCTTCTCCCAACTCCATGAAAACTTATCGTTAACGCTGAGTGGTTTTGGGAATGAAGAGGAATAAGGGTCAAATGCCAGGTAGTGGAGGGGGGTAGGCTCCGCGTAGCCAGGGGGGCGGGGCGAGAGGTGGAGAGAAAGAAGAAGAAAAAAATGTATTATTCCTTTCTTTTCTCTTCCCCTTCCCCTCTCCTCCTTCCAAAAAATATTAAAAAAAAAAAAAAAAAACTTGTGTCCATGGTGTTCTATGTGTTTTATTTATCTCTTAGTGCAAATATATTTAAGGGAACATTGAGTTTATATCTGGACCTATAAAAATGTAGTCCTTATTGAATAGTGTTATAACTAATTGTGTGTTGTAATGTGTTCAATTATTGTGTGATAAATGACCAGTGCTCCCACTATACATTACCCCCCACCTCCCGCCCCGTTCCCCCACTACCTCCAGCCCCCGCCATGTCTCTGGCGTTCAAGTCCCTTTATGGTTTTCTAAGTGTTCCCATATCCATCCTAGGCCAGTCTGGCAGTTCTATTTCCTGGAGTCGGAGATTCCCCAGAAATTCCGGCAGATCCTCCAATTCCCTGAAAGATATTGTCTTTCCTTCGTGTTGGACCTGTAGCTGAAATGGAAATTTCCATCTGTACTGGAAGTTCTTCTTTACGAGTTGTTCCAGGAGAGGCTTTAATGCTCTCCTCCTATCAAGTGTGTATTTAGATAAGTCCTGGAAAAACATCAGTTGTGTTCCCCCGTATTGTGTGTTTTTTTTTTTTGCCATTCGGCTGTCATGATTTTGTCCTTTGTTTGAGCATAATACATCCTGCATATTACATCTCTTGGTCTACTAGTATCTGCTCTTCTCGGTCCCATTATTCTGTGAGCTCGGTCAATTGATGTTTCAGATGGATCCTGTAATAATTCATTTAATACATTTTTCAGTGAAGCTGACAGGCCTATTGAGCTTACATTTCAGATAGACCTCTAATTCGTATGTTATTTCTCCTGTTTCTGTTTTCTTGCTCGTCAAGGTCATTTATGTTGCGTTTTAGTCGTTTTTTTTTGCTCTGTTATTCATCCCTCTGTTTCAGTTTTTGTTCCACATTTGTCCTCATTGTATCCATTGAACTTATTTCTCTTGGGTATCTTGCATTGATGTTTTGAGATCCTGTATTTTCATTTTATATGATGTTTCCAACCGGTGTACATATTGATCCATATCCCTCCTGGTGGGGAGAGATCGAATATATGTTTGCAAGTCCCATTTTTCTTTTTCCTCCTGTTGTGTAGTCAATCTAATTGTGTCTATTATATCTATTGGTGAGCTGTTCCTAGGGCGATTGACCTCTTCCTCCCCAGATGTTCCTAAATTTGTGATCGATTCCGCCATATTCAATTACTCCTGTGATGTTTGTGATATTTGTGATGTTTGTGATATTTGTGATGATTGAAGTTGCTGAAAAAACTCTTTAATATCTGTTATTTGAGTGGTTTGAGCCCCTGTGGTGTTTTTTTTTTTATCTTCCTTTTTGTCCTTTTTACCCTTTTGTGATTGTGGTGTTCTATTGCCCTTCTTGGGTGCCATAGCTTTTGGGGAGGGAAGATGTAATTTCTCCTTAGTTTCCCTCTATCCCTCCCGACTGTTTTTTGTTATTCTGCTGACCAAGAGGGGGTATACATCACAAAGTAGGCATGTGCATTTAGTTTAGTTCCGAATCGAAATTCAAATGAATTTTCATTATTCGGACGTTCGGATGCATCCGAATTAACGAATTACAATGCTAACGAATTCAACCGAATCCGAACGTTTGGAATCGAAAAACCACGGACGAAATTCGAAAAAAAATTGAATCGAATTCGAAAAAAATTCTAGTCGAAATGAATTTGAAAACAATTAGAATAGAATCGAAAATATTGGAAAGAATCAAATAGAAAAACAATAACAGAATAGAATAAAATACATATATATTATATTTTATTCTATTCTGTTCTATTTTTTTTCTAGTCTATTTCTATTCTAAGCTCTTCTAATTGGAATTCGAATTCATTCTATACGAAATTCGAATGTCGGAACATGGTCTTTTCTATTCGGTTGGAATCATTTAGAATCCGGTTGAAATATTATCGAATCCGGTTGTAATTTTGTCGAATTCTGTAGAAATACTTTCGAATCCGGTTGAAATACTTTCGAATGCGGTTGAAATGATTTTGAATCATGTTGAAATAATTTCGAATCATGTTGAAATATTTTCCAATCCAGTCGAAATATTTTCCAATCCGGTCGAAATATTTTCGAATGCGAACGATTTTACGAATTCGGTCAAAAACGGAACGAAATCTGAAAACGAATTTAACGAATTTAACGAATCTAACTAAACTAAATTATTTAATTAACGAATTAAAACGAAACAAAACAATTTTTTTCCTTTTGCACATGTCTATCACAAAGAAGAAAAAAACTATTTTGAACCAAAACACAAAAATAGAAAGATAAAAAAAACGCTGAAGTATCAAAAACCAGAAAAAATAGTGTCTACTTAAATTTTTAATGTTTCCATTTTGTGATGTATTTTGCTACTAATATCTAATATCTTAAAAAAAAAAAAAAAAGGAAAAAAAAGTAGGATTTTTAAAACAGCTTACCTGTAAAATCCTTTTCTTGGAGTACATCACGGGACACAGAGCAGCATAGTCATTACTATGTGGGTTATATAGAATTACCTTCAGGTGCTGGCACTGGCAACTTCCAAAACAGGAAGTACCCTCCCCTATATAAGCCCCTCCCATCCGGGAGCACCTCAGTTTTGTAGCAAAGCAATACGTGTCCCCAAAAGAGGGGTGGGAGCTCTGTGTCCCGTGATGTACTCCAAGAAAAGGATTTTACAGGTAAGCTGTTTTAAAAATCCTACTTTCTTGTTCATACATCACGGGACACAGAGCAGCATAGTCATTACTATGTGGGACGTCCCAAAGCAATGCCAAATGAGGGGGGGGATACACCATACATAAGCTGGGCGCTATCAGGCATGAGGATCTTTTGCGGCCTGCAACACACTGCGCCCAAAGGCGACATCCTCCTGACTTCTAACGTCCACCTGGTAGAACCTAGTAAACATGTGCACTGAAGACCATGTTGCGGCCTTACAAATTTGAGCCAGGGAGGCCTGGTGATGCACTGCCCATGAAGTTCCAACTGCTCTCGTGGAGTGCGCCCTAACTTTGAACGGAGGCGGTCTACTTCTCAAGCCATAGGCTTGTATTATGACCTGTCGAATCCACTTGGCTAAAGTAGATTTTGATGCTGCCTGACCCTTTCTGGGGCCTTCCGGCAGAACAAAGAATCCGTTCTACGAATCTGAGCAGTGGCTTTTAGATAAGCTTTAACTGCTCTTACTACATCCAAAGAATGCAATAACTTTTCCTCTACCGAGCTTGGTTTGGGGAAAAAAGAAGGAAGAACCACATCCTGGTTCAAGTGAAACCCCGATACCACCTTAGGAAGAAAGGCTGGGTGAGGGCGTAATACTACTCTGTCCTTATGAATAACCAGATATGGCTCTTTACAGGACATGGCGGCTAATTCCGACACTCTTCTAGCCGAGCATATGGCTACTAAAAATATCAATTTTCTGGTGAGTAGAACCAAGGAAATGTGCCGCAAAGGTTCAAATGGCTGCTTCTGCAGAACAGACAGAACCAAATTTAGATCCCATGGGCATATGGGAGCTTTAATCGGTGGAATAATACGAATCACACCTTGCATAAAGGATTTGACAAGTGAATGCATAGCCAGGGGCCTTTGAAATAGTATTGATAAGGCCGAAACCTGGCCCTTGATAGTACTTAAGGCAAACTTCCTGTCTACAGCCCACTGCAGGAAGTCCAGAATTCTGCCTATAACGTACTTACGTGGATGCCATTTTCTGGCCTCGCACCAAGTGATGTACGCCTTCCAAACTCTATAGTAGATCTGCCTGGATACAGGCTTCCTGGCATTGATTATAGTTGATACCACAGAGTTAGAGAGACCTCTCTTCTTTAGGATGTGGGATTCAATAGCCAGGCCGTTAAATTTAGAGTTAGTAAGGAAGGGTGGTATATCGGTCCTTGCGAAAGCAGGTCCGGTCGACGTGGAAGGGTCCAAGGACTCCCCACAGACATTTTGATGATCTCCGCGTACCAGGCCCTTCGGGGCCACGCTGGAGCCACCAGGATCACCGGCTTCTTTCCCAACCTGACTCTGCGAAGGAGTCGAGGCAACAATTGTAGCGGAGGGAATGCATATATCAGTCTGAACTGATCCCAAGGGAACACCAGAGCATCCGCGCCGCAAGCGAGGGGATCCCTTGTCCGGGAGACAAATCTGTCCACCTTTGCGTTGAATCTGGATGCTAGCAGATCTACATCCGGTGTTCCCCACCGCTGACATATTGCTCGGAAGACCTCGGGATGAAGGGACCATTCCCCTGGGCATAACTGTTGGCGACTCAGAAAGTCCGCCTTCCAATTCTCCACCCCTGGAATGAAGACAGCTGATATACATGGGACATGCTTTTCTGCCCATTCCAGGATGTGACTTACTTCCCTCTGGGCTGCACGACTCCTGGTGCCTCCCTGATGATTGATATATGCCACTGCTGTGGCATTGTCTGATTGATTCTGACAGGGGACCCTTGGAGTCTGGATGTCCAGGCTACTAGGGCATACCGGGCTGCTTGTATCTCTAAGAGATTGATGGGCAGGGTTCTTACTACATTTGACCATCTGCCCTGGAGAGACCATTGCTCCAGTACTGCCCCCCCCAGCCTATAAGGCTGGCATCTGTAGTGACCACCTTCCAGGATATCGGACTGAAGGGTTTTCCCTTCTGGAGATTCTGGGGGATCAACCACCAGCAGAGACTCTTCCGAACGGAAGGGGACAAAGCCATCGGGAAGTCTAGAGCCTGAATCTTTCCGTTCCAGGCTGACAATATGGCCCTCTGTAAATTCCTTGAGTGGAATTGGGCGTATGGCACAGCTTCGAATGATGCTACCATCTTTCCTAGCAGCCTCATGCACAGGCGTATGGACGGCTGTCTTTTTGCACAAAGCAGACGGACCAAGCCCCTCAGAGAGGATACCTTGTCTAGAGGTAAGAAAATCTTCCTCTGGTCTGAATCCAGCCGTAGCCCTAGATATACCAGGTTTTTCACTGGCTGTAGGGCTGACTTGTCCAGGTTGATGACCCAACCGTGAGATTCTAGATACTTGATTGTATCGACAATTACCACTTCTAGCTTGGCAACTGAGTGGTCCATCAACAACAGGTCGTGTAGGTATGCCATTATTGTTACACCTCGTGTACTTAGATCGGCCAACAGTGGGGCCAGAATTTTTGTGAACACTCGTGGTGCTGTGGCCAGACCGAATGGTAAGGCTCTGAACTGAAAATGGCGCCCTTCTACTGCAAAGCGTAGAAATTTTTGATGACCTGGAAAGATGGGAACATGCAAGTAAGCATCTTTGATGTCGATCGAGGCTAACCATTCCTCCCCCTGTAGGGCAGCGGTGACCGATCGGATCGACTCCATCCGGAAGGACCGGACGTTTAGAAATTTGTTTAGACTCTTTAGGTCCAATATGGGTCTTATGTCCCCGTTTGGTTTCGGGACTGTGAAAAGGTTTGAGTAGAAACTCAACCCCCACTCTTCCATAGGAACCTCCATAATTACTCCTTGGAGCAATAGTTGTTCTAACGCCACTAGGAGACACCTTCTTTTCAGAGGGTCTTTTGGCATGCCTGACCACATAAAATGGGAAGGAGGAGACTCTTTTAACTCCAACTTGTATCCCCGAGTTACTGCGGAGAGCACCCATCTGTCTTTGATCGTCTCCCGCCAGGTCTCTGTGAACAACTGAAGTCTTCCCCCCACCCGTTTGAGTGGGGGCAGCCCTTCATAGGCTTGACTTGGAGGCTGGTTTAGTACCTCTTCGGATCCAGGGCTTTTTATTACCCTGTGACTGTCCCTGATTTTTACCTCCTGAGTTTGACCGAGGAGGCCGTCGGAACTGCTTAGTAGCAGACGTCCCAGGGATAGGAGAGGTAGTCCTCTTAAAAGACGGACCCCTAGACCTCTTTTTAATTGGTAAGAGAGTACTTTTACCACTGGAAATCTTCTGGATATATTTATCCAGGTCTTCGCCAAAAAGGCGTTCTCCATGAAATGGGAAGCTAACTAAGAGCTTCTTACAGGGAGCCTCAGCAGACCAGTTCTTGAGCCACAGAAGCCTACGCATATGTACCAAAGACAGCGTGAGGCGGGAGGCCTGATGGATAGAATCCTTGATGGCGTCAACCGCAAAGCATAATGCTCTAGGCAGATCAGCCAGAGCCTGGGCCTGCTGGTCTGGCAAATCCCTCAGGACCATTTTCATTTGATCCTTTAAAGCTTGGCAGACCCCAATAGCTGCCACTGCTGGCTGTGTAACAGCCCCTGCTGTGGAAAAAGCAGATTTTAATAAAGATTCTAATTTTTTATCTACTGGATCTTTGAACATTTGAACATTATCTACTGGACATGTCAGTGATTTGTTCACAGAAGAAATGGCTGCGTCCACCGTAGGAACATTCCATCTCTGGGTGAATTTTTCCTCCATGGGATAAATCACCTGAAATTTCTTAGGTGGAACAAATAGTTTATCAGGATGTTCTCAGTCCTGGTATATAAGTCCTTCCAATAATGGATGAATTGGAAAGGAGCAATTAATCTGGGGAGCTTTTAGCGACCCCAACGAGGAGACAGCAGTAGTTGATGGTTCAACAAGAGGCATTTTAAATGCAGATCGAACCATGTCAGTTAGGGTCTGGACCCACAATCTTTCAGTCTTTGATGCTGAAAATGGTTCATCTACTGTCGATAACTCAAAAACAGAGTTAACCTCCTCCTGATCCCCTTCAGGTAGGTCAGTCCCTTCCTGGGACTGTTGCTCTGCCAACAGGCACTCTAATGGAGGGGATGGAGATCTGGCGCGCTTTCTTTCCTGTAGAGAAGAAGCGATCAATGCTGCCAATCTCTGCTCCAATCCCTCCAGAGTTGAGGCAAAAACCTCCTCTGTTATATATGCAGGAGCAGGTGGACTGAGGACAGCCGCAGTACCTGGCACTCCCGGGGGTTCCTTATGGGTATTAACCTCTGATTTCTCAGGGGAGGAAGGTGCAGATGACTGCTCCAGATCTTCAGAGCCCGATGGAGACCCCCTACACTTCCTGAGAGGTATATCTCGGAGTTTTTTAGGCGGCATATTCCTTAGTTCAAAGCTGAGGTATTCCAGCCGCAATACACCCCTTTACTGAAATAGTCTAATGCAATTTGCTGCTATGTACATCAGTGGGTGTCTACTAATGCGTCTTTCTGGGGATGCCTGTATCAACCGCCCGCTGTAAGGCCCTATACCATGCTACCAGCTCCTTTTCATGCTCTGTGTCCATAGCAAGCAGCGTGGACTGAGTCCTTTTATCTTGCTGGGACGCCCGCACATGCGCAGAAGCGCTGGGCGCACAGAGCGCGTCATCCGCCAGGCTCCGCCCCCTTTTTTGAAGCTAAATCTTATAAAAAGAAAGCGTGTGTGCGCGCGCGCGTGCACGTGTGCGCTCTTGGCGCCATGTAGGGAGAGGAGCCAGGGTCCCTGTTTCACCAGGACTCGGGGATGGAAGGAAACTACTTGGCAGCATGACAGAGGAATGCAGCTTCCCTGATAGAGAGCTCACTCATCTGCCTGGACTTTCACCATGGAAGGAATAGTCCCAAGAAAAAAAGACGTTCCACAGCGGCCTCTAGTGGACAAACACAGGTACCGCACTTTGTCTTTTTTTTTTTTTTTTTTTTTTTTTAAAACCCCCTTTATGAAAAAAAACAGCTATTAGCGGGAATACCTTTAGGTAACAGGCAGAAAGACATATTAGGCTTGGGGGTCCCCTCAATAGAACCAAGTTCCTGAGGGGCCCCCACTTACCTTTTCCCCGCCGCAGGACTTTGTTTGGTCCACAGAAGCCCAAACTTCACCTCTCACGGCAGGCATTGTACTAGACCTTCAGGGACCGGGTTCCCAAGGATTCCACTCCCCTGGACCTGTATAGCACCCTGCACAGATAGCCTCTTGGTTTTGGGTATGACCAGAGCTCTGGATCCCAGGGTCCAGCCCTCCTAAGAGAGGCATTACAGGCAAAACCCTGATCTTCTCTGCAAGGCCCGGGTACCGACCGTTTAGCTATGAAGCTTTTTTGGTCGGATCCGGAATAGCTTGCTAAGGCCCAGAGAACCTGTACACAAGCCCAGATGAATACATGTTAACCTTGGCCAACACCTTAGACACTGGCAAAAAACTGAGGTGCTCCCTGATGGGAGGGGCTTATATAGGGGAGGGTACTTCCTGTTTTGGAAGTTGCCAGTGCCAGCACCTGAAGGTAATTCTATATAACCCACATAGTAATGACTATGCTGCTCTGTGTCCCGTGATGTATGAACAAGAAAGAAACGGAGCCAAACAGAGAAAAGATCTTTGCTGTGTCCTTAATGTATCCTTAATTTAGTACTTTTATAGTTCAACTTATACTTTATAATTTACAATTTGGTTGAATTATTAATCCTTGAAACAAGCAAGTAAGAATGAGATGTTTTTAACAAACGCCAATTTTCTTCAGTTTTCAGTTTCCAATTACAGGTTCAATTTGATTTCTATTACGATTACCAGCTGCTGGTAGTTTGTTATCTCAGCTGTTAACTGCTATCTCAGTCATTTTTGATACCCAGATATGTCTCTGAATGAAGTATAAAAACACTTATTTTATGCCATTCATATATTCCTTAGTCCTTTATAATTTTTCATATATAGCATGTATAGCGTAAAGCATTCATGAGAAAGATTCTTATTTCATTTGTTTCATTTTTATTAATATTTCCATTTTGCTATATACCGTATTGTCTTTTAGCTTGGTTTTAGCTTAATTTCAAATGACTTATTGCCTCATTTCTCTGCCGTGCATCAGATAACTCTAAATAGATATGAGTTGTAAGTTGTAAGCTTTAGAAACAAAATTTTTGTGCAGTTATTTGTTCTATTGTTTCTCTTATCAGTATACCATATATGGCTATTCAGAGTAATTTTAAGCTTTATGCTTGAAGACTTTAGGCTATAGGTTAGCATTTTATATTGCCAGGGTACTGCTAGGGTCCTAGGTCCTGTAACTCACTGACCCCTCAGAAGGGCAGCCGTCAGGAATTTTGGGGCCCCTTACACAGCTTCAGGCATGGGCCCCCTGGAGCCAAGGAGAACCGGGGGGGGGGGGTGCTGCCGCCGTAAATTGAGAAGCGGGGGGGGCTGCCGCAAATTGAGAAGCGGGGGGGTGCCACGAATTGAGGGGGTTTGGGTGCTGACGAACACAAAAAAAAACAGAAGAACAAAAAAACAAAAAAAAGGGGGGTTGTTATCCAGGGCCCTGAGGACCTCTGGCCCCCTTACAAAAAAGAATTTATAAAAAAAAAGGGAGGTTTCCATCCGTGGCCCTGGGGACCTCTGGGCCCCTTACAAAAAATGTAAAAAAATTAAAGAATATTAAATAAAATAAAATAAAAAAATGTAATAAAAAAATAATATTTTTTTAAGGGGACCTCTGGGCCCCCTTACAAAAAATTCAAAACAATTAAAGAATATTAAATAAAATAAATAAATAAAAAAAAATTAATAAATTTTTTTTATTTTTTTTATAAAAAAAGGGAGGTTTCCATCCGGGGCCCTGGGGATCTCCTCCCCCTTACAAAAAATAAATAAATTAAATAAAAAAATGAATAATAAAAAAAATTATAAAAAAATAAATAAAAAAGGGGGGTTGACATTCGGGGCCCTGGGGACCTCTGGGCCCCTTAGAAAAAATAAAAATATAAATAAATTAAATAAAATAAATAAATAAAAAAACAAATTAAATAAAAAAATGAATAATAAAAAAAATTATAAAAAAAAAAAGGGGGGTCGACATTCGGGCCCCTGTGGACCTCTGTGCCCCTTACAAAAAAAAAGAAAAAATTATAAAAAAAAGGGGGGCCATCCGGGCCCCTGGGGACCTCCGGGCCCCTTACAGGTGTACTGCCTGTACCCCCCTGATGGCGGCCCTGCCCCTCAGGTTCCCAGGCATGCAGGTATACAGGATTAGTGGGTTCCACAGTTTCTGCAGGGTTTTCCAGCAAGACCTCCGCTGATGCGCTCTGTCCTCTGCTTCCGTCCCGCTTGCCTCCCAGTCTCCTTTGGCTTTCTCCGTTCTGCCTCCAAGCCGGGGCTTGTACTGTCCTCCGTTAGGGGATCCCACTGTTGTCCGCTCTCTGCGATCCTGCAGACCCACTCTCTGCTCTCTGTACTAACGGCTTCAGCTCGTCATGAGTCCTCTCCCACTGCACAGCACTACACAGCCCTCCGGCATGCCTTCCGGCAATCGCACTACTTCGGTTGGCTCTGGCTCTGGCTACCTGCCCGATCGGGACCTGGGAACCCAGGAACCAGGAGATCTTCAGTGCCTCCGCCTCCGCCAGCTGATCCGGTATCAAACCCCCTTCAGTCACAGACACTTCAGGTACGCTGTAGTTATAGTACAACTCAGCACGGCACAGCAAGGTTTTTACCCCAAGCTATTTTAGGCATTAGTATCAGTAATATACTGTCCAATATCCTACAGAGACGCTCCTACTGCAGCATGCTTAACTCACGGAGCAGCCATCTTGTTCAGCAGCTCCTCCCCCCTGACCACATCCATCCATTTTCAGAGTGATCTGAAGAGCCTGTCCAACTGTTACTGCATGGGACTTTGCTCAGTTCTACTACTTTTGGACTGTCAAACAGTCTGCCATAACTGGCTTGTACCTAAGGAGTTCTGTCTACTTGTCCTACCCTGCAAGAAACTTTGCTCATAGTATTGATTTCTACACTGCTACACAGGAGAAATCTGCCATCTGCTCCCGGCAATGGACTTCGCCTACTACTCAATTCTAGATCAGCTAGAGTCCTCAAGTTGTGCATAGTTTTATTCCAAAATATCCTACTAAAATCCCCTACCCTATTCAAGTTTCTACAAAATAAAATTACAAAAAAACACCCCTAGACTGGTCTTTGACTACACCGAGCCTAAGTGTGTGTGTGCCTGGCTGCAGAAAATACCTTGCACCTGACTGCCAGTGAAGGACTATTTGTGTAATACTCAAGCGGTTCTTACAGGGGTGGCACTACATACATAGAAGGTCAATACAAGCTTGCCATCATATAGATGTTAAAGCCAGGCCCTCCATCACACTCTCCTTGTGGAATGCCAGCCGAAAACAAAATCAGAACTTGTAATGGCACCTGTACATTCACTACACCTCCTGATCTTGCTGTGATCCTTGCAGCCATTTAACTCACTTCACGGTTTTGCCGAAATTCCTCCCAGTAGCTTGTTGACCTTACGGACCAACGCTGCTTTGGGGGGGTCTGTGACATTAGCACAATACTGGGAGGGGTTTCAGAAAAGCCGTCAGGTGAAATAAATGGCTGCAGTGAGACCAGGCGATAGAGTGAATGCACAGTTGCCATTACATGCAGTATTACATGTTCTATTTATGTGAGTAATATTTTGAGGTCAATAAACTTTATTTTATACAGAGAGCATTAGATAGTCCTCTTGTGTCTTTTTGAAGAATTGCTGTATGTGGTGAAGTCTGCATTATCAAGCAGGGAGATCTCTCCCTAAAAGGAGAATTTTGTGCATCGGCTGGCATTCCACAGGGAGTGTGTAAAGGAGGGCCTGGCTTTACTACCTAAATTATGGTTTCAAGCGTTATATATATATATATATATATATATATATATATATATATATATATATATGTAGCACACGGACCCTTTTCCCTACCTTTGGCTCACTTGTAGGAAAAGGGCACACCGTACTATATGCCCGTACCCTCCTGTGTGAAGAGGTTGAACGGTGTAAGTATAACTGGGTCTCCACAGCTAGGTTCTCCAGAGAATGGTTCTTCGTCTCTCATGCGATAAAGACAAGTCTCTATTTCCCCCAAGAACTCCAAGGTCCACACCAGTTGCAACTCCAACGTAGAGTTCATTTTCTCATATGCACAGTCACTAGATAGGAAAGGGTGGATGGAGAACAAGACAGCAAAAGGTGTTGGAGTAGGTCCAGGCACAAACGAATGTATGATTCACTACCTGTCTTTCAAGTAGGCTTAGCTCACCCGGATAGTCTCCCATTAGAGTGGATCCTAGCAGCCGGAGTGATGCTCGACTTAGATTACACACAGTCTCTGCACAAACTGTTACGGGTGAATTTGGGTCTCTGCCACAGACCTGGTGAACTTTGGGTCTCTGCCACAGACCTGGTGAACTTTGGGTCTCTGCCACAGACCTGGTGAACTTTGCTTGTGGTATTAGGCCTCTTTCGGGGAGATGACATCCCTCCAGAGAGTTACCGGGCCCCTTCCTTCACTGTGATCTCTCACCAGTCCCTCGGAACGGTCTTCCCCCAGCCACCTCTTCCAGATATGGGTCTCCTCGCAAGGCAGCACCCTGGGATTCCTCTTCCCTCCGTGGGCCCCAGCCAAAGGTGCTGGACCCAAGGCCTTCAGTTGCAGCCCCAGGGCTAAAGGTGCCTGAGACTGATACGCCAGTGTACCGGGCCAGGAAAACCCAGTACTCTCGAACCTGGAACCCCACCCTTGGGCTAAAGGTGCCCGGGGTGGCCAATGAACAGAACAATGACACACTCCCCAGGGTAGGACCCCCAGGAGAAGAAGAACACCCCACAGGCAGCGTCTGTCCCTTTTATATCCTCTCCCGGCATGCACAGCAGGCCCACCACGCCCACCATACCACCACCGAGAGTTGACATCCAAGGCACAGCACTATACCAGCGGTTCAACCCTAGCCCCTGATGGCAGCACCATCCACAGGCCACAGGGAACTATAAACCAGTATCCCACCTGCGGTATAAAATGGTTAGCAAAGCCCTATCAAATAAGGTGTTTGAGTACAACTACTACTCAAACATTCCCCTAAATTTGAAGACCCCGCTACATATATATATATATATATATATATATATATACACACACACACATAAAAATTCTACACACCCATGTTAAAATGTCAGGTTTCTGCGATGTAAAAAAAGTAGACAAAGATAAATAGTTTTCAGAACTTTTTCCAGCTTTAATGTGACCTATAAACTGTACAACTCAGTTGAAAAACAAACTGAAAATCTTTTTTGGGGGGGGGGGAGGGGGGAAAAACTAAAAAACTAAAATAATGTGGTTGCATAAGGGTGCACGCCCTCTTATAACTGGGGATGTAGCTGAGTTCAGAATTAAGCAATCACATTCAAACTGATGTTAAATAGGAGTTAGTACACACCTGCCATCATTTAGAGTGCCTCCGATTAGCCCCAAATTAAGGTCAGCTGTTCTAGTAGGTCTTTCCTGACTTTTTCTTAGTTGCATCCTACAGCAAAAGCCATGGTCCGCAGAGAGCTTCCAAAGCATCAGAGAGATTTCATTGTTAAATGGTATCAGTAAGAAGGGTACAAAAGAATTTCCAAGGCATTAGATATACCATGGAACACAGTGAAGACAGTCATCATTAAGTGGAGAAAATATGGCACAACAGTGACATTACAAAGAACTGGACATCCCTCCAAAATTTATGAAAAGATGAGAAGAAAACTGGTCAGGGAGGTTGCCAAGAGGCCTACAGCAACATTAAAGGAGCTGCAGGAATATCCGGCAAGTATTGGCTGTGTGATACATGTGACAACAATCTCCCATATTCTTCATATGTCTGGGCTATGGGGTTGAGTGGCAAGACGGAAGCCCTTTCTTACGAAGAAAAACATCCAAGCCCGGCTAAATTTTGCAAAAACACATCTGAAGTCTCCCAAAAGCACTTTGGTCTGATGAAACCAAGGTTGAACTTTTTTGGCTATAATTCCAAAAGATAACACTGCACATCACCAAAAGAACACCACACTCACAGTAAAGCTGGAACAGGGGCCTTAGTCAAGGTAAAGGGAATTATGACCAGTTCCAAATACCAGTCAATATTGGCACAAAACCTTCAGGCTTTTGCTAGAAAGCTGAACATGAAGGGGAACTTCACCTTTCAGCATTAGAACAACCCAAAACATACATCCAAATCAACAAAGGCATGGCTTAACCAGAAGAAGATTCAAGTTTTGGAATGGCCCAGCCAGAGCCCAGACCTGAATCTGATTCAAAATCTGGGGGGGAGTGAAGAGGGCTGTGCACAGAAGATGCCCTCGCAATCTGACAGATTTGGAATGTTTTTGCAAAGAGTGGGCAAATATTACCAAATCAAGATGTGCCATGCTGATAGACTCATACCCAAAAAGACAGAGTGCTGTAATGAAATCAAATGGTGCTTCAACAAAAGTATTAGTGTAAGGGTGTGCACACTTATGCAACCATATTTTTTTATTCTTACTTCCCTCCACCTAAAAGATTTCCGTTTGTTATCTAACCGAGTTGTACAGTTTATAGGTCACATTAAAGGTGGAAAAAAATCTGAAATTGTTTATCTTTGTCAAATTTTTTTTACATCACAGAAACCTGACATTTTAGCAGGGGTGTGTAGACTTTTTATATCCACTGTATATATAAAATCCTGACGGTGGGCGCATTTTTGCATGTGGTAATCACTGGGTAAAACTAAAAGAAGATCA
The DNA here is from genome assembly GCA_029206835.1 of Rana muscosa. NCBI lineage: Eukaryota > Metazoa > Chordata > Amphibia > Anura > Ranidae > Rana > Rana muscosa. The sequence goes on from CM055123.1 coordinate 186,549,075, forward strand.
TTTGGATGAACTTTTATGAACGCTTTGATTTCTGTGGACACTTCAATGAACCTTTAAAGCCCTGTACACACGATTGGATAACCTATGGATTTTCGTCCGATGGATATGACTATCGGAAATCCGATGAAACCGTTTTTCATCAGTCTTGGCCACTCACCATCAGTTTAAAAACCGACGGCAAGAAAACGACGGCACGTACAAAACGTACGACGCGCTATAAAAGGGCCGAACAAATCCAATGGCGCCACCCCTTGGGCTGCTTTTGCTGATTTCGTGTTACCGCGTGTTAGTAAAAGTTTGGTGAGAGCCGATTCGCGCTTTTCAGTCTCCGTGCTTTGCAGATCGTTTCCTGGTGTTCAGTTTGTGCTTGTGGGTTTGTATTTGTGATTCAGTGCGTGCAGTCAGGTCGTTACTGCCTTGCAGTGCCTTCTTGGCCGTTTGTTTCCTGTTTTTCAGGTCGTTCTTCTCAGGCCTTGCTGTTCCACGGTGCGTTCTGTTTGAGTGCGTTCTTACCAGCCGACCGGTTTAAAACCATGTTTGAAGTGCGTTCTCGTTCTCGAGCTCGTGCTGGCTTTGGGCTTGGTGTTGCAGTTAACACTGTAACCCGAGTTCAGTCTGTGAACAGGGTGAGGAGGAGTTCATGGACTAAGAATTGGTTGCTCCAGCGGGACCAATTCTCTCATATGCCTCTGCTGCGGGAAATCCATGAGAATAATCCTGATGATTTCAGGAATTATATCAGGATGACGGACCCCGTATTTCACCGTCTGTTGGATTTGCTGTCCCCCTATATAACGAGGCAGGACACTGTGATGCGCCAGGCCATCACTGCCGAGCAGAGGCTTATTGCCACGTTGAGATACCTGGCGACTGGGAGAAGCTTGCAGGACCTCAAGTTCTCAACAGGCATCTCCCCCCAGGCTCTCGGGATCATTATCCCTGAGTAGTGATGAGCCGAACACCCCCGGGTTCGGTTCGCACCAGAACCCGCGAACGGACCGAAAGTTCGCACGAACATTAGAACCCTATTAAATACAATGGATGCGAACGTTCGGATTCTAAAGTGCTAATTATAACGACTATTATCCATGTTATTGTCCGAAACAGAGTTTGGGAACCCGGGTTCTGCACCAGGGGACATGTATCAATGCAAAAAGAAGTTTTAAAAACGGACGTTTTCCGGGAGCAGTCATTTTAATGATGCATAAAGTGAAAAAAAAAAAAGTCAAATATTCCTTTAAATATTGTACCTGGGGGGTTTCTAAAGTATGCCTGTGAAGTGCCACGTGTTTCCCGTGTTTAGAACTGTCCCTGCACAAAATAACATTTCTAAAGGAAAAAAAGCCATTTAAAACTGCTTGCGGCTTTAATGCAATGTCTGGTCCCGGTAATATGGATGAAACTCTTTAGGAAAAATGGCATAGCTACCCCATCAACACCCCCCCCCCCCTACCCCAGCCCATTACCAGCCCCTTTGGGTCTTGTATGGATATTAAGGGGAACCCCGCACACAATAAAAAAGGACCTATATACTCTGAACAGCCGTATACAGGCGGTGCATACAAGACAGGGACTGTAGGTTTGTTCTTATGTAGAATCTGTTTGTAATTTTGAACAGCTGCATTGTTAAAGTGGAGCTCCATGCCAAATTCCTTTTTTTTAGCTTTTTGTAAAACATAGGGAACGGTTATCACCCCTGTCACATTTTTTCTGTGCCCCTGTTCAGAACATTTCACCTCACTTTGCGTCCCAATGACAACTGTTTTTGAAATGTGGTGTTTTTATTGAAACAAGGATTGGTGATAGAGCATCAGTAGAGAGGAGACACCTTTCTCCCATATTAATTCTTACAGGAGAGAATTTTCCTTCCAAGGGGTAGATTTCCTCTCACTTCCTGTTGTCTTCTTCCGTTTGCAAGTAGTAGTAGTTTGTAAGTTGGATGTTTGAAAGTAGGGACCTGCCGTATATACTCTGCAGAAATTGGCCCCTTAGGTGTTGGTGTTGGCACAACACTGAAAGCACTCACAGTTATTCTTGGTGGGTGCTGGAACGCCCTGCTGTCAACTATTATATCAGGAATTGTAATAACATATAATTGTTGATCAGTGGTAGTAAAAATTGGGCCTTTGATGGTGGTGCTGGTGCCACAACACTGTAAGGCCTGACAGTTACTCTTGGTGGGCGCAGCAATGGGCCCTGCTGTGAATTATTAGATCAATAATTATAATTGCATGCCCCTGTTGAACAGGGGCTGAAAAATTGGGCCTTTGGTGGTGGTGGTGGTGGTGATGGTGGTGCTGGTGCCACAACACTGTAAGGCCTGACAGTTACTCTTGGTGGGCGCAGCAATGGGCCCTGCTGTGAATTATTAGATCAATAATTATAATTGCATGCCCCTGTTGAACAGGGGCTGAAAAATTGGGCCTTTGGTGGTGGTGGTGGTGGTGGTGATGGTGGTGCTGGTGCCACAACACTGTAAGGCCTGACAGTTACTCTTGGTGGGCGCAGCAATGGGCCCTGCTGTGAATTATTAGATCAATAATTATAATTGCATGCCCCTGTTGAACAGGGGCTGAAAAATTGGGCCTTAGGCACTGGTGGCACAACACTGCAACCCCTCACAGATACTGTGCTTGGAGCACAGCAATGAGGCCTGTTGCAAAGTATTGCATCAAAAATTTTAATTACACGCCCCTGTTAAACAGGGGCTGAAAAATTGGGCCTTAGCCACTGGTGGCGTCACCCATAAACCAAAATGATCTTCCAAGCTATCATCATTAATCGTATCATTGAGGAGGAGGAGGAGGATAGCCAGTCAACATAACAGCACAGGCACTCAGCATCAGCATCAGTCTTGAAGGGATGTGACATTTTAAAATCAATTAGTCTGTTATATCAGCATCTGGTGTGTGGTAGCTGGTGGTGATCCAAGACTGGTTCATCTTGATGAAAGTCAGTCGATCAACCGAGTCGGTGGACAGGCGCACCCTGTGATCCGTGACAAATCCTCCAGCAGCACTGAATGTGCGTTCTGAAAGAACGCTGGATGCAGGACAGGCCAGTAGCTCAATTGCATACTGTGCAAGCTCTGGCCAGTGATCCATCCTCAAGACCCAGTAAGCCAGAGGATTTTCGGTGGGGAAGGTGTCCAAGTCTGACCTTGCCCCTAGGTATTCCTGTACCATGTATATCAGACGCTGGCGATGGTTGCTGGAACCGATCATACTTTGGGGCTGCGGACTAAAGAATTGTCTGAACGCATCGGTCAGACGGCCACCTTCCCCCACCGCTCCTTCTTTGACTGCCCGAAGCCTCAGCAACTCGTTGTCCAGGACCAGGAGTTTGTAACCTCCCAGTCTCTGGGAACGCGTTGCACAGACCTTTCTGCAAGGCCTCCTGGAGTTGTCTCATCCTCTGCTCCCTCTGCGACGGTACGATAAGGTCCGCAACCTTACCCTTGTACCGTGGATCAAGGAGAGTGGCCAGCCAGTAATGGTCCCTCTCCTTGATCCGAAGAATACGAGGATCCTTCCGCAGACTTTGCAGGATCAGGGAGGCCATGCAGCGTAGGTTAGCTGAGGCATTCAGTCCGGAGTCCTCTGGGCCACTAAGGACGACATGATCCGCAGCCACCTCCTCCCAGCCACGTACAAGTCCACTGGTTTCTTGGGACTGTAAATCATCCCTAAAAGACTGCTGCTGATGATGCTGAGTGCCAGCCTCCACCTCCATGCTGACACAATCCTCCTCCTCCTCTTCCTGTGCGATGGGTGGGACAGAAGGAACACTGTCTGGGTAAAGGGGGCCTTGAGAGGCAAGGAAGTCCTCCTCTTTCTGCCTCTGTTCTGCCTCAAGTGCCCTGTCCATTATTCCACGCAGCGTGTGCTCCAACAGGTGGACAAGAGGTACAGTGTCACTGATGCATGCACTGTCACTGCTCACCATCCTCGTGGCCTCCTCAAATGGTGCCAGGACAGTGCATGCATCCCTGATCATGCCCCACTGGCGTGGTGAAAAAAACCCGAGCTCCCCTGACCCTGTCCTGGTGCCGTAGTCGCACAGGTACTCATTGATGGCCCTCTGCTGCGTGTGCAGCCGCTGCAGCATGGCCAACGTTGAGTTCCACCTGGTGGGCATGTCACATATAAGGCGGTTCTTGGGCAGGTTCAACTCCTTTTGCAGCTCAGCCAGGTGAGCACTGGCATTATAAGATCTGCGGAAATGCACACAGACTTTCCTGGCCTGCCTCAGGACATCCTGTAAGCCCGGGTACCTGCCCAAGACCCGCTGCACCACCAGGTCAAGGACGTGAGCCATACAGGGCACATGGGTCAGTTGTCCCTGTCGGAGGGCGGAGAGGAGGTTGGTGCCATTGTCGCAAACCACAATTCCTGGCTTAAGCTGGCGTGGCGTCAACCACCTCTCGGCCTGCCCCTGCAGAGCAGACAGGACCTCTGCCCCAGTGTGGCTCCTGTCCCCCAAACACACCAGCGCAAGCACGGCATGGCATCTTTTTGCCTGCGTACTTGCGTAGCCCCTTGAACGCCTACGGAGCACCGCTGGTTCCGAGGACAAACCACAGGAAGAGGCCATGGAGGAAGAAGAAGAGGAGGGGGTGGAGGAGAGAGGTGTGTCACAACCAGTAGCAGCATTTTGGAGGCGTGGCGGTGGAACAACCTCCAACACTACTGCACCTTGTCCTGCATCCTTCCCAGCTGCCAAAAGAGTGACCCAATGGGCCGTGAAAGAAAGGTAACGTCCCTGTCCATGCCTGCTGGACCATGAGTCAGCGGTAATATGCACCTTACCGCTGACCGCCCTGTCCAGCGAGGCCAAGACATTGCCTTCCACATGCCTGTAGAGAGCCGGAATCGCCTTCCGTGCGAAAAAGTGGCGTTTGGGAACCTGCCACTGAGGAACCGCACATTGCACAAACTCACGGAAGGGGGCCGACTACCAACTGAAAAGGCAGCAGTTGAAGCGCTAGCAATTTAGCCAAGCTAGCATTCAACCGCTGGGCATGTGGATGGCTGGGAGTGAACTTCTTTTGACGGTCCAGCAGCTGGGGCAGGGAAATTTGCCTGCTAGAATCGGACGTTGGTGTACTGCTAGCAGAGTGCCCGCAAGTACTTGCCTGTGACACACCTAATTCTACACCTTCATTCCTCTCAGAGCAGGTTTCAGAGAGGAGTGAAGGTATAGTGGGGTTGGAGATCCCAGCTGATGCGGTGCAAGAAGAGGTCAGCTTTGTTCTTTGGTGTGGGTCTTTAAGGTAGGCTTGCCAACGAGCTGCATGGCAGGTCAACATATGTCTGATCAAGCATGTGGTGCCCAAGCGGCTGATGTTTTGGCCACGCGATATACGCTTGAGACATATGTTGCAAACAGCAGCTGTGCGATCTGATGCACTCGCCTCAAAAAAGGCCCACACCAAAGAACTTTTTGAATGACGGGCAGAGGCAGCGCCCTGCACAGGCGGAGCTCTGCGGTGTGATTCCGTCGGTGTGCTGCCCATACGCTGGCCACTCAAGGGCATCCTGCCTCATTGGAGATGTGCCTCCTCCTCATCCTCCTCCTCCTCCTCCTCTCTCCTATTAGGCACCCACGTGGAGTCAGTGACCTCATCATCCCCTCCCTCCTCATCACTGGAGCCAATCTGGCAGTATGCTGCAGCTGCTGGAGCATGACTGCCAGATTGGTGTCCTTCTTGAGCATCCCCTCTCTCTGCTCTCACGCTGCTGCCTTCCTCTAGCTGGGTATCATCATCAGATCCTTCCAAACGCTGGGCATCCTCCTGGAGCATGTACCCAACACTGTGCTCAAACAGTTTGGGGGACTCCTCAGGAGGAGGACATGGTGGGTCTAGGGAAGGATTGACTAATGAAGATAATAATACCAGAGAAGAGGACGCTTTGGCAGCTGCTTTGCCAGTACCCTGAGCCTGGGTGAGAGAGGATGAGGAGGATGAGGTGGGTTTGGTCATCCACTCTACCAAGTCTTCGGCATGATGTGGCTCAACATGTCCAGCTGCCGAAAAGAAGGACAAGCGTGTCCCATGGCCATGTGCTGATGACAATGCACCGCGTCCACGACCAGCACTGTTGCCCCCAGACACAGAGCCTGCTTGCCCTCTTTTTTTGCCTCCTGACTGTCTGCCTCTCCTTGTTTGCCTTCCAGACATTTTAATGGATGGCCTGCAGGGAGATGGGAAAAAGAGCAATAAGGGCTACCTTCAGGTGTATACTGTGCAGGAGGCTTAGCAACAATGACACTGACACTGTCCCCTGCCTATCCTTCTCTGTCCCTAAACACAAGGATTGAAAATATGGTTCAGCAAAATTGGTTTAGAACAGAATAGCACACTGAAACTTTCCCTCACTGTCCTACTCTGTCCCTCCCTACAAACAAGATTTAGCACAGAATAGCACACTGATAATTTCCACGAGTGTCCTTCTCTGTCCCTAAACTCAAGGATTTGAAATATGGAACAGCAAAATTGGTTTAGAACAGAATAGCACACTGACACTTTCCCTCACTGTCCTACTCTGTCCCTCCCTACAAACAAGATTTAGCACAGAATAGCACACTGATAATTTCCACGAGTGTCCTTCTCTGTCCCTAAACTCAAGGATTTGAAATATGGAACAGCAAAATTGGTTTAGAACAGAATAGCACACTGACACTTTCCCTCACTGTCCTACTCTGTCCCTCCCTACAAACAAGATTCAGCACAGAATAGCACACTGATAATTTCCACGAGTGTCCTTCTCTGTCCCTAAACTCAAGGATTGAAAATATGGAACAGCAAAATTGGTTTAGAACAGAATAGCACACTGATACTTTCCCTCACTGTCCTACTCTGTCCCTCCCTACAAACAAGATTTAGCACACTGATAATTTCCACGAGTGTCCTTCTCTGTCCCTAAACTCAAGGATTTGAAATATGGAACAGCAAAATTGGTTTAGAACAGAATAGCACACTGACACTTTCCCTCACTGTACCTCTCTGTCCCTACAAACAAGGATTAGCACAGAATAGCACACTGACACTTTCCCTCACTGTACCTCTCTGTCCCTACAAACAAGGTTTAGCACAGAATAACACACTGACACTCTCCCTACCTATCCTTATTTGTCCCTAAACACAAGGAATCCAGGATTAGTAAAGGAAAAAAAATGACACTGTCCCTGCCTATGCTTCTCTTTCCCTGCTCCGGAACACACTACACAAGGCCTTTTATAGTGTGGGGCGTGTACTAAACCCCCTCAGCAATAATTGGCCACAGGCATCCTGCCTGTGGCCAATCATTGCTCTCCTCGCTGCCGGCGCTGTGATTGGCCAAGCATGCGGGGTCACAGTGCATGATTGGCCAATCACAGCGCCTGGATGACACTGCGATGGCGTAGTGCATTGTGGGCCGTTCGCGTCACTCGAATTTGGCGCGAACGGCCCAAATCGTTCGATCTTCATCGAACAGCCGATGTTCGACTCGAACGTATGTTCGACTCGAACAGGAAGCTCATCCCTATCCCTGAGACGTGTTCGGCCATCATTCAGGTACTGCAGAAGGACTATATGAAGGTAATTTTGCTCCTTTAACCTCACATTATATGTTTTGATTGTTTTTGAATCTTCTTATTTTTTCCCTCCTAACCCAAATTTGCCTGTTTGTAATATCCTGGTAATGTCCCCATTTTCCCCATGCACTTTTTGACCTGTAAAGGCATTTTTGTGCCCTCCATGCCTATTTCCCTTCACTAACCTCTCCAGCATGCTATCGTGGGCGCAAACCCAGCTAGCCTTCTATTTTCCTTTTCCTTTTTGTGGGGTCATTGCCCGCGTAGTTTGACAACCCTCCCTCCCCCCCCTAAAGATGTTACCAATTTTTTAGTTCTCAATCAAGCTCAGCAGAGTGGTCGAGCCTTTTTTTGGATCCCCCACAATCACCTTAGGCCCCCCCCTTAGTTTATTTTAGAATGTCCACTCAGCGGGGGTGAGGCATCTGCTAAGTGGGCCTTTGTTTATTGGTAGGAAATACTCCCCTAAATAATAATGTTAGAATGATGTTGGTCAACAATGTTTTTGTGTGTAATCTGCTTGCACTGTAAACATAAACCGTACTAATGTCTTCTTTTTGTTTGACTCCACAGTTCCCTAGCACACCACAGGAATGGCTGACTGTGGCCTCCCAATTTGCCCAGCGGTGGGATTTCTCCAACTGCGGAGGGGCAATTGATGGGAAGCACGTCCACATAGTGCCGCCACCCCCGTTCGGGGTCATACTATTTTAACTATAAAGGTTTTAATAGCATAGTGTTAATGGCGGTGGTGTCGGCACGGTACGAGTTCCTGTATGTGGACGTGGGGAAGAACGGCCGGATGTCCAAAGGCGGAGTATTCGCTGAGACGGAGTTCGCTCACCGTCTGCAAGCTGGGGGTCTTGCACTGCCTCCAGATGCAGAGAACGTGGAAGGGCTACCGTTCGTTTTCATCGCGGATGAAGCTTTTGGACTAGGACCACACCTCATGCGGCCGTTTCCCCAACGCACCCTCACCCCGGAGAGGAGGGTTTTTAATTACCGGCTGGCCAGAGCCCGGAGAGTTGTGGAGAATGCCTTCGGGATAATGGCCAGCCGGTTCCACCTGTTCCAGACAGCTATCAATTTGGCGGATTATAAACTCAACAACATTGTGTACTGCTGCTGCTTGTTGCACAATTTTTTAAGAAAATACTCCACAAATTATGTGTCATCAGTTGGGTCTGAGGCCGGTCCCTCTGAACTGATAAATCTGACCGGCCTCAGCACTGCCCGTACTGGCTTGGCCCCCCAAAGTGCCCGTGAAGTACGTCAGAAATACGTAGAGTACTTCACGGGTAGGGGGGCCATCGCCATGCCAGACCACATCTGAACTTTGATGTTACCTTTTTTAAATAAACAAAAATATTTGATTTACTACAAACTTGTGTTGTTATTCTTTGATTTGTGGTTTATGTGTCTCCCAGGTTCTAGTAGTGCCAAGTGTATTTCTCCTTAGTAAATAGCCTCCAATCTCAGAGGTAAAAACACTCATTTTGCATCTTCAGAACTGCTATTGAGCATAGAAATAACAAGGCACACCTTTTTTCGACTTCCCCAATGTTTTTATTGATTGCAACACAGTTTTGGTTTTTTTTCGAAAGATTTTTTTGGGGTGTTTTGTGCGGCTTTTTTGGCAGAAACATGCATGGGTCAAAAGCCACATTTTTTTTCATTAAAAAGTAATAAAATAACACAGTGAAAAATACAAACAGGAGATGGGGTGATGTTACCCCTGATCCATCCCAAATGTGAAGAGAAACACTTTCTTTTTGGGGCTCAAATGGGTATCTTCAACATGATCCCATGGCTAGGGTAAACATGTGCTATCTGCCATCATGGGGGATCAATGGACGTGCTTTGGGGGTGAAAACCCTTCCTCTCCCTTACTTGAGGAGGGAGGAAGAGGTTGCACCCCCAAAACAGGGAGATAGATATCCTGTGATGGCAGATAGCACATGTTGAGTCTTCAGTGTGTGCATATTCACATTTGGGCTGGTGGAAATCCCATAGAAAAATTCCAACACATAACAAAACACACAAAAAGGGGGGGGTCACACTATTCTCCCCAAAATATTCTATCATGTTTTTATATTTTTGCTCAATCACAATCATTCTCTTTCTCATAATGTCCATTTCGCTACTGCATTCCATGATTTCCTGAATGATTATTTTGGCGCTGGCATTCGAGAATGGAGCATTTGGACTTCCTGACACACCCCCACTTTCAGTCCCTAAAAAGAAAAAAATATTTTAAAACTATGCAGGCCTACATCTGTATTTACCTTGAAGTTGTGGTGACAGACACTGACCTGTTGTGCTGATAAGCTCCACCTCTCCTTCCTCCACCTCTCCTTCCTCCACCTCCACCTTCCTCCACCTCCACTTTCTCCCCCTCCGCTTCCTGAACCTGCTGAACTTTGTCTGCTTTGGGATCTTCAAGGAGTTTCTGTGGTGTTGGGTTCCTCGTCTCATGAGCATGGTGTCCTCCCACTCTCCTCTCCCCTATGGGAATAGAAAAAAAAATGTATCCTTTTAGCCCACAGACTTTTTAGGCCTGAAAATGGATTCTCAATGTTTTAAAGTGGGGTCCAATTGATATTTGGCCCTGAGTTTCAAGATGAACATATGAGATCTTGCAAACTCAACAAAGCAACATGTTATTTTGGAGGACACTCACAAATTCACTTGGATAAACACCAAGGTATCCACTGGACCACCTGTGTGTGACACCGTTAAGAAATGTGGTCATGTGGCCCAGAGTATAGTATCTTGATGAAGAACAAAAAAAAGAGTACACAACTGCTGGAGCCTTAACCCAGAATACAGTTTATTCTTTCATTCACATTCTAAATTTCCTTGCAACACATCATCTTGCCAACAATGTGTAGATAAACATTGTTGAAGTAAAATTAGGCATGCCCACATGTAGTTTACGTGGATATGTGCCAAACATGTTTGGGGGAAGAGCAGCAATTTTTTGTTCAACACATTTAGCAAATAAGTGGACTCTCCACTTAACAGAAAAGTTGAGATTTTAAAATGTGAAACCAGTCAAGCCAAGCACATGGTGCAAAACATGGAAGAATACATATTACAATGTGAAAGAACACAGTAAAATAAACTTACTTTTTTCAATGCTTTTTATAAGCTTCCTATACTGCTCCGGCTCCCTGAGCTTCAGGTCTGACCACCTTTTACAGAGTTGTTCCTTGGATCTCCTGACCCCATATTTTTTATAGAGAGTCTTCGCAACTTTGTCCATAATTTGTGACTTCCGGAGATTAGGGGTGTCGTATGGGCCATGCTTGCCGTCGTAATCCTTCCTCCGCAGAATGTCCACCATCTCCGCCATCTCAGAAAAAGACATATTAGACGCCTTGTATCTTTTTTGACTGGATCGTGACGTTTCCGCCTCCGGGCTATCCTCGTCTGTAATTTCAAGTAAAGAAGCCACCTGTGTCTGCGACATGTCGCCGTCTCACACTGTGCGCCGATCGTTAAGGGGCGAGGAAATCCTGGAAAAATCCGTCATGGGCGGGCGACGAGGGCGGAGTTACACGCATGCGCAGGGTATAAAAAGGGGAAAGAAGTTATTAGGGATGCGCGGAGTAAGGACGACCGGAAGTGAACCAACGAAGTGAACTAAGGTAAGAAGGGAACTCGGGCCTGCAGTGGCCTATAATGGTTCATGATTGTAAAGGGCAATATTGTGATAAGTTGAGGAGAATCAATTCTGATCCTTTACTTTTATTTCTTTTGTTTTTTACTTGTTGTTCAAAAAAGATGCAGAAACTACGAGAGCCGGAGGTGATGCTGATTTTTATAGAAAAATATAAGGAACAGCGCAACCTGTGGGAACTGAAACACCCAGCGTACCACAAGAGTGATGTACGTCGGGCAACTATTACCAAGTTAGCAGAGGATATGAAGCCATGGATCCCAGATGCAGACTACACTATGATCAATAATAAAATCAACAACCTGCGTAATTCCTATAAAAAAAAATACAAGGAAGTGCGCCAGTCAAAGAGATCAGGAGCAGCAGCCGACGATGTAGTAAAGCCCAAGCTGTGGTACTACAGACATTTTCAATTTCTGGATGACCAGATCGAGGCCAGGGAATCTATTTCCAGCCTTCCCTCAACCCTTCCTTCCACCCTTCCCTCCAGCGTTCCTTCCACCCTTCCCTCCACCCCTGCAGAGGCGGAGGAGGAGCCTCCCGAGCTAGAAGAGCCAGATCTTCACATCTTCAGCCCGGTATAGTATTTTTGATCATAATTATTGTCCACTAAGTAATATTGTGTTGAACTGTTTGGATTAGCCATAAATGATATCATACCACCCCCCCCCCCCCCCAAAAAAAAAAAAACAGGAAAGAGATCAAAATTGTGTGTGATAGATTCCCCAAATAATCCAATTTTTCATTTTCTTTTAAAAACAGGATGAGGCAAGCCAGGAGGAAGAGGGTCAGGATTGTGGCAGGCAGGAGGAGGCAGGGCCAAGTGGGACTCAGCAGGTCCCCAGGCCTAGTGGCAGCACCGTCTCCCAAGTGGCTCCCCTCCACGTCAGACCGCCAAAACAACGGCAGATGACACAAGTGGAGGAGGAGTCACTAAAGATGATTCAGGAGGCTGCTGCTATCATGAGGGCCCCCCTCAACCCTACGGAGGGGTTTAGCACCTATCTGGCGGATAAGTTGCTCAGAATGGAGGCGGGACAACGGGCCCTTTGTGAGCACCTTATATATATGGCCATACACATGGGGGCGAGGGGGCTGCTGACTGAGGCCACCCATATCTCGCAGCAGGCCAATCCCTCTCCTCCTTCTCCTCCTCCTCCTGCCACATCACCACCCACAGTGGCCCAGCCTGCAAGGGTGCGTGGATGGGGCCGTGGAGAGAACGCTGCAGAGAGGCATGGAAGGAAGGCTACAGGGAAGAGCAGGAGGTGATTCCCAGACCTCAAGCTGCTCATCCAGAAATTGAAGGTTGATGGAGTACCACAGCTTGGGATGATGTATGTCTTTGGCTGCTGCTCCTGATTTCATGCTGTTGTTGATTTTATTATTGATCATAGTCAGGTCTGCATTTGGGATCTAATGACTTTATATTCTCTGCTAATTTCTGAATAGTTGCCCTTCGGTTTTTGTTTATTTTTTGTCCAAAATAAAGGGAAATTTGATTTCAGCCAACATACATGCCTGATGTGTTTTTTTTGGAAGTAGCAATAAGATTTCATAAATACAATGTAAAAAAAGAAGAGAGTTTCTGCACACCTGTGGGACATCACTTCTCACAACCAGACCACACTATAGAAGACCTCAATGTTTTAGTTCTTAAAGGGAATTTCAGAACTATCCAGGAAAGGAAAACATTTGAACTAAGAATGATAATTCTTTTTAACACAAAAACGAATGGCCTAAATTTAGATATTGGTTTCCTTACCCATTATACTAAGGTTTTATGACCCCCTCTGTGACTAGCATCTCCCCCCTCAAGTCTATAGCTCTCCCTCTGTCTTATCTCACTAACTCTGTCTTATCTCACTAACTCTGCTGCTATCTTTATTACCATTGATTTGTATGTGTTTTTTTTCCTTTCCCTCTGAGATTTTTTTTTTTTCTTGTTTTGTTTCAACATTCTGCTAAAAAAATTGTGAATCAGTACTGCTTGGACCTTGAAGAAGGGGACATACCCCGAAAGCTTGTCCTGAAAAATTCTATGTTAGTGCAAATAAAAAAAGTATCACGGACAGTACTTAATTTTCTCTGTCACAATTGCACTAATACGGCTACAATTACGTCAAGTATGATGGAAGATACTGCATATAGCCGCATTAAGAAGCAGTTAACCATCCTGATCACAAAGGAAACACAGGTTAGCAGCGACATCTTCTTTCTCTCAAGATGCAAAAAGAGGAATCTCACACCACAGGGTCTCCGGATTAAAAATCCTTGTGCCAATACACTGAACTCTCCTTATGCAGAAAGACTCTGCAGACGTACCAGCGAAAGGTTAAGGAACAACCTCATTCATAAACTGTATGGTAAAAGGGAGACAATCAGGAAACAAAAGCAGTTGGTGTTTGAAACCTCAACATCACTGGACCCTACAAACATCAGCCAAATTAAGAATGAAATTGAAACCTTACAAAGACAACTGCAAAAACATGCCATGAACAGGAAGCAAAAAAAACTCCAAAAGCTACACCAAGAGCAGACCTTTTGGATACAACCTAAACAACACAAAACAAACACAACTTCTATAACTCCTGCTATCAGCAACTTGGAACCCGATCCAGAATCCCAAGGTATCCCTTGTGTAAATGCTGACCTGACAGAAAATGTGGATATAACAGAGGATCTTGGAATCATAAATTTGTCAGCTCATAAACTTTCTGCACCAGAAACAACAGTCCTCTCCAAAGGCCTCAGGCCTCGTACACACGGCCGAGATTCTCGTTGAGAAAAACATGTCGTTTTTTTCGACGAGATTCTTGGACAAGAAACTTGTCCCGGCCGAGTGTACACACGCTCGTTTCAAAGAACCCGCGGTTCTTTGAAAGGAGTGTACGCGGTGACGTCATCGACTACGTCGAGCATGCGCTCGTCACATTCGATGCCGTCGCTGCCATCTTGGTACACCCTACGTATGCCTAGGAAGCTACCGCGCATGCGTCAAATTCATTTCGAACATGCGCGGGCTTCCGGGCGGACAGGTAAGTGTACACACACTCACTTTTCTCGTCGAGAAACACGCCGAGGAGAATCTCGACGAGAAAATAGAGAGCAGGTTCTCTATTTTCTCGTCGAGGTTTCTTGTCGGTTTTCTCGACGAGAAACACGCTAGCAGCGTACACACGACCGATTTACTCGGCAAGACCTCTCTGCCAGCAAGTTTCTTGCTGGTTCTTGCCGAGAAAATCGGTCGTGTGTACGAGGCCTCACATTCTGCCCAACCACCAAATTGGATAATTTACAGGTATGGTCAGATATGGAGGAATTCTTTAGGAGACTGAGGCTCAAAGAATATTTTCACAGTAATGAAAGGAATCCTAGGACAATAGGAGGTGATAAAAAGAAAAAGAACAGCAACTTCACACCTCCACAAGGACGCAACCCCAAACTGGATACCTATATTGACAGCTTCAGGCTGCGAGTAACATCTCTGATATCCACCCAGCAAAAGAAAATATTATACAACCTTTCACCACTGGAGCGAAGAGCTGTACACGATCTGCGCAAGAATCAGGCCATAACCATCAAACCAGCAGATAAAGGGGGAGCAGTCGTTGTGATGGATACAGACAAATATATACAAGAGGGTCAGAGGCAGCTGGCAAATACTACTTACTACAAAAAACTGGATTATGATCCGACCCAGGATTTTACTAAGCAATTAAAAGGTCTGATTGCGACCATACCAAGCCACCTGAATTCAGAACTCATCAATGCGATTCCAGATAATCCAGATATTGGAGACTTCTACATGCT
Source organism: Rana muscosa (assembly GCA_029206835.1). Lineage (NCBI taxonomy): Eukaryota > Metazoa > Chordata > Amphibia > Anura > Ranidae > Rana > Rana muscosa. The sequence continues at coordinate 186,564,148 of CM055123.1, forward strand.
GCCCAAAATTCACAAGCCAGGAAATCCAGGCAGACCCATTATAACAGGTATGAATACACTTACCGAACATATCTCAGGCCTTGTAGAAAACATGTTAAAACCTTTAGTCATGAACACTACTAGTTTCCTGCAAGACACCACTGATTTTCTGAACAAGCTTAACAATATACAACAATTACCACCAAATACACTTCTAGTCACTATGGATGTAGAATCTCTGTACAGTAACATCCCTCACAAGGATGGGTTGGCAGCATGTCACAGATTCTTATCATCCACACCAAACCACAAATACACGGCTGAGGATGTTACACAGCTCATCGAATTTATTCTTACACACAACTACTTCACTTTCAACAATGACATCTATCTCCAATGTATGGGTACTGCTATGGGAAGCAAAATGGCACCCCAATATGCAAACTTATTTATGGCTGACCTGGAGGACAAATTCCTGAACAGCATACAACAAAAGCCATACAGATATTATCGCTATATTGATGATATCTTCATGATATGGACTGAAGGTGAAGAAAATCTAAACCAATTCTTCTCATTGATCAACACTTTTCACCCATCTATCAAACTAAAAATGGACTATTCGAACACACATGTCAACTTCCTAGACACTACAGTATACATCAGTGATGACAAGCTTCACACTTCCATATACAGAAAACCGACTGACCGATGCAGCTATCTTCATAGTTCCAGTTTTCATCCCCAACACACTAAACGAGCCATCATACACAGCCAGGCCATCAGATACCACCGAATTTGTTCAGACCCAGAAGTCAGAGATAAACATCTCAGAACACTGGCAGGCTCTTTCCAGAAGAAAGGATATAAAGACAAAACCATCAACAACAGCATAAACACAGCCTTGAAAACCCGAAGAGAAAATCTCCTCCAATACAAAGAGAAAAAAACAAATAACCGAGTACCTCTAGTCACCACATACAACCCAACACTAGAAGGGATCAAAAAGATAATCAAAGATTTACAGCCCATTATAACAGAGGATGAAACTCTGAAAGAAATATTCCAACAACCCCCATTATTGGCTTTCAGACAACCACCCAACCTCAGACACAAACTAATCAGCAGGAAACTTCACTCTGATTATGAAGTCACAAATAATGGAAGCAAACCCTGCAATAAAAAAAGCTGCAAACTGTGCAACCAGATCAATCCATCCAAAAGTGTCACACACACAAATGGGACCTTCACCATCATGGGATCTTACAACTGTACCTCCAGTAATGTTGTGTACCTCATCCAATGCAACAGGTGTGGCAAAGGATCTTATGTTGGTGAAACAGGACAGAAGTTGCAAGCGAGGATGAATTTTCACAGACATACCATCAAGGAACATAAAGAAGAGAGTTTCTGCACACCTGTGGGACATCACTTCTCACAACCAGACCACACTATAGAAGACCTCAATGTTTTAGTTCTTAAAGGGAATTTCAGAACTATCCAGGAAAGGAAAACATTTGAACTAAGAATGATAATTCTTTTTAACACAAAAACGAATGGCCTAAATTTAGATATTGGTTTCCTTACCCATTATACTAAGGTTTTATGACCCCCTCTGTGACTAGCATCTCCCCCCTCAAGTCTATAGCTCTCCCTCTGTCTTATCTCACTAACTCTGCTGCTATCTTTATTACCATTGATTTGTATGTGTTTTTTTTCCTTTCCCTCTGAGATTTTTTTTTTTTTTTCTTGTTTTGTTTCAACATTCTGCTAAAAAAATTGTGAATCAGTACTGCTTGGACCTTGAAGAAGGGGACATACCCCGAAAGCTTGTCCTGAAAAATTCTATGTTAGTGCAAATAAAAAAAGTATCACGGACAGTACTTAATTTTCTCTGTCACAATTGCACTAATACGGCTACAATTACGTCAAGTATAAATACAATGTGTAATTAATAACAAGGGACACCAACCTCCATGAGTAAAAAATAAAAATAATATGTTGTTCTGAGAAACTGACACACCAAAAAATGCACAACAAATTTAAAGACAAAAACAAAAAAAAAAGGTGTAATTTGTGAGGTCGGCCTTGAAGAATTAAACAAATTATTCCTAAGATCACAAGAAAGAAGAAAGACATACGTTTGTCAGAACTAAGGAGAAAGATCTGCTGCCAAAATGACATTTTAAAGACCGTTCTAAAGCAACAAAACATGCGCTGCATTAAACAAAGCAATAACTTGCAGAATGACGAATGTGCTCTCTCCATTAGGAACGCTAGTTTTACCAGAACGTGCGCTCCCGTCTCCTAATTCAGTCTGAGCATGCTTGGGTATTTTAACCGATGGACTTGCCCATAGACGATCGGAAATTCCCATCAGTTTTTTATCCATCGGAAAAATTTAAAACAAGTTCTATTTTTTCCACCCGATGGAAAAAAGACCGATGGGTACCATACACGATCGATTTGTCTGATGAAAACCATCCATCGGACGGTTTTCATCAGTTAAACCGATCATGTGTACGGGGCTTTAGAGTTTATAATCACATATTATTGGAGCACATAAGTGACATGGTTATGCAGTAATGTTTGTCTCTCAGCTTACCCCTTCTCCCTGTGTTCACCTTAGAGGCCAGCCACTCTCACCTGGCTGCTTAAATAATCTCTCCTCCAAGCATGGCTCCACCCCAGGCCCTATCAGGGAACATTATATTAACCTGTGCACTGCAAGCCAACCGTGCTGATCAACGTTGTTTGTTAAGCTATTGTGTGTTTGGGTTCCTGCTTGCCGTGTGCTACGTCTGTCTCTGTTTTACCGATCTTGGCTTGTTCTCGACTATCCCTGTCTGCTTGTGACCTTGACCTTTGGCTTGTCCTTTGTTTATCCTTGCTAGTCGACCCGACGTTTGGCTTATCCCCTCACTATCTCTTGTATCCTGAGCTGCTGCTTCCCCTCTATCCTCTATAGCCTACTGTGAGCGTGAGCTGGGGGACTCTGGGGGCCGCGACCTGGATCCAGTTGCAGCCCAGTCCATCCTCACCACTAGAGGCTCTGGTGAACACCTGCTGGATCTTAGACTCAGCGCCCTGGGGAATCTTATGCTCTAGCTCCCTGTGGGATCCCTGTTAGTGCTTCAGTGGACCTGCCTTCCTTAATCACCCAGTGTTCCATCCGCAGCAGTCAGCTATAGTGTTCACTACCTTAGCGGTACACTCCTGACCCCAACGGTGTGCATCTGTCACCTGGCTTCAGGTGACGTAACAATAAGTTTGTGACACTTTTGGGTTGAGTGCCCAAAGTGTTTTTTTGTTTAACCACTTCCCTACCCAGCCATAGTCAAATGACGTCCACAGATGGGATCTCCCTGGGTGGATGTCATATGACGTCCTCGGCTTTATAGGGGGATATCTGAATGATGCCTGCAGCTAGAGGCATCATTCAGATATCCTTTTGAAGTGCCGGCGATTCTGTGCACAATAAGAACGATCATAGCGGCGGTTCCGCCGCTTGATCGTTCTTATAGGCGGTGGAAGGGGACACCCCCCCTCCCGCCGCCATCCGGTGCTTCTCCGGGCTCCCCCGTGCGATCGGGGACCCGGAGCGAATCTTCCGGCGTCGTTGGTGGGGTCACGTGATGAGCATAGAGATGACTGGTGACCAGATGGTCACCAGTCATCTCTATGATCGTCGGAGGCCCAGGCGCGAAGTGATGACGTCACGCCCGGGTCTCAAATGTAAACAAAGCCGCCATTGCGGCTGTAAGTATGAGATCAGTGAAAAAAATTTCACTGATCTCATGCTTTCCAGCCTGGAGGAGAGATGTGGGGTCTTATTGACCCCGCATCTCTCAATAAAGAGAACCTGTCACACACATTCCTATTACAAGGGATGTTTACATTCCTTGTAATAGGAATAAAAGTGATCAAAAAAAGTAAAATCATTGTAAAAAAAAAAAAATAAGTAAAAAAAATAAATAAATAATAATACAAAATTTTTAAAACGCCCCTGTCCCCGGTAGCTCGCGATCAGAAGCGAATGCACACGTAAGTCGCCCACATATGTAAACGCCATTCAAACCACGCATGTGAGGTATCGCCACGTGCGTTAGAGCGCGTGCAACAATTCTAGCACTAGACCTCCTCTGTAATTCTAACCTGGTAACCTGTAAAAAAAATTAAAGCATCGCCTATGGAGATTTTTAAGTACCGAAGTTTGGCGCCATTCCATGAGTGTGCGCAATTTTAAAGCGTGACATGTTAGGTATCTATTTACTCGGCGTAACATTATCTTTCATATTTTCCCAAAAAATTGGGCTAACTTTACTGTTTTATTTTTAATTCATGAAACCATTTATTTATTTTAAAAAGGCGTTTGAAAAATTATTGCGCAAATATTGTGCAAGAAAAAATGTTGCAATGACCGTCATTTTATTCCCTAGGGGGTCTGCTAAAAAAACATATATAATGTTTGGGGGTTCTGAGTAATTTTCTAGCAAAAGAATGATGATTTGTACATGTAGGAGAGAAGTGCCAAAATAGGCCCGGTATTGAATAGGTACAAAAAGCCCTGTATTGAAGTGGTTAACTACCTTTGTATCACAAATGTTATAGTGATTTATTTGACGTAAATGCTTTTAGTTGAGAGATTAGTATTTATTTACATTTTTTTGTGCATATATATTCACATTTGGATTTCTTCACTATAAGAAGTGGAGCACTAAACTTTTTTATTATCTAACAATTTCACAGATGTAGCTTCAGCAAACTGCACTTTGTAACGTCACCACTGCTTTTTATATTTCATTTACAGATGAACCTTAGTTTAATTTGAAATCTAATTGTGTATTCACTTATTGTATTGTTCAAATATTCAAAGTCTGCAATTACAATTTCCCCTTATTTAGAGCTGGAAGATTCAGTAACGGGCACTACCCAGTTATGGTCTGAACAGAATGACACTTTTTGTACCAGGCTGGCAAGCGTTCCCCGGGCTTACATAAGAAACATTTCACACATGTCAGTCTATCAGATTTTATTCCATAAAAAGTCAGATTTCCAGAGCAGTTTGAGATTCCAAAGTGGGGGACTGTGCCGCTGGGTGAGGGGTGGGGAAGATATCTCAGTATTGTTCTCTTCAGTCTCCCACTGACTGACAACCACCACCCTTCTCCCCCAGTCCCCACTCTGAGCATTGCTAACTTTGGCATCTTTTAAAAAAAAAAACAAAGCACAGGGAACATAGCTGTTTATAAAGCAGAACATCTTTGACATGCCAGGTCCCTAAATGTTCAAATGTGACACATTTTTTGCCCCTGTAATGACAGATGGCTAATGACATCCATCATTGACAGCTTAACACATCTTGTCTGTGCTGTGTGCTATGTGTTACAAAACATTTATAGAGAAGATTAGCAAAGTTCAAAAACTGGAGCATCACCTCAAATGACATTCAAACTAATCAAGACAGCATCTGCAGGTTTGCTTTAATTAAAAGATTTGTATTAGTAGTAGTAATATTAATTATATTACCTGCCTGTAGTTTGCATGTTCTCTCTGTGCCTGTGTGGGTTTCCTCAGGGTGCTTCGGTTTCCTTCCACAATCCAAAAACATGCTGGTAGGTTAATTGGCTCTTGTCTAAATTGGCCCTAGTATGTGTAACGCTCTGGTCCTATTGAGTAGGCGCTATGTTTAAATTTAAGTTATCTGAGCTGTAGTTTGGCTCAGAATGATTGTGTTAAATTGCTGGTTTCTGTTCCAGTCCAGCTGTGTTGCGCATTTTCCACTTGACTGTAGGTGTCGCTGTCACCACAGGTCAAGGTTGGAAATGCAGCAGGCTGGGTGTATTGAGTATTCTTTACCCAGAAGTAGCCCAGTGGGAGTGGTCCCCCCGCTCTGCATTCTGGGAGAGGGCACTTAAGGGACAGACACCGTTTTCCGGGTCTCTCTGACCTGGTGGCCCTCCTGGCCTAAGGTGTGCCGTGACAGTCTTCTGTCTCAGGGCCTACTGGCCCGAGGCTTCGTTACTGATAGTAGGCCCAGGAGTTTCTGGGGCCTGCTGGTCCAGGGGTGGTCCTGTGCTGTCTTGCCTGTGGGAAGAAGCCCAGCAATTGGAGAAACCAGGGGAGAACTTTTCTCAGAGAGGACCGAGCAAAAAAGCTGGTATCTCAGGAAGAGCCTGGAGACTCAATTGGAGGACGCTCCCCGGTCCATCTACCTCACAGTGTTGCCGGCTTGGCTGAAAGAAACTGGTACCGTGTGACTGTACTTAGACTTTGCAAAAGTTCTGGATCATACAATCCTGTGGCAGAGGATTGCGCAGAGGCTATGTGTATTCTTCAAGTCTGTGGCAGAGACTATGTGTATTCTTCAAGTCTGTGGCAGAGACCTTTGACCGAGCACCGCACTGGCTGCTAGGTCAGTAAGAGAGGCCCATTCAGTGGTTGCTAGATCCAGGGTGGAAACTGTTTGTTGACATCTGTGAACAACCCTTCAATGGGACCCCTATGACGGACACGGTGGAACAGTAAGGTAACGGCAAAGGCCCAAAAATAAACCAGCAGCTCCTGCGGGGATAGTGCTACATATGTATGAATGTGAGTTAGAGACTTTAGATTGTAAGCTCCATGAGGACAGTGACTGATGTGAATGTACATGTAGCGGGGTCCTCAATTTAGGGGTAGTGTTTGAGTGGTAGTTATGCTCAAACACCTAAATTGTCAGGACATTATCAACCATTTTTGTCTGCAGGAAGAGTATCGGTGTACTGTTCCCTGTGGCCTGCCGGTGGCGCTGCCATAGTGGGTCAGGGTTGAACTGCTGATACAGTGCTGTGCCTTGTGTGTCCCCTCTCGGCAGCCATACAGTGGGAGTGGTCGGCCTGCTGTGTATGCTGGGAGAGGATATAAAAGGGGCAGACGCTGCCTGTTCAGGGTCGTCGTTCGTTGGTCGTCGGGAGTCCTACTCCCAGGGAGTGTGTGCTCCTGTCTGCCCTGGGCACCTTTGGCCCAGGGCGGAGGTCGGTGAATCAGGCCCAGGCACCTTTAGTCCTGGGGCTGCAACTAAAGGCCTTGGGCCCAGCACCTTCTTCTGGGACCCATCAAGGATCGAGGAATCCCAGGGTGCCGCCTTGCGAGGGGACCTGTATCTTAGACGAGGAGGCCGGGGGAGGACCGTTCCGAGGGACTGGTGAGAAGTCACAGTGAAGGAAGGGACCCGGTAACTCTCTGGAGGGATGTCTTCTCCTTACAAAGAGGCCAAGCTTTAAAGAAACCAAGTTCACCAGGTCTGTGGCAGAGACCCGTGTGCCAGATTGAATAGTGATTGGGTGAACAGTTCGAATACCATTTTGGCTGCTAGTCCCTATCTAGGGAGACTATCCAAATGGGCTAAGTCTGCTTGAGAAGCCAAGCAGTGAAGTGGATTACGTTTGTGCCTAGACCTCTCCCACACCTTATGCTGTCCTGTTCTTTCTCCAACCTTTCCTATCAGAGACTGTCGTTTAAAAGAAATAAACTTTACGTTGGAGTTACAGCTGGTGTGGACATTGAAGTCATTGGGGGAAATAGAGACTCGTCTTTATAAACTATAGAGATAAGAACCATTCGGAGGGAGTATCTGGCTGTGGAGATCCATCACAACACCGCTCAACCTCCTCACACAGGAGGGTACGGGCTTATAGAGCTGGGTGTGCCCTTTCCTCCTGCAAGTAGCTGAAAGACAAGGAGGAGAGGGTGGTAAGCGCTATATACAATATATAGTAAGGCCTCTTTCACACTGGCACTCTCTGCCAGCGGATCTGGCTGTTCAGTGGGGGATCTCTCTGCTGATCCCCGCTGAGCAGGTGGATGACAGGTCCGTGTCCACTCCACTTATGTAGAGCGGACAAGGACACAGCCTGCTCTCCTCTCCGGGTAGTCGGATGTAAACGGACAGACGGTTATCTGATCCGATCCACCAGACAGAGGGGGAACGGATGCCCCATCCATCTGTGTTTAGCAGACAGGATCAGATCAGATGTCAGCGTTTTTTTACGAATACTTTTTACGAATACTTGTCCGTTGACACCCGCCTCTCCTTAAAAGGCAATGTCCGGTCTGCCCGTGTGAAAGGGGCCTATATGTAAAGCGCTGCGTAAATTGGTGGTGCTATATACAGTAATTACCTCTAATAAATAAATAATACATAAAAAAATATTACTGCTCATGGCAAAGGAAGATAGAGACAAAACAAGGGCCAAATATTTAGACAAACGTAGTCAGTTTATGACAGATGCTAGACATTCATTACTGGACAGTCCTAGACAGGATTCACAGTCATTCAAAGCAGAACTAAATACTAAACTAAACTTTTTTTTTTTTCATTTTTCATAGAGTATGGGAGGGTTAAAACCCCTGTTGCTTTTTTATTTTTTTTGTTCTGTATCCAATTGAGAAGCTTTCCCTTTCACTAAGGCAGCCCATAGATTGATGGGTTTTTTTTTCTGTTCAACCAGCGGGTTGAACGAAAATTTACACGATTCCCCCAATCAAACATTCGAGGACGGATGGGGGAATTCTCCCTTCTGTCAGAATACAATAGTTCAGCAGGGATGATTCCCCCCATCCAGACTTCCCCACCCCATCAGAATACACAGATCAGCATTGCAGGCTTTTGCCAGCAGTGCTGATCAAGTGAGGAAAATCTGACAGGGTGGTTGTACAGAAGTTAATTTGTAGAGCAACTTCTGTACAGCCAGAGTGTCCATCTTTGCATTGAAATTCATCCGGTCCCTGCTGAACCAGCTGAATTTCAATCCATATATGGCCAAGCCTAAAGCCGTGTACACACGATCGGTTTTACCGATGAAAACAGTCCGATGGACTGTTTTCATCGGACGAACCGTTCGTGTATGGGCCCCATCGGTCTTTTTTCCATCGGTGTGAAAAAATAGAACATGTTTTAAATTTATCCGATGGGAAAAAAACTATAGCAAAATCCAATCGTCTGTGTGGAAATCCATCGGATAAAAAACCCAGGCATGCTCAGAATCAAGTCGACGCATGCTCAGAAGCATTGAACTTCATTTTTCTAGGCTCATCTGAGTGTTTTACATCACCGCGTTTGAAACGGTCGGTTTTTTGACTGATGGTGTGTGGGCAAGACTGATGGAAGACAGTTTCATCGGATTTCCAATGGAAAAAACCATCAGATTAGAATCTATAGGATATCCGATCGTGTGTACAGGGCTTTAGTGTCCCATATCCAAAACAGGAAGTGAGAGGAAATCCCTGATTATCACCAATGTCCCCACTGGAAAATTTCCCATCTACAGTATACCCTTTCTGCTGACAAACCAAAATTGGGAATTTTCTTTCACTTTTGGTGATTATGGTAATCAGGACAAATAGGGTAAATTCCCATGAACAGCAATAAATACCTGACAGATGTACTCATCTATCTCCACTATAAATCAAAACAAAAAAAAAAGTTTGCCATACATTATACCATTTTCTTATTCAATTTCCTTTACATTTACCTTCAACTATGTAGTGCAAGGGCCCGCGTGATTGCATACAAATCAAGTGTTTAGGTTTGACCTCAACTTATATGTTTTAGTAAATCTAAAGGAAAATTGTACAAGAAAATTTTATAATGTATGACCATAATACAAACTATCTCAAGTCTGGTCTCACTCTTTTGACAAGTTCTCCTACCTAATGCCCTGCGAATTCCAGCCACTTCAATTCACATTGAGGACATGAATGTACCTATAGCAAACCATGCCATAGGGCTAGGGTTGCCACTTGTCCGGAATTCACCCGGACAGTACGGGTTTTGAAACATGTGCCTGGGTCTCTGCTTGCCTGAGCAAACCATGCCATAGGGCTAGGGTTTCACCTGGACAGTACGGGTTTTGAAACATGTGCCTGGGTCTCTGCTTGCCTGAGACCCGGGCACATTATTCAGACCCGCCGGTGGCTCCCTGTGCCTCCACGGCCGTGTCCCTTCACTCCCGAGTTCGGGTCCGCTATAATATTTTCTCCTGCTGCCTGAGCCTGCCTCCCTATCTAATATACCTCCTGCACTGTCTGTGTCAGCGACGCGCCTCCGTCAGCTCAGTGTGCTGCAGACGGGACACAGGCAGAGCCTCCATATTGCCGAGTGCTCTCCTTTGAATGGCTGCAGAAGGGACACGGAGGTGGGGTTGAAGGCGGAGCCTCCCCATTCCCTGTTGCTCTGTTGAAAAGTGAAGAGATCGCGCTGGGAGACTAGCTTGGAAAGTAAGTTTCCGCCAAAGTTCACCCCTCCCCCCATACACCATACATACAGTCCTCACCACTCCCCCCCCCCCACCATACACTATCTATACAGTTCTGCCCCCCCCACCATACACTATCTATACAGTTCTGTCCCCCCATATACCATCCATCCATATAGTTTTCTCTCTGCTCCTCATATACCATCCATATATACACAGTTCTCACCCCCCTATATACCATCCATATACACAGTTCTCACCCCCCCTTACATACCATCCATATACACAGTCCCCCCTCTATATACCATCCATATACACAGTTCTCATCCCCCTATATACCATCCATATACACAGTTCTCACCCCCCGCCCCTATATGCCATCCATATACACAGTTCTCACCCCCCCGCCCCTATATATCATCCATATACACAGTTCTCCCCCCTCCCATATACCATACATACAGTTCTCCAACCCCATACCACCCACTGTCATACCTCCACTCTCCCCTCCTGTACATACTGCTCACTGTCATACCCTTCACTCTCCCTTCCTGTACATACTGCCTACTGTCATACCTCCAGACTCCCTTCCTGTACATACTGCCCACTGTCATACCCTCCACACTCATCTCCTGTACATACTGCTCACCGTCATACCCTGCACACTCCTCTCCTGTATATACTGCTCACTGTCATACCCCCACACTCCCCTCCTGTACATACTGCTCATTGTCATACCTCCATACTCCCTTCCTGTACATACTGCTCACTGTCATACCCTCCACACTCCTCTCCTGTACATACTGCTCACTGTCATTCCTCCACACTCCCCTCCTGTACATACTGCCTACTGTCATACCCTCCACACTCCCCTCCTGTACATACTGCTCACGGTCATTCCTCCACACTCCCCTCCTGTACATACTGCTCACTGTCATACCTCCACACTCCCCTCCTGTACATACTGCCTACTGTCATACCCTCCACACTCCCCTCCTGTACATACTGCCCACTGTCATACCCTCCTCACTCCTCTCCTGAAAATACTACCTACCTCTGCACTCATTTCCTGTACATAATGTCTTACACTTTGCACTCCCTTCCTGCACATACCGTAATACCCTCTGCACCTATGTAGTAATGGAAGAGTTTTTTATTTTTTATTTAATCATGCCCCTTTAGGCCCCTCCTATTCGTTAACACAATATGGCCACACCCACAGCATGCCGTGGCATGTTCGGGTTTGGCTTGAAGAAAAGGTGGCAACCCTACATAGGGCCCAGACCTGTTAGGCTACATATTAATTATGCACTCCCTTTGTAGCCAGACGCAGCAATATGTAACTGTCGCTTACCTGAATACTGCTGAATCTTGGTCCCTTGCGATGGTAACAACATCTATTTGCCTCAGCTACAGAGGAAACAATTCCATAGGGACAAAGCAGGCAGCCTCTTAGAATTCCTGCCACTGGCAATGTCAACAAGTTGCCATCAGCAGGATCGCTAGCAGCAAAGTTGCCTGTCTGATAAGCCTAAAACAGTCATTTCTTTTCACACAAATTGCTGTTTTAGGCTAGCCATACACAGCTAGATTCCTCCATTCATTCCTCTTTTGCTGTAATTGATTGGTTGAAATTACTGTTATCCAGCAATTTACCACCTGGCTGCTTTGACCTTTTAGTCGAGTTTGTGGGACCGGGCAATGCTGACAGGGCCACCCTCAGGAGTCAGTCAAAATTTGAGCCATGTATGGCAAAGCTTAAAGTGTTACTAAACCCACAACAGTAAATTCAGTCTGTATTTGCAATAACGTATGCTTGTTATACTCACTGTGGAACCTAAGGGGTTAATAATTTGCATTGTGTATAAAGGCTGTTTGATCCTGTCTCTCTGATCCTCCTCTTTTTCCACTGTCTCCAAAAAATAACCTGATACTAACAGAGCCAGGGGACAGGCTGCACATGCTCAGTTTGGTATGGCTAGAGTTTTTTTTTTTCTTGGGAGGGTGCATGTGCTCGGCACAGGGCCAATCAGCACTGTCCAGACATGTCCAGACAGAGGATCAGGGGAGAATGAAAACTCCTCCTACAAGCTTTACTAGGAACTGATAGAAGTCACAAAGCTGCCATATACTGCTGATGAAAAAAGGTATTTATCAGTTTATATTTACTAAAATAATTGCATTTCCATGTTGTGTGTACTGTGGGAGACCAGATATAGTGAATTCAGCTTCTGGGTTTAGTAACATTTTAAGGCCTGGTTCACACTGGTGCGAAATGCGCTCCGACTTTGAGAGCGCATGTCGTATCACAAGTCGCACCCCATGAAGTCCAATGGAACCGTTCTAATAGGAGGGCCTTGAGTCGCTCCGACTTAGAAAAAGGGTCCTGCGGTACTTTTGGTCCGACTTCAGCACAACTTGCATTGACTTCTGTTAAAGAAGTCCTATGCAAGTCATGCCGAAGTCACGTTGGAATGTTGGGTTTTTGCGCGACTTTGAAGTTGTGGCAGTGTGAACCAGGCCTTACTGCTACAAGCCAATGTTTGTCAGGAATTGTTATTTGAGCCTCAACACTCTCCTCAGTAAACACCTCTTAGAACTTCAAAATTACACCATTCAGTAGTGTACTATATTTAAAGAGTAAATGTCGCTGCTACTACAGTAATAGCCACTGTCTTAAGGTAAGGTGACCAGATTTTTTAAATGAAATCCGGGGACATATTTTTTTTACTAGTAATGGCGGCAATCAGCGACTCATATTGCGGCGGACAAATTGGACACTAAGTGACACTTTTGACACTTTGTGGGAACCAGTGACACTAATACAGTGATCAGTGCTAAAAATTTGCACTGTCACTGTACTAATGACACCGGCTGGGAAGGGGATAACATCTAGGGCAATCAAAGGGCTAAATGTGTACGTAACAAGTGTTTTCTCACTGTGGGGAGGTGCTTTTACTAAGGGAAAGCATAGATCCCTGTACCTGTTTGCAGGAACACAGGATCAATGTCTTCCATACTAACAGAACGATGATCTGCCTTGTTTACATAGGCAGACCACCATTCTGCCTGTGTACATGATGATCAGCGGGTACCGGTGGACCCAGAAATGCAGGGATCACATCTGTACGTGATCCTTCGCAGAGCGACCGCCAGATCGGCAACTGGTTAAGATCATCAGCATTATGATAACTCACAGGCAGCAGGCACTCTATCATGGCTCTGGCTGGGTCTGTCACATAACATGGCAGCTGGGTGCTGATTTTGTTAACTTATGACCAATATGCCAGAGAGACAGAAAGTGCAATGTCATCTATTCACAGACACCCCCAAAGCACACCTGTGTTGAAGCCTTGAAGATCCTGGCAGCCCCACCATCGGAATCCGCTTCCCCTCTGTTCCTGCTGCTGGACTCAGCTGCCTCTCTCTGCCAGGGAAGGCAAGGAGTTAAGCAGGCAGGCGTCTGGCCGGACTTGAGCCAAGGCAGAAGAACATGCGAGCGGAGCTGAATGGGCATGTACCCGAAACTGAAGAAATATTCCCTCCGCTCCGACCAGCACATGATCATCAGAAAGGGGAACAGATAATGGAAAACATACCCCCCCCCCCCCCTAGGCTAGTAGGAGTGGCAGAGCGGGGGTGTGCAATTCTGTTTTTTTTTTTTTATTCTGCACTGACTGTCTTTGAAATTGCCCCAGCCCCTGTTCAAATCCAAACCGGGGACAAAACCGGGGACAGACTTGGTCCGGGGACAGTGTCCTCAATCCAGGGACTGTCCCCGGAAACCGGGGATGTCTGGTCAGCCTATCTTAAGGGGTTCTGTGCCAAGCAGCTACCCTGCTGCATAGTAACAACAGGTGGTCGCTCACTTGGCACAGGCACCATTCACAGAATGCAATGCATTTTTTTTTCAATGAACGTAAGATTCCTTGACTGGATGGTGGAGGGGTAGGGGAGTGATATTACAATCTCCACTTTGTCCGATCAGATAATGCTTTGCATTCACTAAGAAAAATGCAAGGCGTTCTGTGAATGGCACCTGTGCTGAGCGAGTGACCCCCTTGTGTTTACTAGGCAGTAGGACAGCCACTCAGCACTGCAGCCAGAAGACTACTACTACAGTGATTTCCAGCTTTTACAAGAATCCCACAGGTATAAAACATGTTTACTTTGGTCCAAGCTGGGCCAATGTAAGAATGCAATAAAATACATACCGGTACATAACTGGAATTCAGCTTTAACAGACTGCTCTGAGAAAACAAGAGCAGGCTGAGCTCTGGTGTAGTAGCAACAGGAGTTGAATCACTGTAGGTTCTGGTAATTGGCCTGCAAGGTAAGTAGCAGTTATTGTAAGAAACGCCAGGAATCTTTGAACACTAGGTCTTTAGTTCAGCTTGTGGCAGTCAGTGCAGGGTCTCCATTCTGCCAGTGCGGAGGGACTATAGCAGTATTGTTTTAGCTCTATTGTCCTTTCAGTGTCAGATTGATGTACTTTAGAGTACATGTGAGGCCTAACACACTCCCTATTGTCTGTCTGTTTATTTCCAGTACTAGAACACGGCTTTCAATGTGGCTTTCCTTTGCCCAATACCTTGATTCATTCACAAATGTATACAGGGAAGTTACTACACAAGCAAAGAAAAATCCTTTAGGCTGATTTTATATAAGGAAACCACCCTTAAAGAGAAAGTAGAGTGCATTTCCAGGTGAGGGCAGGTGAGGACACATTTTGAGTTATTTCACAGGTTACCATAAGGCCCAGTTCACACTTGGTGATTTGGAATCACAAGCGATTCTGCCTACTATTCCAAATCGCATGGCAGTTGTTGAAAACCATGCAAAGGGCATTTGGGTGACATTTATTCTAAAGGGCAACCCCAAAACCTGGTGCAATTTTGCCACGATTGTGTTGCGGCTATCACAGCAAAATACATTTTAAAATCGTGTGAAGCTTGTTGTCCAAAAAGGAGCAGGAGCTTTTTTTGGGCAACAAATGCACATATGGCTGCCCATTGAAGTATATAGGCTGCCCTATGTGCAACATGCAGATTCATGTGGAAATCGCCCACACAAAATCGTGAGCGGGAACACGAGGTCTGAATGGGGCCTAATCCTTTTTTTACCGGAGATCATTAATATCTAGGTGCCAGGACCAAATTTAGCAACATCAGTTTGCTTATCATTTATCTTGAGATTAAGGCCCTGTTCACACTGGCATTAGAAACAGATATTTGGGGGCGCATTTTTGCAGTTCCTGGAATGGCTAGCAAAGCAGCCTACAATGCATAATATGGACAGCAGACAGAGCTGTTTACATTTGAAAAACATGTAGCGTCTGTGTCACTGTGTAGCAAAGATGAAGCTACGTGGCACTTCTGGAAGCGGTTGAAGCTTGTCAACTCATTCAGGTCTATGGTAATAAACACACCTCTAGCATTTACAGTTTTATTTACGCCACTTTTACAGCGCGTTTCACAAGCATTTATCTACCAGTGACGCAGCAGAAAAATACTTGGAGGGCGTTCGGGGTGCATTTTTATACGTGCTTTAAATGCACATAAAATGCATCAGAACGTGCAATAATGCTATAGGTGCTTTGGTTTGCGTCAGTATCAGTCTCCTAATATCCTGAAATTGTGACCTTAGCCTGAAGCCTCGTACACACGACCGAGTTTCTCGGCAAGAACCAGCAAGAAACTTGCTGGCAGAGATTTCTTGCCGAGAAATTCGTTCGTGTGTATGGTTTCTCGTCAAGAAAACCGACTAGAATCTCGACGAGAAAATAGAGAACCTGCTCTCTATTTTCTCGTCGAGATTCTCGTCAGCCTGTTTCTCGACGAGAAAATTGTGTGTGTGTACACTTACCTGTCCTCCGGGAAGCCAGCGCATGCTCGAAATGACTTCAACGCATGCGCGGTAGCTTCCTAGGCATAGGATAGGGTGTACAAAGATGGCGGCGACGGCATCGAATGTGACGAGCGCATGCTCGTCGTATTCAACTACGTCACCGCGTTCGCTCCCTTCAAAGAACCGCGGGTTCTTTGAAATGAGCGTGTGTACACTCGGCCGGGGCAAGTTTCTTGTCCAAGGATCTCATCGAAAAAAACGACGGGTTTTTTACGACGAGATTCTCGGCCGTGTGTACGAGGCTTAACTCTATGATTCCTTTTCCTACCTAATACTTTTTAGGCTTTTTTTAATGCTTTTATTTTGTACAATGGCCATATTAGGTCAATATTGTCACAAGCATCCCCGCCCCTATGTTTACAATGCATAGTGGCTTAGCACTTATCAGTTGCGGCTGGTGAAGATTTGGGATGGGGGGGGGGCGCCAGACCCCGCCCTTCCTTTTTGACCCCTCCCACTTCTCATAAGCCCCATCCCTTATAGAATCCACCCATATTGTCAGGAGTATACAGCCCCAGTATCACAGGACAGAGTATATAGCTCAGCCTCACAGATCAGGGTATACAGCTCAGCTTCACAGATCAGGGTATACAGCTCAGCCTCACAGATCAGGGTATACAGCTCAGCCTCACAGCTCAGGGTATACAGCTCAGCCTCACAGCTCAGGGTATGCAGCTCAGCCTCACAGCTCAGGGTATACAGCTCAGCCTCACAGCTCAGGGTATACAGCTCAGCCTCACAGCTCATGGTATACAGCTCAGCCTCACAGCTCAGGGTATACAGCTCAGCCTCACAGCTCAGGGTATACAGCTCAGCCTCACAGCTCAGGGTATACAGCTCAGCCTCACAGATCAGGGTATACAGCTCAGATTGGGGTATACAGCAAAGCCTCGCAGATTGGGGTATACAGCTCAGCCTCACAAATTAGGGTATACAGCTCAGGGTATACAGCTCAGCCTCACAGATTAGGGTATACAGCTCAGGGTATACAGTAGACATGTGCAATTCGTTTAGTTACGAATTCGTTATCCGTCAAAATTCGTTATATTCGTTGATTCGTAAACATACGAATGAACGAACGGTTCGATAACATTACAAACGAACAACGAATAATCTAAACGAACGAATATGGAAAACAAATAAAATACGAATTTAGTAAATTTGAAACAAACAAAAAACGAAAAAGTGAAAAACGAAAACATAAAAACAACGAAAACACAGAAAAAAGATAAAAAATAACGAAAATAAAAATTAACGAAAACGAGATATTACGAATATTCGAAAAACAAAACAACGAATAACGAACAAAGATCCATATTAACGAATATCAAAATGAACGGAAAAAAAATTACGAATCTTCGGAAAACGGAAATGAAAACAACGACAATTCGTAAAAACTTAAATTCTATTTCGTTAGTTCTGAATTAGTTCTGGACTTTGGCCAATGGCCAATAAGCTTGTCCCTTCCCCTGAAGAGGTCGTCTCTTCCCCCAATGAGCTTGTTTCTTATAGACATGTGCTATAATGTGTGTGTATGTGTGTTTTTCTGTGTTAGACTGCAGTGCATTCCATCCAGAGTCCAGATAGGGTGTGGTTGGGTAGGTTGCACTGTTCTGTTGGATTTTGTGAGTACATTTTTTACTTGGGAGAGAGAAATTCTTTGTTTCTTAAGGATATTAGATTGAGATTCTAGAGTCTACATTCTAATTTATAATTTTATTTATGTAATATCTCTGACATATTGTATTTTTCTTCTTTGTCAGACTACATTCTAGACAGGGTGTGGGTGGTGTTTGATTTGTGAGTCATTCAAAGAGATTGATATAGAAATTATAAATTTCTTACTATTTCTATTACTCCTAGGATTTTCTAAAGTTAGTTTTTTTCCCTTTTCTGGGACTGTGTTTTATTATATTGCTGTCTGTCTGCCCCTACCTATTTTTTTTGTTGTGTTAGCCAGTGCCACTACTAGGCCAGCCCAGGCAGCATATACTACGTATTCATGGTAGGAGAAGTAGATTAGTATATATTTTTTTTTTGCATGGACCGGTAAAATAAGAATACTCCAGTCCTCAATCCCTCCACTCTCAGTCACACCAACACCAACTCTCATACCAACACACTCACTAACACCAACATTCTCACTTACAAGACTCACACGTCCATTCTCACTCCCAGACATTCCATAGTTGCCAACATTGCAAAAAAAAAATCCGTGACACTTTTTCGCATGTAGGCGGAGCCGTGGTATAATTAGGGGGTGGGGCATTCATTTGAAGGTGTGTTATACTTTAGGAGAAAAAAGTGGCGCACGAAGCGTGGGCGTGGTTTACGCGGGTAGTGGGAGTGGCTTAAATGAGCGTGGCTCAAAGGGGGTGTGGTTAAAGTCTGAGATGAATGAGGGATGAAGGGAGAAAGAAAGAGGGAGGGAAGGAAAGAGAAGGAAGGATGGAAGGACAGCAGGCCCAGATCCTACACCATAATAGAAATATGTGTATTCCAGAGTTTAACAATCAACAGATAAAGATAATCCAAACATCTGGTGTTAGCTCTTTAATCATCCCGGCACCATGGTTGTTAGGGTGTCAGGATGACTGAAGTGCATTATTTCTCTTATTACATTTTAATATAAAATGAAATCATTCAACTCACCAAAATGCCGAATCAGTGGAAGCCCCGAGTGTGTCACCTGCCACGTCGCCTGCCACCAGATGCCATCAGGTGTCCACAGGGGAGTCCCTCCTTACATCAGGCGTCCCCAGAGGAGTCCCTCCTTACATCAGGCGTACCCAGCGGAGTCCTTCCTTACATCAGGTGTACCCAGAGGAGTCCCCCTTACATCAGGCGTCCCCAGCGGAGTCCCCCCTTACATCAGGCGTCCCCAGCGGAGTCCCCCCTTACATCAGGCGTCCCCAGCGGAGTCCCCCCTTACATCAGGCGTCCCCAGCGGAGTCCCCCCTTACATCAGGCGTCCCCAGCGGAGTCCCCCCTTACATCAGGCGTCCCCATCGGAGTCCCCCCTTACATCAGGCGTCCCCAGCGGAGTCCCCCCTTACATCAGGCGTCCCCAGCGGAGTCCCCCCTTACATCAGGCGTCCCCATCGGAGTCCCCCCTTACATCAGGCGTCCCCAGCGGAGTCCCCCCTTACATCAGGCGTCCCCAGCGGAGTCCCCCCTTACCTCAGCCGTCCCCAGCGGAGTCCTCCCTTACCACAGGCGTTCCCAGCGGAGTCCCCAGTTACCACAGGCATCCCCAGCGGAGTCCCCCCTTAACCACAGGCGTCTCCTGTCTCGGCCGCCATTATTGTTTCCCCTTCCCCGAAGGGGAACAAAATAGAGGCGGAGCCGACAGTGTGGCTGCAAAAAAAATAAAAAATTAAGCTGTGGCGCTGCCGACCCCCGCCCCTTTCCATTACAGACAGACCTGCAGCGGGGCGGGGCGGGGCGGGGGGGTGGCCGGCCGGCCGGCCAGCCAAAACACAGATGTAGTACAATAGAAGATAAAGCTGCTGCGGCGCCGCCCACCCCCGGGGAGGTGCGGGGTGTGGGCGGCGCCGCAGCGGCTTTATTTTCTATTGTACTACATCCGTGTTTTGGTCTTCTTGAACATGGCGGCCGGCCGAGACATTGTCTCCGCCAGCCGTGGACCTCTAGCGGCGGCGGCCTGCGGCGTCCAAATTCGGGGTAAACGGGAAAAATCGGATTGGCCGGGACATTGGCCGGGACAAAATAAATCCGGGAAAAGGGTTTGAATCCCGGGAACGTCCCGGCCAATCCGTGACTGTTGGCAACTATGACATTCTAATTGCAATAAAACCACCAAACCACACAAAAACAACTACAAAAACCACAATATCACTCTCTGCACTGCTCTCTGCTCCTCCCTCACCACACCACTTACACCCTCTCAAAATGGCATACAGGGGCGGAGGCTATAGCCGCTTGTTGAAAACGAAACTAAAATACGAGATTGCGAATGGCCGCGATGTATTTACGGGAGTACGAATGCATTCGAAGCACGTGGACGTATTTTAGTTTCATTTTCAACACGCGGCTATAGCCGCGTGTTGAAAATAAAAATAACTAGTAACGCGAGATTGCGAATGACCGCGCCGAGATGTATTTACGAAAGTATAAAAAAATTACGAATCCATTCGAAGCACGGTAGTAGACACGAATCAAGGAAAACAAAACAATGTTACGAATCAACACAAACGGCAGAGTAGTGTACAGAAAAACGAAAATTATTATCTAACAAAATTACGAATTACGAATCGTTCAGTATCAACGAAAATCAAACTGTTACGAAAGTACGAAAATAACTTAAACAGAAATACGAATCATTCAATATCAACAAAATTACGAATTTCAAATCAACGAAAATAACTTAGACAGAACTACGAATCATTCAGTATCAACGAAAATTAAACTGTTACGAACGAGTCCGAATAGGAAAACTTGCGTCTTACGAAATTACGAATCTTTACGAACATACGGAACGAGACGAAACGAAATGATAGGAAACTAATTTTTTGGTTGTGCACATGTCTAGTATACAGCTATGCCTCACCACTCTGTGGCGGGGCTCTCCTCCTCATCTCCAGGAGTGGTGGCTGGCGGGGCTTTCCTTTCCTGGAGTGGCGGCTGGCAGGCCTCTCCTCCTCCTTTGCTGGATTAGCAGCTGGCGGGGCTCTCATCCTCCTCCCCTGAAGTGGGAAGCGGCGGTTCTGGTGTGGCTCTTTCCTCCGCCGTGTCTCCTCCTCCAGAAAAGCGCTAGGCATCCAATAGGATTACCTGACGCTTTGGCACACAGACCTGCCTCCTGATTGGCGGGGAGGAACATTGGTGTAAAAATCATCACACAACAGATTGGGCTCGGGACACAGTGCCCCGAGCCCACCCTGTTTTGAAGCCTATTAGAGCCTCTGGCTCTAATCACGTGCTTCAAAATACACACCCCGCCTATCCCTGCCATAATAATTCATGTTCCCGGCATCCTGTAAGGTGCTGGGCGCATGGATAGGGAGGGCAGGGGTGGTGTTGGGGGGCGGCGCCCGTGCGCCCACAATGCACGGGCCACCACTGGCACTTATGTCTTGCAGCACTAAGGCTGGCTATACTGTTCGAATCTTGACCGGTTCACTGTGTGTGGGTGGATCTAAAAACTCAACTGCCATCTTATGCAGTGCTGTTGCTGCATGAATATTTAGCGCCCCTTTACTTTCAGGGGTGCTATGTACTTAAATTTAGGGGTTTGGTCTGAGCCAGTAGCCAGGCTCAGACCACTTTGATTGTTAGGACTAGCTTCTTCCTATGTAATGCAGCCTGATGTACAGTTCCCTGTGGCCTGTAGGTGGCACTGCCATCTTGGGTCAGGGTTGAACCATGGGTGGCATTGCTATGCCTTAGGGTGTCCTCTCTCGGCAGTGGTACGGTGGGCGTGGTTAACCTGCTGTGCATGCTGGGAGAGGATACACAAGGGGCAGACACCATCTTTTGGGGAGCAGTTCGCGTTACCCGGCCCTCCAGGCCAGGGGTGCGCGTGTGTACCAGTCTCAGGCACCTTTAGCCTGGGGCTGCATCTCCACTATTGGGCCCAGCACCTTTAGCTGGGGCCCATCCCCGAAATAGGAATCCCAGGGTGCCTTTGCGAGGGAACCCGCTCTGAGAAGAGGAGGCCGGGGGAGGACCTTTCTGAAGGACCGGTGAGAGTTCACGGTAAAGGAGAGGCCCGGTAACCTTCTGGAGGGATTCAAAGATTCATTACAGGCCTTGCAACGTGCTGTCGCTGGCACCTGTCCTTGTGTTGCATGTGCTGAGAAGTTTGGGACTTAAAGATTCTGTGGCAGACGGTCTCCCGGTCGTATCTCTAGGAAAACTCAAGTAAACGTTTGAGCATCACTCCGGCTGCTAGGATCCGCTCTTACAGGGAACTATCCGGGTGAGCTAAACCCACTCGGGATCGAGTGGCGACTACAATATTAGTTTGTGCCTGGACCTATCTCCCAACACCTTGCTGTCCTTTCTCTTATCCACCTTTACTGTCTGTATGGGAGAAAAAGAAACCCTGGACTGCCGCACTCTGTATAGACAGTTATTTATTCCAAAATTTCAAGTAAAAAATCCAAATTCAAAATAAATCCATAGATCCAAAACAACAAATGCAGATAGTGTGCATGCAGGGAAGGGTGGCTAACGCGTTTCACGTCACGAATTGACGCTTACTCATGAGCTATGAGTAAGCGTCAATTTGTGACGTGAAACGCGTTAGCCACCCTTCCCTGCATGCACACTATCTGCATTTGTTGTTTTGGATCTATGGATTTATTTTGAATTTGGATTTTTTACTTGAAATTTTGGAATAAATAACTGTCTATACAGAGTGCGGCAGTCCAGGGTTTCTTTTTCTCCCATGCATCAGTGCAGAGCCAGCACCTGTGTGAGTGACCAGGCGGAAGCAGCCATTTGGTGAATTCTCAAGCTTTTGAGCGGTACGTTTTTCCTTTCCTCTGTTTCTACCTTTACTGTCTGTTGAACTTTGCTTATAAAATAAACTCAAGGTTGAAGTTTGAAGTGGTGTGGACATTGGCCTTTCTTGGGAAAAATAGAGACTTGTCCCTATAAACTAAGAGATGAGAACCAACTGAAGGAGAACCCAGCTGTAGGACCCAAAAATCTGTTAACACCGCTCGACCTCTAAAGCCTCGTACACACGATCGGATATCCTATGGATTCTGATCCGATGGTCTTGTCCATTGGAAATCCGATGAAGCTGACTTCCATCAGTCTTGCCTACACACCATCAGTCAAAAAACCGACCGTTCCAAATGCAGTGACGTAAAACACTCCGATGAGCCGAGAAAAAGGAAGTTCAATGCTTCTGAGCATGCGTCAACTTGATTCTGAGCATGCGTGTGTTTTTTATCCGATGGACTTGCCCATAGATGATTGGAATTTTCTATCGGTTTTTGATCCATCGGAAAAATGTAAAACATGTTCTATTTTTTAAAACCAATGGAAAAAAGACCGATGGGTCCCATACACGATCGGTTTGTCCGATGAAAAAAGTCCATCGGACTGTTTTCATCGGTAAAACC
This sequence comes from Rana muscosa, assembly GCA_029206835.1. NCBI lineage: Eukaryota > Metazoa > Chordata > Amphibia > Anura > Ranidae > Rana > Rana muscosa. The sequence goes on from CM055123.1 coordinate 186,587,369, forward strand.
GATCGTGTGTACAGGGCTTTAGAGGGAGGATACGGGCATATAGCGCGGTGTGCCTTGACCTGCAAGCGAGCCAAAAGGCAGGAAAAAGGTCTGTGTGCTACAAATACATTTGCCAGCAGTGCAGATTCCTCCATCAACACTGTTTAGCATGGATGGCAGAATCTATTGAGAAATCTAGTTGTGGAATCAGGAATGTTTTTCAGGGAGGCACTACCCTTCATCAGGTTCAGCACATATACAGTATATATGATGTTTTATACCATTATATAAAACACGGACCTTGATGCTCAATGCATTGCAGGCTGCACTTTTATTTTTTTGAAAATTCTATTTGAGTTTGCATAAAAAAAAAAAAAAGTTACATAATACAGCCTCTGGGCATACCCCGGCTGAAGTAACAACCATTAAAACAATTCTATACATTTATACTTTTCTATAGAACTACTATAAATTAAACTACTTGTGTCATTAAGATTGAGAGGACAGGGGGAGGATAGTGTGTCATGTATTTCAGATGACCACATCGGGAAGAGCTGCTGAGGTTGAGGATAAAGGTTTGACAAAATATGGTGCGTATGGTTAGAATCGGACATCACGAACGCAACACAATAGGCATTGTTCCCGTTGATTGTCTACTTCAGCTAGAAGTCTTATAAAAGTGAAAACCAAATTTTGCCATTATCTGAAGGTTATCCTTTAATTGGGCTCACCAACACCTGGTGACTGACGTGACCCGGGTAAGGAGAAATGAACCGCTGCAAATGCCTGGTTCAGAGCCTGCCCTGTGTCCCACAGCTGCCTTCTGGAAGCACTGCATGCTTGGAATACACAGCTTAAATAAGCTGGCTGTGCGCCGGAACGTTCTGTGCATGCGTGCGCACGCACATGTGTGGTCCCGGCGAATAGGCGCAGCTGTATTCGCGTATGATGCAAATCTTTGTGCGTTTAGATAAAGGCTATGGCACATGTGCGGCTTCGTGAAGCTGTGTGCGCCATGGCGGCCAAACTGCTGAGCACAGCAGCGCTCTTGCGAATGCACGTGCGCCATGGCGAACCAAGAGGCAAAATGGCGCACCATCGTGCTTCATCATACAGGTAAAAAACAGCCAGACACAAGCAAAAAAAAAGTACACTTTGCAAACACCCACAGCTAGCCCAAAACTCCCCTGTATGGTCACCGCACACAGGTGTCCAGCCTCTAGCTAGCTTGCAATCACTGGGACACCCCACAATAAGTCAAAAATAAAGGGGTTTCACTTACCCATCCAGGCGCAGGGCAGCTTAGAAACTAAGAGCCCAATCTTCACCCATCACGGCGGGTTCCTGTCACTTGAGGATGTTCCAGGACTGGGTACCCTTTTCATGTTTAGGGTCCACTCCCTTGGAACTGAACAGCACTCTGCAGGAATTACTTAGCGCTGTGGTGTCCAGGATTCCACTTCGCAGGGTTTAGCGCCCGAAGGTCGCATTACAGGCAAAACCTTGCAGGATCTTGAGTCTTCTTTGCGAGGCTCGGTACCATTAATCTAAGCATATAGAGCCTGTGTCAAATGGATCAGATCGGTCAATCCCTTGATTCATTTAAAAACTGTTTGTGGGACTAGAGACCTGAGCTCAGAGAGCTCAAACAAACGTGCCATCCACCTTGCACACACTGCTAAAAAACGGACGTACTTCCTGTATGGGAGTGGTTATATAGGGGATCACTTCCTGTCTAAAGTCTATCAGTGTCCATTCACCTGGAGATGAAGTATAACCCAGTAGGTAATGAATATTAGCATAACTCTGTGTCCCATGATGTATGAAAAAGAAAATATCACAATGGTTATTTTTATTGATACTACTACTGTAACTTTTATCCAAAGGTACTGTTCCTTAGTAGTATTCCGACCAACAGCATATCCTTAAAGTGGTTGCAAACCCTTTACAACCACTTTAACCTACAGGTAAGCCTAGATTAAGGCTTACCTGTCGGTGCTTGAAATATCTCCTAGACCTACACGGTCTAGGAGATATTTGCAAATCGCGTACAGCGATTTCTTCTGCGCATGCGCCGGAGTTAGAAAGGGCACGCTGTGCCGTTTCTAGCTTGGGTCATGCCGTGGGATTGACGTCACCAGACTCCGGCCAGTCACAGAGCCGGAGTTTGCGGCCTCGGAAGGAAGAGGGGTGAAGAATGGACGCTCGCTGCTAGCGAGGAAGACGGGGACATTGCAGGCTTCTCCTGCAGGTGTCACATAATGGGCTACTATGCGATGCATAGTAGCCCATTATGCTTTACCTTTGCAGGGAAACAAAGAGGAAGTAAAACCCATCAGGGTTTACTTCCTCTTTAAGGAATGCCTAATGTTAAGATCAATGACAGGTACGGTCCCAGTTGACACTGCAGATGGCACAGAGAAAGTTAGTTGGAGGGCCTCCTACAAATTTTGCTATGGGGCCCCATGAATCGTACTTACAACTAATTATATATTTTTTTTTATTGAAGATACCTATCTCTGTCGACAAAACCTCATGAACACACCCTGTTGGAACCTCTGTCAGCTTTTTTATTGCCGTCTATGCTCTGTTTTCCAGGACAGGAAGTGAGGGGAAACCTCTCCAACAGGAACACTTAAGGCAGGTATGATTAATTTTCTTTTTGTTCAAACAGCGGGTCAGAATACACTCAAGCAGCATTGCTTGCTATCGCCGGCGGTAATGATCGAGCAAAATTTTTTAAACAGGCTGGTTGTACAGAAGTTGATCGAGAGGTCACCTTCTGTGCAACCAGACTGCCCATAGATGGATTGAATTTTGGCCAGTCCTTGCTGAACTGTCCAAATTTCGATCCATCTTAGCAGACTTTAGGCAAAAAAACATGACAGAGGCTGCAACACTTTCCTATGCTATCCAAAGCTTAATAAAACAAATGTTTCGGCGATAGTTGGGCTTGAAAGACTTTTTCTGTAGTATCTGACCTGTAAATCTAAATTTCTGCCCCTAAAAAAAAACAAACAAAAAAAACTTTCTTCGTATGAATACTGATCGTTGTCTTATCTTTCTGTTTATGTTTTCTAGATTTTGTCAGCAGAAGGCCCACAAATCTATAGCTTCTCTTTGATCTTATCCCACAGTGGGCACATACTTTTTCAATTTCAATCCCAAATATATTTCCCTTTTAAAAAGTAGTACTCTACACCTTCTGCCTATGTCACCTGCATGGGAAAAGAGACAGTGTCCCTTTAACTACTTGTTAACACTGGGTGTGCTGCACACACCCAAAAATATTCATTGAGGCACACAGGATGTGTGTAGTACACCCTGTCTTTCCACCCCACTTTCACTTTTCAATTTCTGTCTCTCAAAATTAAAGCAGGGAATTTTTGTGTAAATACAGATGTGGTACAAAAAAAAAGAGAGAGGAAGACAGTGATAGAGGCACACTGTCAAAAAGGTAGGCACTGGTAACCAAGCAGTTTAATTCCGTTTGTTTATTAGATGCAGTAGAAGCTACTGCTGCTGCCAAAACCGGACCAATCCGACACAGCAGTTATCAACACTGTTCAAATCGGAGATATACAAAGTAGCATTACTTTGTATTTACTTATATTCACTCATCAGCAGATTAAATGAATAAACTTCCATCCATGGGCGTCTGCTGAAATTTTTTCGGGGGGGGGGGCGGCGCTTCGGCAGCGGCGATTACCCTTTCTTGGACCGCTCGCGGGGGTTAAAAGCGACCCCCCCCACGTTAAAATGTAAAAACACCCCACTGTGCCCCCTGCATCTTTAAATATCTCTTTGTCCATTCTGTGTACCCCTTCTGCACAACTGCACCTCTGGACCCCTTTACATTACACAGCACCCTGCACCCCTTTACATTACACAGCATCCTGCATCACTGGACCCCTTTACATTACACAGCACCCTGTATCACTGGACCCCTTTACATTGCACAGCACCCTGCATCACTGGACCCCTTTACATTACACAGCACCCTACACCCCTTTACATCACACAGCAGCACCCTGCACCACTGGACACTACACACACTACACTCTGACCACTACACTACACACTGACTACTGACCATATGTGTGACGTGTCCTATGACGTCATGTCTCTGCAGTCACACACACACACACACGTGTTCTAGGACATCTCCTCCTCACTTCACACCGCACACACAGGCCGGCTCTCCTTCCTTCTCACCTTCAGCAGGTCCAGCGGGTGTGTGCAGCAGGCCGTCCCACAGGAGGCCAGGCCCCTGAGGTACTACCACCACCGACTCGAGACACCCTCCGCTCCGCCAACCTCCCCCCGGCTCTTTTTCTTCTTCTCTCCCCGGGCACGCTGCACAGTCCAAGGGCCAGGGGCGGAGCCGGCCTGTGCCCGGGAGAACGAGAAGAGCCAGGGCAAATCGGGTTGCAGCTCGAGGCCCCCGCCCACCCAGCGCTGCCAAACCACAAGACGCGGCTGCCCTAAAGCGGCGACAGGGAGGTGTGGTGGGCCCGTGGGGAGGAGGAGGGAGTACATGTGCTGCGGTGCAGCTCTGTGTGGGGCTGGAAGTAGGTGTAAGGGCAGCGGAGGGTGTAGAACACTGCCAATTTGGCCAACACCTTCTCGATTCCAGGGGGGGGCAAACGACCCCCCTTGCCCTATGGAGCGGACGCCCATGCTTCCATCTGCAAACTATGTCAGTTATGATAACTTGACAAGTAAAAAAAAATATTTTATTAGCTGTTAGTTTTCCCTGTTTAGCCCTATTTAACTCATTCTTCCCCTACTTCCCTTAGCTATTATATTCCTGCTTTATGGGGGTTTATTTCAATGTTGATAGCCATCTTTTTTTTTCTTTTCATTTATTTAGTTCATTTTTTTATTTTTTTATTGTTGCATTAAAGTCAAGGTAGACAAAAATATAAAAAAAAAATAATAGTTTTGTGATATTTTGTTTATAGATTTTGTATAAAAAATATAAAATGACATATTTTTGGCGACAATAAAACAAAAAAAATCCTTGCTTGTCCTATAAAACTATATGCTGATATACATTATTACTTTGTTCTGTTAAAGCTGAACTCTGGGCACAAAAACTCTTTTAAATCTACCAATCGATTTTTGTACAACCAGCCTGTCAGGTTTTTCCTGAACAATCAGTGCTGGTGGGGAGTCAGAACACAATAGTACAACAGGAGTAATTCCCCATGCACATAAAATATGTGGATGGGGGAATTAGAACATTTTCTCTTTCTGTTCAACACGGTAATTGAACAAAAAAAAAATATTAATGTATGGGCTGCTTTATTATTTAATTTCGTAATGTTTTTTCTCCTATTTGATGTCATTTGCTCCTTCAATAAAGTTTATTGTGCCTGGGCTCTAGGAAGGGGGAAGGTTTTAGGCAGGTGGCACACAACACATCCAACGTGCTTCTTGAAGACAAATAGAAAATACATATCCTGTCTATGGGAATGCACTGACTATGAAGGACAGTACTGTATTAACTTAGTGAGCAGTAGGGATGGGTCTGATGTTCGAGTTGAACGTAGGTTCGACTCAAACATCGGGTGTTCGTTTGTTCGTAGAACAATCTAATCGGCTGCTCGCGGGATGTTCACCTGCCGACGAGCACCCCATAATGCACTGCGAGATTGCAGTGCATTGAAGGCACCTGACCTGTATGCTTTGGCCAACCACAGAGCGATGTGCTGTGAGAGCCATGATTGGCCAAAGGAAATGTAATTTTTCCTGCGGCATGTTCTATACATCGCACAGATGCACCACTTTAAAGGTAGACTAAGGGGACCGATATTAGGAGGAATATTTAATTTTTATGGTTTCGATTTAAGCATCATTAAAATCACTGCTCCTTTAAAAACTATTTTATTTTAACTTTTTTTTGCCTTGATCCATGTCCCTCAGGGCAGTACCCAGGACCCCATACACTTTTTATGGCAATAACTTACAAATAAGCCTTTAAAATTAGTACTTTTTATTTTTCATGTTCGTGTCCCATAGACTTTAATAGAGTTTTGCATGTTCGCTAGAACTTGTGCGAACCAAACCGGGGGTTGTTCAGCGCACCGCTAGTGAGCAGTCATTAGGGCAGCTGCCAGTTAAAGGCTGTGAGCAGGTAATGATCCAGTGCTGTGGGGATGGTACCTGCCCACACCCACATAAGGAGCGCTGATATAAGCATGTCACTGCTCTACTTCGGAAACTAGCCAGAGGAGGAAACGCACCTGAAAGCCATTTCTCCTTTAGGAGAAAACAGCAGCACCCAGTCACACAAACAGGAATATACAACAAATAAGTTGCATATAGAACTGGTTGGGAGAGAAATACTAGTGAAAAACCATCCAAAAAAAAAAGAAAAAAGAAAAGACAGTATTTTTGCATAAGGTAAGCTAGTAACTTGCAAATAAGATTCTGTTTCTCCTGGCCTGAGTTCAGCTTTAATAGTGCAGAGTGCATTTAAGGGTGCTTGTAAGAAAATGTTCAGAAAATGCTGTTTATAAGTTTCCTTACCCTTTAAAATCAATCATAAGGTAATTATAGATGTGTTTTTCCATATATAGCATGACTATTCATTTCACAGTAAAAGTGTCCAACTTCTTAAACTCTGAACTGCTTTAAAACATATCTGCTGAGATCTAAAACATAATAAAGCAGCTCAGATTTCATGATCTGGAAGTTTCTTAAAACATATGGAAAGCACATAGTGCCGGCCATATTGGGAAGCCCCCTCCTCATATTCCACACATCACATGGCCAGCAGTACATATCAAACTGTCAAGGCCCCCTTTCCATTGTCATTCCTATGTAGTGTGTTACTGCATAGATGTTAATGAGCGGTATTTTACACGTGTTGCTAGTTCACCAAGAATGGACTGTTAATGCACAGTAAGGCCCCTTTCACACTGGGGCGGGCAGGAGCGGTGGCGGTATAGCAGCGCGATTTGCAGCGCTGCTATACCGTCGTTCTTACCGCGGTATGCGGTCGCTAGGGGGGTGAATTTAACCCCCGCTAGCGGCTGAAAAAGGGTTAATACCGCCCGCAAACCGCAGCTATTGCCGCGGTTTGCGTGCGGTATTACCGCGCTGTCCCATTGATTTCAATGGGCACCCGCGGTAAAGGAGCGGTGAACACACCGCTCCTTTACCGCTGTAAAGAAGCGGCTAGCAGGACTTTTGGAGCGGTCATGCTAGCGCACCGCTTCAGTGTGAAAGCCTTCGGGCTTTCACATTGAAGGCTACAGGGCAGGATTTTTTCATGCGGTATAATAGCGCTATTATTAGCGCCAAACCGCATGAAAAACGCCCCAGTGTGAAAGGGGCCTAAGAAAAACCAGACATGCACCTTACTTAAGGCAGCACATCAAGAGGTACTTGCATTGTGGTGCGCATCAGTGCAGGTCTGCTGGCACCTACTATACTTGTGTTGAGGGCTGTGTTACTTTGCATTGAGGTATTGCATGATGAAACATACATTACCGCCATGCATAGGTCTAAAGGGGACCTAAAGGCCAACTGTACCTTCAAAACAACTCTAATGACTGCCCTCCCAATGCTAACTAAACCCTCTTGTGCTTGTAGTTTCAATCAGCAGGCAATGTGGTCCATATCAGGTGGCACTCAGTCGGAAACCCTGAACCCTGACATTGCATCTATCTGTCAATCAGCACCACTACCACTGAAGTCCTGCCTCCTATCACCCCTAACTGTGCACCCCAACACACCACACACTGCACCTTTCTGACAGCCAGTAGCCCACCGCCGTCCAGAAACTCTGATACTGCATACTCCTAACCCCTGTCACTGTACCCCATGTCCCACCACTGCAGGGACATGCGGAGCGGAAGGGAGGCAGAGTCTCGAGTTTCTGAGCTCTCTGCCAACCTGGTATTTGACTCCAACCACTTCCTCTTTTTTGGTTAAATCACCTCCTCCCCAGTGCAGGTTGTAGATGCAGATCATCAAACAGAGAATCAAACAATTTGCTTTAACCACCAGGAGACCTGAGAGAAGATCCTTAAAGCCAGGTGTCTCCTGAGTTTCCCCATGAATTGACAGCTATGCACTTGGCAACTATAATCTGCTCTATAATCTGGCAATCAGTCCTCTGGCGGTGTTGCACAGTTTGTGCATGTTCCCGGTTGGAAGTCAAAGGAGGCGTACACTTTTAAGCTTAGCAGAAAATGGAAGCCGAGAACTGCAATGTTACTGTAGACCCATCCGCTGCTTCCATTACCACGGAACCCTTCCAATGCAGCATCCATCATATAGAAGTTCAACATTCAAATTTATTTATTTCACTTTCAAAGTACGCATATTATTTAAAATGCAACACCACTATTTATCACCTCTGCCTCTTAAACTATTGACTTTTCTATATTATTACTTTGAACATGCAATCCCTATACTGTATAAGGCTGAAAATGAGTGCACTAAAACTCCATTTTACTTTCCATTTATGCTTACGTTACCATTCTTCTCTTACAATAAATAATGGATTAACATGTTAAAGCCTATATGAGATTTTTAATGACTGCGTTTTCATACATAAAAAATTATTGTGCATAAAAACACCTTTGAAACTGGAAACTCATTTTTGTAACAATTGGCAGAATTTAATAATCTGCAATACATGTGATATGTGCCGAAACAATCTTTATTTTCATCTCTTCTTGGTCGAACATAATGGTTAGTTTAGTGAGCCTAATGTGTGCTTCTATAAGGCTTCATTCACATTAGCACATTTCAAAAGTCACACGATTACCAGTGCAGCTTTGGAGCATGTCCTTGATGCGACTTTACATTCTATGGATCAAAGTTGCATCAAATGTAGCACCAAAGTAGTGCAGGCACCTTTTCAAAGTTGCTGCAACTTTAAGTTGCACTGATTTGAACGGTGCCATTGAAAAGAATGGGGGGCAAATTGTGAATAGAGCCCAGGTAAAAACTTTTTACATTAATGAATACATTGTAGCATATTCCCAAGATAGTACTGTGCAAAAAGGTGCCAATGGATTGTAGCGGCCTCACCCCTCTCTCCCCTTCTCATTCTCGGCTTGTCTTTCTTTGTCTAGGGGTGTCAGTGCTGGGGGGAGGGATGAGATACACCACAGCCCATGTCCTCCATAGTGAAGAGGTGAAGGCCAGAAAGATCGGGCTTTGTGTAGGTGTCCTAGAGTCAAGTCCTGTACTTCGTCCCTGTCTCCTCTGCTCCTAGTAACCAGTTTTATTCTTCTCAGCGAATAAACACACAGCACGGTTAAGTTGGATTCTTTTGCAACAACTTAGTAGTAATGGGAATAAGTTGAAGCACAATCCTTTCCCTTTTCACTTGCCAACCACTGAGTTATCACCAGTGGTGAACAGTCACTGCCACTGACTATGTGAAGTAGAACGTGAATTACCTTCGCTAGCACGGCCCCTGTCAGGGGAAGGATATCCGTCCAAGGGAGATACCGGAGGCCTCTCTGTCACCAGCGATACTGCGCCGGACTCTCCAGAGAAGTTCTGCTCACCAGACCTCACAAACTCAGACACGGGTACCCAAGGAGTTAGGGCCCCCTCTGATTCCTCCACCCCCGCAGAACTCAGTCGAAGGTACTCACCATAGTACCTCACCCCAGGCTAAAGGTTCCTGAGATGGACTCCATCTCCGCTCCGGCCAGGTCAAGGGCACCTGGGCCCGGAACACCGGAATGCCAGCACCCAAGCTGAAGGTGCCTGGGTGCGGCCGCGTCCTCCAACTCTGAACCCCGTGGAAAGGGCGTCCACCCCTTTTATCCCCTCTCCCTTTGCGTCACAGCGGGTTCCCCGCCCCGCTGTACCAGCTCCAGGGGAGGACAAAAAGGCACAGTCTTGCGGTGAGTTCACCTCCGGCCCCCGGCAACAACGCCACCTATAGGCCCAGGGAACCTCACACCACCAGAGTCCTCCAAGAACCGTAAAAGGGTCTCAGATTCCCTAGCAATCAGTGCATCTGGGTTACACTACCACCCAGATGCTTCCCCTAAATTCAAATACCCGCTACAGGATTTATAGGTATCCTTTCACTTGTTAGAAGCTTAGTTCACCTTTCTGACTATGTTTCATGTTACATCATATTTAGGGCAGGGCATGAAACATGTTCACATTCCCCATCCCCCACTCTCAAACTGAACCCCTTCCCTCCCCATCGCACCTACCTAAATCATGAGAAGCAGAAAAGATTGTGGGGGTGGTGGGAGTTGCTGGAACATCTGGAAAGACCCTCCCTTAATATTGACCTGACTTTGTGCTTTATTGTAATAATTTAGAGTGCTTCTTTAAAAAATGATTTGTAGCTTGCAATCTAGTATGTGGCAACACTTATAGAAAAAGACGAATTTGTTATATTAAGATACTGAATCTGAACGTGAGAAAAATAACCATAAACAGTTTGGCAAGATGCCCAGAATGTACGTTTAGCTGCTCGCCGACCACCCCACATACATATACTGTGGGGAGGCGGCTCCTACAGGCTGAATCACGTACAGGTACGTGATTTATGTACTTTCGGGTTTGCGCCACCAGCTCCCACTGTGATTGGACACATTAGGAGCCAATCGGCAGGTCTGGTGGACCCAATGTCCGCCGGGACCCACCAATCATTCCCGACAGAGGCAGAACGTCGGTCTGCCTATGTAAACAAGGCAGATTGCAGTTCTGTGAACAGGGAAGACAGAGATCTCTGCCTTTCCACAGTACAAGCACCCCCAGCACAGTTAGCACTTATGACACATTTAACCCTTTGATCGCCCCAATTGTTAACCCCTTCCCTGCCAGTGTTATTTTTAGCACTGATCACTGTATTGGTGTCACTGGTCCCCAAAAAGTGTCACTTGGTGTCTGATTTTTCTGCGGCAATCCTGCTATAAGTCGCTGATCACCGCCATTACTAGTAAAAAAAAAAAAAATCCATAAAAATATATCATAGTTTGTACACGCTATAACTTTTGCGCAAACCAATCAATATATGGTTATTGGGATTTTTTACCAAGACCGCGTAGCAGAATACATATAGGCCTTAATTGATGAAGAAATTAGATTTTTTACATTTTTTTATTGGATGTGTATTATAACAGAAAGTAAAAAATATATAATTTTTTTTCAAAATTCTCAGTCTTTAGTTTATAGTGCAAAAAATAAAAAACCACAAAGGTGATCAAATACCACCAAAAGCAGCTCTATTTGTAGGAAAAAAAAGGACATCAATTTTATTTGGGTACATCTTTGCACGACCGCGCAATTGTCAGTTAAAGTAACTCAGTGCCATATCGCAGAAAATAGCCTAGTCATAAAGTGGGGGTAAATCTTCCTTATAGAATGTAACCACAATATGCTGATATTATGTTTAGAAACTAACTTTAAGATTGTGCAATTATTTACAGATTCCCTGTACACACGAGCGGAATTTCCGTCAGAAAAAAGTTGGATGTTTTCCTGACGGAATTCCGCTCATACACACGGTCACACAAAAGTTCTCTGAACTTTCGAGCGTTAAGAACGCGGTGACGTACAACACTACGACAAGGCGAGAAAAATAAGTTCAATGCTTCCGAGCATGTGTCGAATTGTTTCCGAGCATGCGTGTTTTTTTTCCAGTCGGAATTGCATACAGACGAACGGATTTTCCGAAAAATTGAGAACCTGCTCTCAACCTGCTCTCAAACTTTTGCTGGCGGAAATTCCGCCAGCAAAAGTCTGATGGAGCATACACACTGTCGGAATTTCCAATGAAAATCTCACATCAGACTGGCGGAAATTCCGCTCGTGTGTACGGGGCATAAGACATGTTAATTACTAACAGGTGCTAAGAGGTTTGAGAAATATATGTCCATAACAATCCCATGAAAGTGGGTCTGTCCTATGGTGAAAAGCTGTGGGTGGACATTTTTCTATTGGTTTAATGTCTTAAACATTGCCCGGTCATATCCTTATAATATACTGTATTTAAGATACTGAACCCGGAACAAAAGACGAATAGTGCACCATTATGTGTCTGTGTGTGAACTGCATTGCTACCACAGAGCTCTGTGTGTGTGTGTGTCTGACCGTGTGAAACAAAGAGTTTCAGCAAAGTCTAATATAGATCAGTGGTTCTCAACCTCAGTCCTCAATAACCCCCAACGGGCCATGTTTTGGGGAACTTTCCTTAGAAAAATAGCGCTTATCAATACCATGTCATTGATATTGATTTAACGCAGCTGCGCAAAGTAAAGGAAAAGCTGAAAACAGTGGCACCTCAAACCTCCCCCCCGCTGTTTGCCCGTCCACCGGCACGTACCCCATCGGCGGCGGGCACACAGCGGCGGGGATTGGCAGGCACACAGCGGCGGGGATCAGGCTGCGGCAGGCATCTGGCAGCGTCTCCCGTGTCCTCTTCTCTTCTGAGATGATGGCGGCTTCCGCCTTGCGTCTCCGCCCCTCCTCCTAGGGGTCCAATAGGATCGCCTGACCTTTCAGCCAATCGGGAAATGGGTATCAGACCCGCGCTTCCTGATTGGCGGAGAGGCGATTCGTTGTTAGAAAAGCAAATATTATTTGCTTTTCTAGCACACCTGGGTAGGCTCCGAGCCTATGGCTCTAATCAGGTGCTTAAAAAAAAAACACCCCCAATGCTGTAATTCATGCACCCGGCGTCCTGAAATGGGCTGGACGCATGAATAGGGGGAGGCCATGGCGGCCATGGATAGATTCAAGCTATGCATGAATCTATTTATTAACCACATAGGGGGTGGAGTGGATAGAGGCGGTGGCGCTCATGCGCCCTTAATGGACAGGCCTCCCCTGCCTGAAAACATGGCCCGTTAGGGACTTGAGGACTGAGGTTGAGAACCACTGGTATAGATGATATGGAAAGGAATAAATCCCTTAGATAGATAGGTACAGTTAACTCGTTAAAAATCTGGGATAACTTTTCAGTTAGTATAGGAGTACTATATAGGGAGTGCATCCTATAGAAAGAGAGGTACTATTAATTTATTGTATGATAGTTGGTTTTCTTTCACTGTTGAGCATGCCCACATTTTTTATTTGAATAATGTGGATGCGTTAATCTCATTTCTGCAAAAGGCGGACTATGCCTTTAGGCGATGTGTGTAATTCTTTGGGCGTTTGTAGGTAATGCTCATGTGCCCAGGAATGAGTCAGAATTAAGATCTTTGTCTCTATACAATATTTAACCAAGCAATGACTATATTTTATTGTAAGCACTGGCAGCTACAATTAGGAGGAAGCAATTTGTGATTATCAGGGGGAAACAAACTGGACCATACCTATACTTTCACCCGCTCCATCTATGTCACAAGCTATTTATGTACCATACTGTATGATAAATAGATATGTACTGTATATTCATGTGTAGCGGGGTCTCTAAATTTAGGTGGGGTACACCTGGGTGGAAGTCCAGGTGTGTAAGTATGGGAGTAATGGACCATTTGTATTCGTGGAGGATTGGGCGGTGTAATCTCCTTGCCCTGTGGGTGGCAGGTGCCCGCAGGCTCGAGGTAGATTCACTGCCATAGTGCTGTCCTTTTTGTCCCTTCTCGGAAATGGTACGGCGAGGGCGGGGAACCTGCCGTGGCGTTGTTTGAGGGGATAAAAGGGGGAGACGCCCTGGTCATGAGGTCTTGCTCTGGTGGAGGTTCTTCTTCACGCACCCAGGCACCTTAGGCCTGGGTGCGGGCGGTTCTGGATTCCGGCTCAGGTGTCCTAGGCCTGACCGGAATGGAGTTGGAGTCCATCCCAGGCACCTTCAGCCTGGGGTGAGGTACTAAACCAGGAGGCCTGGGGCCCAGTGACTTCGACTGGGTCCCGCGAGGGTGGAGAGGTCCGAGGGTCCCTGAGGTGGATGGGGCCCATGCCTGAGGTGAGGAGGCCGGGGAGGTTACCCATTCGGAGAGTCTGGAGCAGCATCAACCCAGTGACGGATGGGCCTCTGGTAACTCCCTTGGAGGGACGTCTTCCCCTGATAGGGGCCACAGCGCAGCAAAGGTACTCCTATCTACGTTCTCTTGAGTCGCTGGTAGAGACTCTCAAGTTCTAAGTCCTTTCTAGCTAAGGCTATAGTAACCGCTGGCGAGATCGCAGTGGTTTAGCTGACAATCAGGACAGTGCCTCGACCTGCTCATCCCCTGTATCAAAATGTTATCAAGTCGCAACCAGTTGGCTACTGAAGCACTGTTTATTGTGAGATATGCAATAAAACAAGAGTTGGACTGTGATCGGTGTGTGGAACTCTGGTTAAAGGGAGGTGTTGGCACAGCAGGACTTAATCCTTTACAGAAGCACACAGGCCCGAGGAAATATCTGGTATTGGCCTTCACCTCATCCATAGCTATGGGGAGGACATGGGCCGTAGCGCATCTCACCCTATCGTGTGTGATACCCCTAGAAGAAAGAGATGGGGTGAGGTCGCTACACATGACATTCCATTCCATATATGAAAAATAAAGTCAAACTACAGCCATATGTTTTCCTTTAGTTTTGGACAGAACAGGAAACGGTTAGCGTTTTTGTCACTCTAATCCAATCTACCAAAATCGTTTTGACTAAAGTTGGACTTTACCAATCATATATGCAAACTGCTGTAAAGTATATACATAACTTTGTGCCACCATGTTGTGACAAGATGTGAAATCATACTGTGTTATCACTCTCTGACCCAACTAGAAAGATTTTTCATTGCTTCCTGTCCTATTCTGTAATTTTGAGAAGAAGTGATGGGAAATATCTGCAGTGCAGATAAACAGTAGTAAAAAAAAAAAAAAAAGGACAAAGGGTCAAAAATGCAATTTTTAATTAGTATAAGTTCCCTTTCATGTGGCTTATCCCAGAGGGGTATCCTAGACCAGTGTTTCTCAACCTTTTTTAGTCAAGGCACCTTTAAAATCATGCACAATCTCGCGGCACTCCATTCTAAAATGCAAAATTATAAACAAATGGTTTTACATAATGCAGCAACATCCACATTGCAGGACACCCAACATTATTGGTGATTAATTCTTGCAAATCAAATATACCCTTACACACTGGTACTGAGCAAAGTAAATATACACTTAACATGACATCACTTCCGGTTTACCTGGATGTCAATGGCACCATTTCTTAAGAATCAAAAAGGTATTAAAAAATACTGATCTTGGCGTTATAAATGCTTTTAAGGGAAGAGGAGGGATTTGGGGTCTTATAGACTCCAGATCCCTCCATAAAGAGTACTTGTAACATGCCTTTTTCTGTCACAAATTATGTTTACATTCCTTGTGAGAGGCAATAAAAGTGCTAAAAATAAATAAAGCAACAGTGTAAAAAAAACAATAATTAAAGTGCCCCTGTCCCCCCGCGCTAGCGTGCAAACGCGCGTGTTGGTCCCACACGCATGCAAACAGCGATTGTCCCACACATGTGAGGTATCGCAGCGAACGTCAGATCATGGGCAGTCATTTTAGCACCAGACCTCCTGTGTAAATCTAAAGTGGTAACCTATTTTTAATGCATCCCCTATGGATAATAAAATGTACATTGTTTGTCCCCGTTGCAAGGGCATGCACAATTTTAAAGGGTCACATGTTTATATTTTACATAAATAATTGGGTTATGTATTGTGTTTTTTTTTTTTTGCATTAAAATTCAAAAAAGTTAATTTGTCCCAAAAATTGTGTTTGAAAAACTGCTGCAAAATTACCGTGGGACATAAAAAATTGCAAAACCCACCAATGTATTCTCTAGAGCCTCTGCTTTAAAAAAAATATATAATGTTTGGGGGTCCCAAGTAATTTTCTAGTAAAAAAAACAGACTGTTACATGTAAACAAAAAGTGCCAGAAAAAGCCTGGTCTTTAAAGCGGAGTTCCATCCAAAAGTGGAACTTCTGCTTTAAGCACTCCTCGCCCCCTGACACATCACATTTGGCATATCATATTTTTTTTGGGGGGTGTACCCTCTTTTTAGTAGGACTTCCTGTCCTGCTTCCTTTCTTCGGCCGCCTAGGCGACACCTCCTCTCGTCCTAGGCGCCCCCTCCCTGCCAGCGATATTCTGGGACACAACTCAGGTCCTAGAAGATCGGCTTGCCAATAGGAGAGCGCAGCCCGACTCGCGTATGCACAGTGCGCGTCCGGCCGTGAAGCCGTAAGCTGTCGCGGCCAGGTGCCCACAGTGACGGCATTGAGGAGAGGAGGGGGAGAGGAACGAGCCTCCGGGCGGCCGCATCGCTGGACCGTGGGGCAGGTAAGTGACGGTTTATTAAAAGTCAGCAGCTAGGCCCCTAGGAGTTCTGTCTGTACGCTGTACAAAGAAAATCAATACAAAATTTTACTTCGCTGGTACCAAACTCCTGACCTGCTTCACTCTATATACCCCTCAGCTGATCGCCCTTGTTGGCGCTGTAGTAAAGAGGTGGGGACGCTGTATCATACCTATTGGACATGCCCACTGATTGTCCCCTACTGGCAGACGGTACATTCTCTTCTCCACTCCATCTTTTGACACTTGGGTGCCATTCAACCCTAAATTGTTCCTCTTGGGTCTTCTACCCCCTTCCTTTTCCAAAACCTCAAAAAAACTCCTAGCCCAGGTGCTAACAGCAGGGAGATGCTTGGTAGCCCTGAAATGGAAAAGGAAGGAACCCCCTCTTTGTTTGAATTGCACTCCAGGATTAGAGATGTTAAGCGGATGGAATACCTGACTGCATCCCTAAACAATACTCTTGATACACACAACCAAATATGGGAATTGTGGGACAAACTAGAAGCTCCTAATATCGGCTAACACGTGGTTGATGTCCCCGGGCGGTGAGGGGGCCTGAGGTTGGGTTGTTGTCCTCTTCTTCCCTACCCTTTGCCCCCTTCCACCCTTTCCTCCTCTCCCTATCCTTGTCCTCTCTAGTCTCCTTGACTCTATCTACCTTTTCTTTATCCTTTCTCTTACTCTTTTTTTTGTTCCTGATTTTTATCTGATCGAGTCCAACCTTAATGGTACTACAGATGCCTTAAAGCTAACTTTATTGTTTGGATATGTACACACACGGCTTAGTATTTATTTGTTTTATATGCCCCAACTTTGTCTCTTTATGGGTGACAATGTGTGTGGACAGTTTGCCTGAGGTTTGCCATGTATCGCATAGCGTGCCTTTTATTTGTATTTTTAATTTTTTTTGTATTGTCTGTCTTTTTCTGTTGGTAAATATGAAAAATCAATAAAACTGTCAGTTTTGAAAAAAAAGTCAGCAGCTATGCTTTTTGTAGCTGTTGACTTTTAATAAACTAAAGAACGGGTGGAACTCTGCTTTAAGTGGTTAAAACTCAAAAGGTGTGGACTTAGATACTGTGGGTACTCAAAACCACATAGGTACCACCATAGTGTAGTAGTTAAAATGACCAGCAAATTTTTTAAATGGATGTAGGCGACACTCACATTTCACAAAAACAGTAAAGGCATTCAGGGAAAACCTGCAGCTCATGACAGCTAAAATCCCATCTTAAAAAGAGAGAATGAGACCCATCCCAGCCTAGAAAGACACCAGAATACCTCCATCCCTAAATATTATGCAAAAACAGAGAGGTAGTGGAGTTGGGACTTTAGATGAGGTATAAAAGTGTATAAATGAATGAGATAAATGAAATAACTTGGATGTCATGGTCAGTGGCGCAGCGTGGGTTGTCAGCGCCTGGGATTTTTAGCACTCTGAGTCCCTATCAGTGGCGGCTGGTGCTCAATTTTTTTTGGGGGGGCGCAAACAAACTGAAAAAAAACTAAAAAAACAAAAACCCATCAATTGCCGCCACTGTGCCCATTAAACGCAGCCACTGTGCCCAAACGCCACTAGTTTCCCCCCATATACAGCCAGTTTGTCCCCAAAATACAGCCAGTTTGTCCCCCATATACAGCCAGTTTGTCCCCCATATACAGCCAGTTTGTCCCCCATATACAGCCAGTTTGTCCCCCATATACATATACAGCCAGTTTGTCCCCCATATACAGCCAGTTTGTCCCCAATAATACAGCCAGTTTGTCCCCCAATAATACAGCCAGTTTGTCCCCCAATAATACAGCCAGTTTGTCCCCCAATAATACAGCCAGTTTGTCCCCCCAATAATACAGCCAGTTTGTCCCCCATAATACAGCCAGTTTGTCCCCCATAATACAGCCAGTTTCCCCCCCATAATACAGCCAGTTTCCCCCCCATAATACAGCCAGTTTCTCCCCCATAATACAGCCAGTTTGTCCCACATAATACAGCCAGTTTGTCCCACATAATACAGCCAGTTTGTCCCACATAATACAGCCAGTTTGTCCCCCATTATACAGCCAGTTTGTCCCCCATTATACAGCCAGTTTGTCACCCATTATACAGCCAGTTTGTCCCCCAATATACAGCCAGTTTGTCCCCCAATATACAGCCAGTTGCCCCCCAATATACAGCCAGTTGCCCCCCAATATACAGCCAGTTTGTCCCCGTATGCAGCCAGTTTGTCCCCCAATATACAGCCAGTTTGTCCCCCATAATACAGCCAGTTTGTCCCCCATATGCAGCCAGTTTGTCCCCAATATGCAACCAGTTTGTCCCCAATATGCAGCAAGTTTGTTCCCCAAATACAGCCAGTTTGTCCTCATAATACAGCCAGTTTGTCCCCCATATGCATCTGAATAGTGGGCGGCAGCAATACATAGGTTCATGCAATGCATGAACCTATGTATTGTTGTGAGTGACGGCCGGGCGCAGAAGCGAGCGGCGGCGGCGCTTCTGCGCCCACTATGGACGCACCGCCACTCATTGTGTGAAGAAAATGACATTTAAAAAAAAAAACTCTTAAAGGGCCCGTTTTTTTTTTTTTTGGTGACCACAGGAGGGGGGGGCGGCGCCCGGGCGCCCCCTATGGACGGGCCGCCACTGGTCCCTATAGCTAGTACAGTAGTACTGACCAACCTGATTCCTACACTGACCTACTTGACCACTATACTAACCTACCTGATTCCTACACTGACCACTAAACTGACCTATCTGATTGCTATACTGACCACTACACTGACCTACCTGATTCCTATACTGACCACTACACTAACCCCCCTGATTCCTATACTGACCACCCTGATTCCTACACTGTGCACTACACACACATTATTATTGCTCACTGATTGGTTGCTAGATGATACTGCACATAATTACCGCTTACCCATTGTTAGCTAGAGGTTACTGCACATCATTACTACAAACTGATTGGTTGCTAGAGGTCACTGCAAATTTTTTTTGCTCATTGATTGCTTGCTAGAGATTACAGCAGACCGTTACTGATTGGTTGCTGAAGGTTACTGCACATCATTACCACTCGCTGGTTGCTAGAGGTTACTGCACATTATTAATGTTCCCCAATTGGTTGCTAGACATTACGGCTCACTGATTGGTTGCTAGAGGTTACAGCACATCATTACAACCCACTGATTTGTTGCTTAAGGTTACAGCACATGATATCACTGCCTGCACACCACAGACAGCGGAAGTGACAGGACCCACCAACAGACAGAAAAGAAGAACTAAAACGAATTATTAGCAATAAGGGTTGAGGGGTGCGCTGTGTATTGAGTGCAAGGCTGAGGGATGCGCTTTGTACGTAATGCAGGGTTCAGAGGTGCACTGTGTATGGAGTGCAGGGTTGAGAGGTGTGCTGTGTACTGAATGCAGGGTTTAGAGGTGCGCTGTGTACGTAGGGCAGGATTGAGGGGGTGTGCTGTGTGCAGCGTGCAGGGTTGAGGGGGGGGGTGCTGTGTGTGGCATGCAGGATTGAGGGGGGTGCACTGTGTGTGGCATGCAGGGTTGAGGGGGGTGCGCTGTGTGTGGCGTGCAGGGTTGGGGGGTGTGCTGTGTGTGGCATGCAGGGTTGAGGGGGTGTGCTGTGTGTGGCATGCAGGGTTGAGGGGGGGGTGTGCTTTCGTGGCCGCCTGCCACTCGTCGTGAGTTTGGATGCATGAAAGTAGTCTAGAATTAAATGAATAAAAAGATTTGTTGTGGTAGTTTCTGGGGATCCACTACTCCCCATAGACAGACCCAATAAGATGAGAAAACGGTAAGAAAAACTGTTAAAGCATTGTGTATCATAAATATATTTTTTTACCTCATTTTTTATGCTTGGTAGCATTGGATCTTCTGCAGCTTATTGGCAGCCACTTCCTGCCTACATGCATGTATTTCAGAGATGACTGCATGGCATTTTTAGGCCAGATTTTTGATAGTAGTGAAAGCTGCAGAATTAAAGTGAGATATTTTAATATGTCGGATTACATCTACTTGCATTAGAGTTGTAGTTGTGTACAAACAAGAAACAGCTTCATGTTGACCTATGACTAACCTTTAATTTCTGACAATAGAAAGGGCTGCAAATCAGGGGGCTGTTTGTCTGTGGTTCAAAATAACCAATATGATTACCATGAAAAACAGATTCACTTTAAACACCAGAAAGCTTTATTCAGCAGAGTTTGGGGAGGTAATTGTGATCTGCAATATACACTTACCTTCACAATGTTCTTTTCTAGGAAACACTACTGTTATCCCAGCCACTGGCTGCAGGTCTCCTGCTTTATTTGAATTGAATTGGTTGGCTCCATAGACTTCTATGGGAAAAACCTACTCAATTCATACATTAGCCCTGGGACCAGAAGCTTACAATCAGTGAGTGAAATGCCAACAGAACGTACATTTTTGCTCTCAGCAAAGGACGCTACAGATAAAAGTGTAGCGGGGGTCTAAATTTAGGGGGTACACCTGGGTGGTAGTATGATCCAGGATGTGCTAATCATGAGAGGATTTAGACCATTTAAATTATGGAGGATTTTGGTGGTGTGCTATTCTCCTTGACCTGTGGGTGGCGATGTTCCCACGGGTCGAGGTAGAATCACTGCCACAGTGCTGTCCCCTTTTTGTCCCATTCAGGCGGTGGTACAGCGGGGCGGAGAACCTGCTGTGACGTCACGGAAGGATATAAAGGGGAGAGACGCCCTCGCCACGAGGTCTTCTGCATCCCGCGCCCAGGCACCCTAGGCCTGGGTGCTGGCGGTCCAGAGTTCCAGCCCAGGCGCCCATGGCCTGGTCGGAGCAGTGTTGGCGTCCATCTCAGGCACCTTAAGCCTGGGGTGAGGTACTACATCGGAGGCCTGGGGCCCAGTGACTTCGACTGGGCTCCGCAAGGGCGGATGAGTCCGAGGGACCCGGAGGTGGATGGGGCCCGTGTCTGAGGTGAGGAGGCCGGAGAGGTTACCCTTCTGAAGAGCTCGGAGCAGCATCAACCCGGTGACGGAGGGGCCTCTGGTAACTCCCTTGGAGGGACATCTTCCCCCTGACAGGGGCCACAATGCAGCGAAGGTACTCCAGTTCATGTTCTCCAGAGTCGCTGGTAGAGACTCCAAAGATTCAAGTTATCTCTCTAGCCGATGGCTGTAGCAACCGCTGGTGAAACCACAGTGGTTTAGATTGATTGTTAGGACTGTGCCTCGACCTGCTCACCCCACCGTATTGAACTGTTTTATGGGTCCCAACCAGTCAGTTGGCAAAGGACTGTTTATTTGTGTGCTATAATAAACAAGAGTTGGACCCTTTATCGGTGTGTGGAACTCTGGTTAATGGGAGCGAGGGGAGTGTCAGCACGGCAGGACTTGGTTCTTAAAGAGACACACAGGCCCGAGGAGAATAACAGGTACTGGCCTTCACCTCACCCGCTGCAATGGGGAGGACATGGGCCGTAGCACATCTCACTCTCACGTACAATATAATTACCCCTAGACCAGAAAGAGGGGGTGAGGCCGCTACAAAAGTGTAACTTACAGAATACACTTACCCCCCGAAAAGTTGCTATGTAACACTTTGTAGTTCTCCTTTAAAGCAAAAGCAAAGACAAATCCAGTGACACGTCCTGCTTTTCTCTTTAAAAAAAAAAAAAATCCCATTTTATTCTTTAAGCTTTTACAGACATTTCCATTGTGTCTCCAGTTTTGATAAATCTAACAATACAAAATGTAACGTAGCTACAATGAGAAAAGTTTTTATAGCTACGATGAAATTCAGATTGTACATTTTGCTGGCACTGCGCACACACTGATTACTTCAGATTTTATTTGCAATTATAATCATTAACACAAAGGCACAGACTTAAAAACAACATAACACGCATAGCTGGCTGTGTAGGTAATGCAATTTAATCTGTGGAGCTTCCCATCAGACCCAGCCTGGATCTATGTAAAAGGAGCCTATAGGCACACAAATCTTGGTGCCTTTAAACACCTCCAATCATTTTGCTACACTCCAGACTACACCCACCTCATCCTGATAATTATAAAGAGGAATATTAGCAGAAATGTTTATTTGTTTTTAATTCAATTTGGTCCAAAACTTAGAAGGCATATTCGTTCATTTGTATATTAATTTCATTTATTTCTAGCCAACTTCTATTAATCTAAACAATCTTGAATTTTTTAAACTTACTTTGTGAAGATCCCCACACATTTACTTCTTTAAAGGGGTTGTTAAGGCAGTGCAGACACAAACACTGCCAGCCCCTCTGCTAGGATAACCTGCAGCATCTTCTGTGTCCTCCTCCCCCTCCCCTCCCTGCCTGTCAGCTCTGTGTGTGAGCCACCCCTCCCTTCCCCTTCTAGTACTGTTCCGAACTGTGCAAACATTACCACACACAATCACTGCCAGCCCCTCTGATAGTATAATAGATGTATGCCATTTTGTAAAATTCACTTTCTAAATACGTTATTCCTTCTCCCCGATCAGCGGTCATGTGACTACCAGTCGCTCTCTTCCTCCAATGTATGCACTAGGGAGGGAGGGGCCGAGATCTCCCTCTGACATTTGCTGGCAGTCACTTGACCTCCCTCTGTAGTGCATACATTGGAGGTAGACAGTTACAGACGGTCATGTGACCGCTGATGGGGAAGAAGGAATAAGGTATTTAGAAGGTGAATTTTACAAAAACGGCATACAGTATATACTATAGGTTATACTAGCAGAGGGGCTGGCAGTGATTGTGAGCAGTAATGTTTGCACAGTTCGGAACAGTACTAGAAGGGGTGGGGAGGGGTGTCTCACACACCGAGCTGACAGGCAGGGAGGGGAGGGGGAGGAGGACACAGGAGAGTAGAGAGGAGAGCTACAGATGACGGAGGCACGTAAACTGACCACTGTGTCAGGGCTCAGCAGCCATGATTAACCGTAGTCAGTTTACGGGGGGGAGGACATAGCCAGGCTGGATCAGCCAGGTATTTTAGGTGATGGGGGGGGGGGTAATTTACACAGCACACTGTGCTGTTATTCATGCTTTAAAGGAACAGGATCCTTTTTTTTTTTCTTTTTAGGGTAACAAACGCTTTAAATTTCTATGACACATACTCACTATTCCCTGTGACTATGCACTGCTAGGTCACACATATCACAGATCCTGCCTTCTGAGCTACAGAGGTGCTAAGAGGAGGAGTTTCAGGAGCCAGAGTCAGTACATGAATAACTGCTTGCTGGCAGCAAGAAAAATTCTAAATTGAAAGTAAACAGCAGAGGAGAAGTCCCAAAGCATGCAGGGAATCCTGGAAGTTGTGGAAAGAGATGACCAGCAGACAGGTAGCACTCACAACATGAAAGGAGATTTTGCAAGTAAGTTTATGTTGAATTATCATAAAAATACGTGTGTAAAAGTATAAGCTGGGACAATAGATTTCCTTTAACTTAACTTTTTTTACTCTGTGTATATATTAAACAGGAACTGCAGTCTGCTCATATAATCTGTAATAAAAACATCTTTGCTATTCTGAAGCTTCCCTCCAACCACTCTGCATATTAGTTTATATAGTCTGTGATTCTGTACTTGCCAGATATGCTGCAGAAATCTCCCTCCACTGAGTCTGGCTGCATCCATTTTAACTGGGGGCAGCTGAAGCTGCTGCCTGTTCACTTTCTGGATTTACAGACACACAGAGGCACACCTCCAGCTCTGCAGCTCTCATTGGCCCTCGTATGACTTATTCCCCCTCCCTTCCTGGCAAACTCTCACTAGAGAGAGAGAGAGCTGTGCATGATGTCATAAGCCTAGGCTTTTTTTACCAGACAAGAAACAGGAAGTGGGCTGTATAAGGTATTTACTAACAGAAAAAAAGTTTTACTATCCAAAGTTAAAACAACAAGGGCAGAAGATTTAATAGATGGAAATGTAGCGGGGTATTGTTTTTAGGCCTCAGAGACTACAGTACCCAGAATGCCACGGGACACCCAAGGTGCATTGCCCCGCGCAAGGACTGCTGGGGTGGGCTATTTACCTGGGGGGGGGCGGGACTGAGTCCGGCCTCTTTGGACACCACCCGCCCAGCAAGTGGAACTCCTGTTCGAGTCTGCTGTGTGACAAGGCCTGAAGCCGGGACCTTTCTCCAAAGAGCCTTCCTTTTCACCTAGGAGCTTGCGGGACATCATCCAACTGCTGCTGTGCTGTTGCGAGGAGGACCGAAGACCCTGGTGTCGTGGGATCTGTGTACTTGGACACAGCAACAGAAGATACGGACACGGACTGGTCCGGTTGGGTGAGAGAGCACCTGCTCAGAGACAAACACAGGATTCCCTAGGCCAGATAACTGTTGTTCAGAATTAACTTTAGTGCTGGTAGTCATACACCGGAGAGACATCGCCTTGAGTATCTAGGAGTCTCTAAGGCCTCGTACACACGACCGAGTTTCTCGGCAAGAACCAGCAAGAAACTTGCTGGCAGAGATGTCTTGCCGAGAAACTCGTTCGTGTGTATGGTTTCTCGTCAAGAAAACCGATAAGTAATCTCGACGAGAAAATAGAGAACCTGCTCTCTATTTTCTCGTCGAGATTCTCGTCGGCATGTTTCTCGACGAGAAAAGTGAGTGTGTGTACACTTACCTGTCCTCCCGGCAGCCCGCGCATGTTCGAAATGAATTCGACGCATGCGCGGTAGCTTCCTAGGCATAGGTAGGGTATACCAAGATGGCGGCGACGGCATCGAATGTGACGAGCGCATGCTCGTCGTAGTCGATGACGTCACCGCGTTCGCTCGATTCAAAGAACCGCGGGTTCTTTGAATCGAGCGTGTGTACACTCGGCCGGGACAAGTTTCTTGTCCAAGAATCTCGTCTAAAAAAACGACATGTTTTTTTCGACGAGAATCTCGGCCGTGTGTACGAGGCTTTAGACTTATCCTGTGTTCACCAAGTTCAAGACCCTTTTACTCTTTGTGGATTATAACTTGTTTCTTCAAAAGTGCACCATCGTTTGCTAGCGAAGATTTTCCTCTACAGAACTTCTACATAGTACAGTCAGGCCTGACTTAGTAGCGTAGACATTTCTGGGCGCCATTTTTACCCACGAGGTAGAATAGCAGCAGCTGGGGGGCGGTTTGTTTCTTTTACTATATCTGTCTGTTTGCAAAAGTACTATTTTCATTGCAGGGCTCTGCATGTGTTCATGTATACTTTTCTATGCTTAACCAACACTCTCAGTAAAAAGTGCCAGGGTTAAGTACACTTGTGTTTGTGTCATTTACTGTGCAGAAGAAACGGTTATTGATAGCCATACCCTATTACTGTTTATTGCAGGATTGTGCCTCCGAGAGTCATAGGTTACATAATCCTATCATCCCCTACTGACTGTGCCAGGAAAGGTTAGAGCCAATTGCTGGGGGTTGACAGCAGTGCATTACAGGGCCCAAATAAATCATTCCAGCGGCTCTCTTAGCTGGGGGTATCGCTACAGAAAGGATGAGAAAATTACTGAAGTTCCGCTTTAAGGTTACCATTAGTTCCTGTTGCCCAGGGACATTCCCTGTTTTGAGAGGTTGTGCCCAAGTAAAAAATGGTCCTCGGCTGTGTTTCAAAATGACAGTAATTGCAAGTGAATCAAATAGTGAAAAGATGCTTTTCCATACAATTTTTTTTTGCCTGTGTAGCTCCACCAGTGACATAGCCAGGAACCTTGCAGTTGCACTTGCTGTACACCAAGCCCCCCTCCTCTGCTTGGGGCTCTGGAAACATTGCGGAGGAAGCAGGGCTTAGCCATTGGCGGGGTGACCTGTCACAGGGTGTGGAAGTAGCTCCTGAGTTTAGAGACTTGACTTTGGATGGATGTAAATGATGGATCTCACTGTGCAGACCTTGCTCATACGGGCCTGCCAATTACTGATCACCACCATCAAATACCAACACCAGGCTAAACTAACAGCATGTCACACAGTAACCTACACGGATGCACTGTACGGACCTTTTTGACCCCTGCACTCTGTATTGTTGCTTAGTATTCCAACTCTTTGTGGGTGTGACTGCAAATTGGAGGGGGGGGGGGGGTGATATATATATATATATATTAATATTGCAGTGGGAATTAATCAAAGTCTGAGCCATACTATCAGATATCACATTTTTCTGTCCCCATCATAGATACCGACTGTCCTGGATTTGCCAGGACATTCCCACATCTAGGTGCTCTTTCCTAATGATGCCGTGTCCCAGGATGCATCCCAAGATCACAGCATCTCCATTACTTGAGGTACTGAGCACGCATAGTAACTTAAGAAAAGGGTATTAAACTAGGGGTATAGCAAGTGGGTGATTCCAGCATAATTTAGGGCCAGGATCACCCAGAAAGTGGGTTCTATCCCTGCATAGATGTTCCTAGTCCAGGCAGAATATGGATTAAAGAAGAGCTCCAGTAGTTAAACAAGGATATCCTTTATGGTGGTCCCTGCAGGATTGGGCTGTCAAAATGACAGCCTGGGCCTGATGATTACACTGGAAGTGGTTCACTCTGTGCATGTATGCTCCATCCTTTTCAGCCTGTGCAGGGGGGAATTGGGCATTTTCACCTTGAGTGTAAGAGGACATTTGTAATTACATTTACATCCTTAAAAGAGGTGCACATAAAACAAGGGGCCCAGAAAATGCACTTCTCGGCGCCACAGAAATCAAATTAACTTATTTTGAGAAAGAGTGCTTAATAACAGGAATGATATCACACAAACAGAGGGGATAAACTAATATCAAACTAATGATAAAAGGCTATCTCTAAAACCTAAAAGGAAACCAGCAGCTATTTAAAATTTATAAATGTAAAATAACATCAATAAAAGCAAAATTTAAAAAAGTATCAAAATATCCAGAACAGAGTCTATTTGATAAAACAGCGCTTAGTATTGGATGTAGTCCAACTTCATAAAATATTTAGATGATGGTATGATGTACAGCACAGTCAAAAAGGATGCAACAAGGCCACAGTTCCCGCTGGGGTTCATTATATCTATTGTTCTGGTGAGTGTGAACCCCAGCGGGGGACCCTAATTCATGTCTGCGGTGAAGACTGGGAGTTGGTGTAGGGTGCACTGTTCATCCATCTCTAGAATCACCTACCACATTAGAACTGTGACCTTGTTGCATCCTTTTTGACTGTGCTGTACATCATACCATCATCTAAATATTTTATGAAGTTGGACTACATCCAATACTAAGCGCTGTTTTATCAAATAGACTCTGTTCTGGATATTTTGATACTTTTTTACATTTACATCCTTGCTGTCCTTTCTAAGATACACCTCCTCTTATGGCTCCTGAAACTTGGACTGTGCTCTCTGCCTTCCACCCGTTTTTTTTTTTTTTTTTTATGGAAGTAATCCCTCCAGTAGAAGTCTATGAGCCACTATTACCTGTGACTAGTTAAATTTAGTAAGTAGCAGAGACATTAGGTAGAAGGTACATGGGCTGGAAACATTAAGCCAATAGTACTACTACACTCCGGTCCCAGTTTTAGGGAGGGGATTGTGGCTGGTGGATCCCCAGGAGCATAGCATACTTGCACATTATAGCAGGCTTACCTTGTTTGGACAGGATTAGGCGATGCACTCAGCGGTACTTCCGCCTATGGCAGTATGTGCCCAGGGATGAATTTTTTATGCATGCTAGGCATTTTTTTCTTGTGTTTTTGTAATTGAATGCGCTTTGAAGCCAGAGAAAGTTCAAATTCCTCAGTGGTGTCAAAGGCCCCCTAAAATGCAAGTTTTACTACATATTGCCACAATTTGCAGTAATGCACAAAGCTAAGTGCAGTGCAATGGCATTCGTTTTGAAGGGCCCCCAATGCACCTAGGTATTACACCACAAAAATCATATACATTGTAGCACACCACAACTCACAGATGTGAACCTTCTTTGCGTAGTGACGTGCTGCATTGTAAAAACCACTGTGTGTCTTTATTTTTTGATGCATTTGTAGCCCTTTCAAAATGAATATGCTGCCTTAATGTTACACACTTTAATGGCGTGTGCATTACCACAACATACTGGTGTGAACAAGTCCCAAGGCCTTATGCCTCGTACACACGACCAGTTTTCTCGACATGAAAAAAGAAAAAAATAGTTTTTCCCGACGGGATTCCTCTCAAGCCTGCCTTGCATACACACGGCCAGGCCAAATACCGCCCCGTCCAAAGCGCGGTGACGTACAACATGTACGACGGCACTATAAAGGGGAAGTTCCATTCAAACGCCGCCACCCTTTGGGCTGCTTTTGCTGATCCTCGTGTTAGTAAAAGTTTGGTGAGAGACGATTCGCGCTTTTCAGCCTCGTGCTTTTCAGTCTGTTACAGCGTGATGAATGTGCTATCTCCATTACGAACGATAGCTTTACCAGAACAAATGCTCCCGGCTCATACTTTATTTCTGAGCATTCGCGGTTTTTTTTCCCTCGGAAAAGCATATACACAAACGGTTTTCACGATGGGAAAAAGACCGTTGGGAATCCCAGCGGGGAAAAAAGAGAACAAGTTCTCTTTTTTTTCCCCGCAGTTTTCTCATCTGGAAAACTGCGATGGAGCATACACACGGCCGGTTTTCCCGGCCAAAAGCTGTCATGGCAGTTTTCCCGATGGGAAAAACGGTCGTGTGTACGAGGCATAAGAATAACTTAATCTCTTCATGAGAGCTCCTCTGTATCCTCCCCTCCGCTTCTAGCTATGGCTGATAGGTGATTCTGCTACACATTACCTCATCACTTTGGAGGCTGACAGGGGGGATCCTTCCTGCACAGACATATCCCAGTCACACCTACTTTATATCAGTCTGTCTGGGGAACGCTGCCCCTACAAGCACAGGATCTTTCTGGAGACATACAATGTGTAGGAAAGTTCAATTATCACCCACTATCTGCAAACCTTTACACTGACTGAACACACCCGCCATTCAGGAACGTTCTGTGTACTTTTACTCTCAAAACAGCTTTCAAATACTGCAAACAAGGCAGGAGCTCCTTCCTGACAGAACTGGGGATGTTTATTAAAATAGCATTTGTAGAAACAAAACCCATACTCAATTATTGTATAAACTGCACTAGAAATATGACAACTGGAATCTGGTTGCTGTGGGCTACATATCCAGTGAGCTGTACTCCATCTTTTATCAAAAAGATCCTTAGAAACATGAGGGCAGCTTTCTTAAGGAGATTACAATGAAAACAGTTTGCGTTTACCAGTTGCTACGAATAGTAAGGCCCAGTTCACACGGGTGCGACATGCGCTCCGACTTTTGAGAGCACAAGTCGCATGACAAGTCGCTCCCCATTAAGTGCAATTGAATAGTTCTAATACAAGCGACTTGAGTTGCTCTGACTTAGAAAAAGGTTCTTGCACTACTTGTGGTGTGACTTTGGCACGACTTGCATTGATTTCTGTTAAAGACAGAAGACATGCCTAAGTTGCGTTGGGATGTCGGCTTCAAAGTTGCGTGACTTTGAAGTCATGGCAGTGTGAACTGGGTCTAATTGTTACAGTATGGTAGTACATATTTTTATTTTTTAAGCTTACATGGATGTACCTGTCCATACACCCTTGTGAAGGGCCGTATTCGCTTGCATGGGATGCACAGGTGTTCCATGCATCTCTGTGCAAGCAGTCCCATTCATGTCTAGTGGGGTGCAGCGGCTGCACGGACAGAGCCAGTGGTCCCAATTTAACAGTGCAGGTGTGGGTCTGTGCAGCTGCTGAGTCCCAGTAGATATGAATAGGACTGCCCACACTTGGGATGCATGGAACACCTGTGTATTCTGTATGGGCAAAGATACAGGATAGGTACGCCCATGTGAATGAGGCCCAAGGCCTCGTTAACACATTCTTGTTTTACCGGGTGCATCAGACACGTCATCAAAGACCATTTTAAAGATAGAACC
This sequence comes from Rana muscosa, assembly GCA_029206835.1. Lineage (NCBI taxonomy): Eukaryota > Metazoa > Chordata > Amphibia > Anura > Ranidae > Rana > Rana muscosa. Next base: position 186,617,584 of record CM055123.1, read on the forward strand.
TGTGTTCTCTTGTTAATAAAAAATAGAACCCGTGTACATCTGTGCACTTGAAAAAATAGCTCAGGGCCTCCACACTAAAATGATCTGGTTTTTGATGCATGTCTATGGTTGTATATGGCCTCCTCACCACCTGCGTTTGCCCCTTGCTTGAACCCCGCACTAGCGCACCGCAGCTGCATGCATTTCAGGCGGTTGTGGGGTGCTTGCAGAGTGATTGGGTAAAATTTGCTGCAGCATGTGTACACCCCTAGAAACTGCCTCTGCAGCCAAAGGGGGAGTGGCTGGAGGGAGGTAAAAATGCAGCTCAACCGCTAGTGGGAACAAGCTCTTTAGGAAAAACAAGTGTAGCGGGTATTTGAATTTAGGGGAGGCATCTGGGTGGTAGTGTAACCCAGATGCACGGATTGTTAGGGAATTTGGGACCATTTGTTGTTCCTGGAGGACTCTGGTGGTGTGAGGGTTCCCTTCGGCCTGTGGGTGGCGCTTTCGCACTGGGCCGGGGTTGAACCCTCACTGCAGTACTGTACCCTTTTTGTCCTCTTCCGGTGGTTGTACTGCAGGGCGGGGAACCTGCGGTAACGCTGCGGGAGAGGAGATAAAAGGGGGCGGACGCCCTGAACACGGGGTTCAGAGTCGGAGGTCAGAGTTGCGCCCAGGCACCTTCAGCCTGGGTGCCGGCGTTCCGGGCCCAGGTGCCCTTGACCTGGCCGGAGCGGGAGATGGAGTCCATCCCAGGCACCTATAGCCTGGGGTGAGGTACTATTGAGGAGGCCTGGGGCCCAGTACCTTTGACTGGGTCCCGCAAGGGTGGAGGAATCCGAGGGGCCCTAAAGCCTTGGGTGTCCGAGTCTGAGATGAGGAGGCCAGGGAGCGTAACCCCTCCGAACAGTCCGGTGCAGCATTGCTGGTGACGGCGGGGCCTTTGGTAACTCTCTTGGACGGATGTCTTCTCTCTGACAGGGGCTGCGCTTAGTGAAGGTAATTCACTCTCTGTTCTACACAGTCGGTGGCAGCGACTGTACGCCATAACCGTTGGTGACACCACAATGGTTGGTTCTATCTAAGGATTGTGCCTCGACCTACTCCCCACCAATACTGAACTGTTCTTTGGTCACAACCTGTCTGTGCTAAATGACGATTTATTGCTGTTGGACAATAAATACGAGTTGGACCTTTTCAGTGGTGTGGAACTCCAGTTACTGGGAGCAGAGGGGGTCATTTACAGAAAAGACTTGGCTCTGGGTTATACACATGACCTGATGGTAAAATAGGTTCTGGCCTTCACCCCTATCTAAAAGAGGACATGGGCCGTGGTGTATCGCATCCCTCCTCCCAAACTCCCACGTAGACGAGACAACAAGCTGAGAAGAAGAAGGAGTGAGAGGGGTGAGGTCGCTACACAAATAAAAAGCAAATATTACTGATTATATGTACAAAAAAAGAAAAAATATTAAAAGGACATTTAGAACCCTTTCACACAATCAATGGGCAACGCCGCTGCAGCGGCGCTTTGTGAGCGCTTTTAACCCTTTATTCGGCCACTAGCGGGGGTTAAAAATGCCCCGCTAGCACCCGAAAAGTTTACTGTAGTTTTGCGGCACTTTTCGGGCACTTGTAACCCCCGCTAGCAGCTGAATAAAGGCTTAAAAGCCCCCGCAAAACGCCGCTGCCCATTGATTTCACTGGGCTGGGGCGATTTAGGAGCAGTGTATACACCGCTCCTAAAGCGCCTCAAAGAAGCTGCTTGCAGGACTTTTTTTTTACATTCTGCCAGCGCAGCGCCCCAGTGTGAAAGCACTCTGGGATTGCAAATGAGGCTTTTTTTCAGGCGCTTTACCGGCGCTATGGTTAGCGCTAAAGCGCCTGAAAAATGCCTCCAGTGTGAAAGGGGTCAAACACAAATGTTTCAGACTTGCCTCAACACAGCAACATTGTTTTCATCCAGTCAGGTTAGAAAAAATACTTATTTTTATTCTTCCTTAATCTGTACAACATTTAGTATGTCATCCCACAAGCCTGTTTTAAAGTCCAGGCAAACCACTAAATACATGGAGCAAAAACCTATATGTGGTTTGTTTTACCTGCCATATGCACCTATAGCAAAACAATGCGCCTATAGCAGACAAATGCACCTATTGCAAACCAATGTGCCTATAGCAGACAAATGTGCTGTGACAGCAGGAAGGTAAAGTCACCTGGTTGCATCCAGGGGGGTAGATATATTTCGCCCAGATTCAGGCTTTACGCCGACTTATACAGCTAGGTGGAGAGTTGTATAAGCCCAGCTGAGACTAGTGGGCTCATTGATGACTCATACCTCTAGGGAGAGGGCTGGGCGTCGTGCAGACAGGGAGTTGATGAGGCCAGCTGAAGCTTGTCAGCTCATTTAGGCCTCTATAAAAAACTCCCAGATTCATTAGATGTTAGCTCATGCCTGGAAGCAGACCTGTGTGGACTGTCTAGGGAGAGTGAACCCCTGTGCGGTGAGAGAAAGCCTGTGTGGCTATATATTTGCTTGGACATTTAAAACCAGGGACTTAGGGACTAGGACAGCACTAGGCTGATCCCAGTTGTTAGTTAGGAAACCTGTATGTTTAGTCAGAGGTCAAGTTGACCAGGATTTATTTTGTTTATGTTTTTTTTTGCCTTGCTGTGTTTTTGTCACTGTAAATAGAAAATAAACCGCACCTTTTTGATTTTGAAAACCACAACCTCCGTCTGCTGGGCCTGTTTTTGGGTGGGGAGCCCATCCCGGGGGTCACACACACCCGCTGCCGAGCTAACCCCCTCACAGTTGGTGGAGAATGCGGGCAGTTTTTTTTTTAAACCAGCATGGAGGAGATACTGAAACAGCTGGCTCTAGCAAATGCCAATCAACAGCAGACAAATGCAGGTTTGCAAAGGAGCCTTGCAGCCCAGCAGCAAGCTCATCAACAGAGCCTTGCAACTTTACAACAGAGTCTGGAGGCTCAGCAACAAGCCCAACAGCAATCTGAGGCCCGCTTCATAGACCTGTTGCAGAAGCAAGAGCAGAGACTACAACAACAGATGGAAGCAGTAATGCAGCAACGTCCGCAGACCAGTGAGGAAAGCCGTCCCACTAATACCGCGTCCTTTGGGGTGAGTCGTTTATTGACAAAAATGACTGGAGAGGATGATCCAGAGGTATTTTTGACCACATTTGAAAGGACCGCTGAAAGAGAAAAGTGGCCTGAGGAGCAGTGGGCTGGACTAGTGGCTCCTCTGTTAACTGGTGAATCGCAGAAAGCTTACTATGACCTAGAGCCTAACCAAGCAAAAGACTATGTGATGCTAAAAGCTGAAATATTGGCAAGGCTGGGTGTCACCCAGGCTGTCCGGGCTCAGCGTGTGCATAACTGGACTTTCCAGCTTGGAAAACCCCCCAGGTCTCAAATGTATGATCTCATTCACCTGAGCAGAAAGTGGCTACAGCCAGAGACTTTGTCCGCACCAAAGATTGTGGAACGTGTTGTAATGGATCGGTTTTTGAGAGCTCTTCCTACTGCCATCCAAAAGTGGGTAAGCCATGGAGACCCAGAGACGGCCGATGGTCTTGTGGATCGTGTGGAGAAATACTTGGCTACAGAGAACCTGACGGCCTCTTCCAGAGACACTCGGACTTTCCACCCTAAGACCAGACCATCCCCAGGGGCGGATAAGAGGATTCCAAGGGGTGAGGGTGGAGAGAGTGAGAGGGTGGGAGCTCTACCCCAAGTTTGGCGAGAACAGCCTGGGAAATCAGCGGCTCAAGAGGCCGCAAGAAGGATCGTTTGCTACCGCTGCCGGCAAGCGGGACATATTGCAGCAAATTGCCCGGTTGTGGAGGAACCCATGCAGTGTGACTTTCTGACGGGCAGACGTCAGTCGCTGTGTGCGACAGTCGCATGCACTGCCATTCGGGGAACTGAGAAACATTTATGCAAAATGTGTATTAATGGTAGAAATGTTGTGGTATTGCTGGATTCAGGTAGCCTTGTGACCCTGATAAAGGCTGAGTTAGTTAAAACAGAGGTCTCTGGGAATAGCAAGGTAGCCGTTATTTGTGTGCATGGGGACACCCGAGAGTATCCAGTGACTACAGTGTGTTTCGAGACCCCCAAAGGTACCCTCTCTCATCCAGTGGGCTTAGTATCTCAGTTACCGCATGACGCCATTGTGGGAAGGGATTTTCCGAAGTTCTGGGAACTGTGGGATGATCCTGAGCCCCCCACTGGTGCCCCTATGTACCAGGAATGTGATAGCCAGAACTCCCCTGAGAGTGGTGAGGACTCTCCGGAATTTCCCTTGTCAGTATTGGCAGGGGAGACTCAAGAAACTGGAGAGGAGCCCACCTCCTCAGACGAAAACCTACCGTCTGTGGAGTTTTCTGATCTTGAGGTTCACAGGGAAAACTTTGCCACAGAACAGTTGAAAGACCCCGCCCTAATAAAGGCACGGGAAAACGTAGTGAAAATAGATGGCGAGTTAGTGAACCCAGATAATACCGGCACTTACCCATACTTCAGCGTAGAGAAGGACCTACTGTATCGGGTGGCAAAAAGGGCAGAAGAAACCGTTGAGCAGCTTGTGGTGCCCAAACCTTACAGGAAGTTGGTGTTGGAGTTGGCCCATGGGCACATTCTTGGAGGTCATCTGGGGACAGAGAAAACCCGAGAGAGGGTATTACAGAGATTCTATTGGCCTGGGGTGATGAAGGACATAGAAAATTATTGTTCCTCCTGCCCTGTGTGTCAGAGGTCGGCCCCGATGCCACATTTCCGTAGCCCGCTGGTCCCTCTACCCATCATTGAGGTCCCGTTTGAGAGAATCGCAATGGATTTGGTAGGTCCTATAATCAAGTCCGCTAGGGGGCACCAGTACATATTGGTTATAATGGACTATGCCACCCGTTATCCAGAAGCGATCCCTCTCAGAAATACCTCGGCCAAAACCATAGCCAAAGAGCTATCTCTTGTTTTTAGCCGGGTGGGTATTTGTAAAGAACTGCTTACGGACCAAGGTACACCCTTTATGTCCCGGGTTATGAAAGAGCTGTGTAAATTGTTCAAAGTGACGCAATTGCGTACATCTGTGTATCACCCCCAAACCGATGGGCTGGTTGAAAGATTCAACAAAACCCTAAAACAAATGTTGAAGAAAGTGGTGGATAGAGATGGAAGGGATTGGGACTGTCTACTTCCTTATTTGATGTTTGCTATTAGGGAGGTGCCCCAATCCTCTACGGGATTCTCCCCCTTTGAGTTACTGTATGGGAGACACCCAAGAGGGCTGTTGGATATTGCCAAGGAAACTTGGGAAAGTGAGAGTTCTCCCCACAGGAGTGTGATTGAGCATGTCGCCCTGATGCAAGATCGAATTGCACAGGTAATGCCCATCGTGAAGGAACATTTGGCCCAAGCGCAGTTGGCACAGCAGAGAGTGTACAACCGTGGAGCCAAGACCCGTACCTTTTCCCCGGGGGATAGGATATTGGTACTTGTCCCTACGGTTGAAAGTAAATTCCTTGCCAAATGGCAAGGCCCCTACGAGATAATGGAAAAAGTGAGCGAAGTGAATTACAAGGTCAGACAACCAGGAAGGCGAAAGCCCGAACAGATCTATCACGTTAATCTGTTGAAAGCCTGGAGGGATAGAGAGTCCCTAGTCGCAGACACTTGGTCACCAGCTCAAACTGGTTGCGTGATTCCTGAGGTTGGAATCGCAGCCACCTTGTCACAACCCCAACAACAGGAGGTTAAGGAGTTTGTGCTTCGCAACAAGGAGGTATTCTCTGAGCTGCCGGGACAAACATCTGGGGTAGAGCATGACATTATTACCCCGCCCGGTGAAAGGGTGAAGTTAAAACCCTATCGGATCCCAGAGGCCCGACGGGAGGCAATACGGGAGGAAGTACAGAAAATGCTGAACTTAGGGGTGATAGAGGAGTCCCAAAGTGATTGGTCTAGTCCCATTGTGTTGGTGCCTAAACCGGATGGGAGCTGGCGATTTTGTAACGATTTTCGTCAGTTGAACAAAGTTACAAAATTTGACACCTACCCCATGCCACGTATAGATGAGTTGATCGACCGGCTGGGAACAGCCCGATACATGACGACTCTTGACCTCACAAAAGGGTATTGGCAAATCCCCCTGGCCAAGTCGGCCAAAGAGAAAACCGCATTTGTAACCCCAGACGGGGCGTTCCAATATAAAAGAATGCCGTTCGGGTTACAGAATGCGCCGGCCACATTCCAGCGGAAAATGGACCAGATGCTGAGGCCCCATCGGAAGTATGCTGCGGCTTACCTGGATGACGTAATTGTCCATAGCACAGATTGGGCCTCACATCTGCCAAAAGTGCAAGCAGTCCTGGACTCTGTTCGGGAAGCAGGGTTTACGGCTAACCCCAAGAAGTGTACCATTGGGCAGGAGGAGGCCAAATATCTTGGGTACACCATTGGGAGGGGAGTAATAAAACCCCAACTCAACAAAGTCGAGGCCATCCAGAGTTGGCCACGTCCCAACAGCAAGAAGCAGGTACGAGCCTTTCTGGGAATCGCTGGGTATTATCGGCGATTCATTCCCCACTTTGCTTCTAAGGCTGTGCCCCTAACCAACCTGACGAAGGGGAAAGGGTCGGTCATGATTAAATGGACCCCCGAGGCTGAGGCAGCATTCCAATTCTTGAAACAAGCCTTATGTAGCCAGCCAGTGTTGTACTCACCCGACTTCTCTAGAGACTTTGTCGTACAAAGTGATGCGTCAGATGTGGGGTTAGGAGCAGTATTGTCCCAGGTCTGGAACGGGGAAGAGCACCCAGTCATTTACCTCAGCAGGAAGTTGAAGTCCCATGAGGTAAATTACGCCACCGTTGAAAAGGAGTGTTTAGCGGTGAAGTGGGCTCTAGATTCCCTTCGGTACTACCTGCTAGGTAGGCACTTTGACATGGTTACGGATCACGCTCCGTTAAAGTGGATGGCTCAAAACAAGGAAACAAATAGAAGAGTGAATAGGTGGTTCCTGGCCCTCCAGGAATTCAACTTCACAGTGAAGCATCGCCCTGGCGTTCAAATGGGGAATGTGGATGCTTTGTCTCGAGTACATGAATGCCTGATTGCTGGTGTTCCAACCCCGAGGTTAAAACAAGAGGGGGGGGTATGTGACAGCAGGAAGGTAAAGTCACCTGGTTGCATCCAGGGGGGTAGATATATTTCGCCCAGATTCAGGCTTTACGCCGACTTATACAGCTAGGTGGAGAGTTGTATAAGCCCAGCTGAGACTAGTGGGCTCATTGATGACTCATACCTCTAGGGAGAGGGCTGGGCGTCGTGCAGACAGGGAGTTGATGAGGCCAGCTGAAGCTTGTCAGCTCATTTAGGCCTCTATAAAAAACTCCCAGATTCATTAGATGTTAGCTCATGCCTGGAAGCAGACCTGTGTGGACTGTCTAGGGAGAGTGAACCCCTGTGCGGTGAGAGAAAGCCTGTGTGGCTATATATTTGCTTGGACATTTAAAACCAGGGACTTAGGGACTAGGACAGCACTAGGCTGATCCCAGTTGTTAGTTAGGAAACCTGTATGTTTAGTCAGAGGTCAAGTTGACCAGGATTTATTTTGTTTATGTTTTTTTTTGCCTTGCTGTGTTTTTGTCACTGTAAATAGAAAATAAACCGCACCTTTTTGATTTTGAAAACCACAACCTCCGTCTGCTGGGCCTGTTTTTGGGTGGGGAGCCCATCCCGGGGGTCACACACACCCGCTGCCGAGCTAACCCCCTCACAGTGCCTATAGCAAACCAATATGCCTATAGCAGACAAATGTGTGTATAGCATTAACATGTGTTTTTCATGCTTTTAACATGAATTAAAAAATGAACTGCAGACGTCATCCAAGTGATTTTTTTGTATAAAGCTTCCCCTTAATACCAAAAAATCACTTGGATGATGTCTGCAGTTCAAGTGTTTTTCCCACTCATTGATATTTGATAAATGCTATTCAAACACGCAGTAAATGCGCAGTAAGCGCGCTGTAAATATTACAGGTGCGTAATGTATAGTGTAAAAAACAGGCATATTCCAGCACCAAGAAACACATGTGCAGCATACAGCCCACTGTCCGCAGCCTTGTCAAAATCAATGACAGCCTGAAATAAGCAGTGGCTGCACACTGTTCCAAGCGGTACTCGTATTTAGGGATGTATGCATTGAACATAGAAAATCCAACTTTAGGGCATATGTCCCTGATCGCTTATGGGCCTGAATGCAACTACCAGCTGGGACAGGGTACAGCCGCCGGATATTTCAGCCTGCTATTGATTTTGACAGGGCTGATCACTGCACTTGGCACCAGAATACACATGGGGCAAAATAGTCCATGTGCATGAGCCCTTAAGCCCTGTACACACGATCGGATTTCCTATGGTTTTTAAACCAATGGATTTTTCCATCGGAAAACCGATGAAGCTGACTTCCATCAGTCTTGCCTACACACCATCAGTCAAAAAACCGACCGTTCCAAACGCGGTGACGTAAAACACTCTGATGAGCCGAGAAAATTAAGTTCAATGCTTCTGAGCATGCGTCGACTTGATTCTGAGCATGCGTGGGTTTTTTATCCGATGGAGTTCCCCACAGACGATAGTAATTTGCTATCGGTTTTTTAACCATCGGATAAATTTAAAACATGTTCTATTTTTAAACACTGATGGAAAAAAGACTGATGGGGCCCATACACGATCGGTTTGTCCGATGAAAAAATTCCATCAGACTGTTTTCATCGGTAAAACCTATCGTGTGTACAGGGCTTTAATCTGCCTGGAGCTCACTTCCAATATAAAGCCGAGAGAGAAATATAGGTCACTATAGGCTGACCTCCATCTGAAAATCTAGTTGCTTGGCTTTTGATAGTGGTCACTCCCTGGTCCAGACAGTTTTGAAGCCAGAGGGTTCAACATGATAGTCGCGGGAATCTGGTATTTATAGAAGGGGGTTGTCTAAAATAACTCTCTCAATGTTTCTCATTGCTTGGAATGGTGAATACATACCCGTCATCTACAGCATTCCATACCTGTCACTAAAGACTATACAGGCAAGTTATGACTTACACCTATACACTTTACATAACTGCTAGCTTTAGTAAGCCAACTGACCATAGCAGACTTTACAATATGAAGTCTACCGCAGCTTACATTAATCTTTCAGTAAACATCATTAGCCCATGGAACATCCAACCCTGAGAACTAGAAACTGAAAATGTCATATGAATTAATTAAAGTCTATTAAAGCCAAGTGATTTTCTTTTTTTTGGATAGAGTGGTGAAGGGTTAGAACCCTTGTGTCCAACCTGCAGCCCTTTGGCACTTTTTGTGCAGCCCTCAAGGCCCTTGTAGACAGTCTGTTTTCCCTGCCTAGATTCTTCCTCAGACCAAGGAAATAAAAATATTCTTTAACCACTTAACAACCACCTGCCGACAAATAACGGCGGCAGGGTGGTTGCTTAACTCTGGGAGGACGTTATATAACGTCCTCCCAGAATCGCGCTCCCGCGCGCCCCCTGGGGCGCGCACACGGGAAACTCCGTGACCGCCGGGTCCAGAGGACCCGGCGGATCACGAATCGCGGTAAATCGCCGGAGCAATCACTTGTAAACAGACCGGCGTCATTTGATGACGCCGGTTCCTCCCTCCCCTCTCTGTACCGATCGGTACAGTGTGAGAGGGGAGGGGGAGGGAGCGGATGGCAGCAGCAGCACTGTGGGCTGGATCTGTGACAATTGCAGTCACAGATCCATCCATCCATCCATCCCTGCTCAGCCATCCCTGTGCTATACCCTGCCAATACTCTGCAATACACCCTGCCAATACTCTGCAAAATACCCTGGTGCAATACTCTGCAATACCCTGGTGCAATACTCTGCAATACCCTGGTGCAATACTCTGCAATACCCTGGTGCAATACTCTGCAATACCCTGGTGCAATACTCTGCAATACCCTGCGCAATACTCTGCAAAATACTCTGCAATACCCTGCACAATACTCTGCAATACCCTGCACAATACTCTGCAATACCCTGCACAATACTCTGCAATACCCTCCACAATACTCTGCAATACCCTCCACAATACTCTGCAATACCCTCCGCAATACCCTCCGCAATACCCGTGCAATACCCTGTGCAATACCCGTGCAATACCCTGCCATACACCGCAATACCCTGCCATACACCGCAATACTCCGCAATGCCCTGCAATACTCCGCAATGCCCGGCAATACTCCGCAATGCCCGGCAATACTCCGCAATGCCCGGCAATACTCCGCAATGCCCGGCAATACTCTGCAATAACCACTTCCCGCCCTCCGGCCGTCATATGACGTCCTTGACTTTGTGCGGGGATATCTGAATGATGCCTGCAGCTACAGGCATCATTCAGATATCGGCTTTTTCAGCCGGCGATTCCCTACACCATAAGAACAATCATAGCGGCTGTTCCGCCGCTTGATCATTCTTACGGGAGGCAAGAGGGGATGTCCCCCCCCCCCCGCCGCCCTCCGGTGCTTCTACCGACTCACCGCTACGATCAAAGCCAGGATTGTTGTTTTTTTTTTTTGTATTTTTTTCAGGCTTCCCAGCCTAGAGGTGAGATGTGGGGTCTTATTGACACCCCCCCCCCCTCATATCTCACTGTAAAGAGGACCTGTCATGCCATATTCCTATTACAAGGGATGTTTACGTTCCTTGTAATAGGTATAAAAGTGATCAAAAAAATGTTTAGGGCGGAAAAACATGTCAAACTAAAATAAATAAAGTAAAATGAAGAATAATTTTTTTTTTTTTTTTAAAGCGCCCCTGTCCCCGTGAGCTCGCATACAGAAGCGAACGCATACGTAAGTCCCGCCCACATATGAAAACGGTTTTCAAACCACACATGTGAGGTATCTCTGCGAACGTTAGAGCGAGAGCAATCATTTTGGCCCTAGACCTCCTCTGTAACTCAAAACATGTAACCAGTAAAAATATTTAAAGCGTCGCCTATGGGGATTTTTTAAGTAGCGAAGTTTGGCGCCATTCCACGAGTGTGGAATTTTTAAGGGCGACATGTTTGGTATCTATTTACTCGGCGTAACTTCATCTTTCACATTATGCAAAAACATTGGGCTAACTTTACTGTTTTTTTTTTTTTTTAAGCACAAAACATTTTTTTTCCGTAAAAAACGCGTTAAAAAAATTGCTGCGCAAATATCGTGCGAGATAAAAAGTTGCAACAACCACCATTATATTCTCTAAGGTCTTTGCTAAAAAAACATATATAATGTTTTGGGGTTCTATGTAATTTTCTAGCAAATAAATGATGATTTTTACATGTAGGAGAGAAATGTCAGAATTGGCCTTGGTGCTCCAGAACGCCTGAAGGTGCTCCCTGCATGTTGGGCCTCTGTATGTGGCCACGCTGTGTAAAAGTCTCACACATGTGGTATCGCCATACTCGGGAGTAATAGCAGAATGTGTTTTGGGGTGTAATTTGTGGAATGCATATGCTGTGTGTGAGAAATAACCTGCTAATATGACAATTTTGTGAAAAAAAAAAAAGAGAAAAAAAAAAATCTTGATTTTGCAAAGAATTGTGGGAAAAAATGACAACTTCAAAAAACTCACAATGCCTCTTTCTGAATACCTTGGAATGTCTTCTTTCCAAAAAGGGGTCATTTGGGGGGTATTTGTACTTTTCTGGCATGTTAGGGTCTCAAGAATTGAGATAGGCCGTCAGTACTTCAGGTGTGATCAATTTTCAGATATTGGCACCATAGCTTGTGGACTCTATAACTTTCACAAAGACCAAATAATATACACCAATTTGTACTTATTTTTACCAAAGATATGTAGCAGTATAAATTTTGGCCAAAATTTATGAAGAAAAAATAGTAATTTGCAAAATTTTATAACAGAAACGAAAAAAAAATCATTTTTTTACAAAATTTTCAGTCTTTTTTCTCTTATAGCGCAAAAAATAAAAAACCCAACAGTGATTAAATACCACCAAAAGAAAGCTCTATTTGTGTGAAAAAAAGGACAAAAATTTCATATGGGTACAGTGTTGTATGACTGAGTAATTGTCATTCAAAATGTGAGAGCACCGAAAGCTGAAAATTGGTCTGGTTATTAAGGGGGTTTAAGTGCCCAGTGGTCAAGTGGTTAAACTGATTAAATGGCTTGTTTTATTTATTTCTATTCTATTCATCTCTATTCTTTTGTCTCTCTTTTTTTTTTTAATGGGATCTTGCTGAGAAACATTACGTGGCACAGATAATCTTTACAGTGGTTGTAAAGGCAGAAGGTTTTTTTATCTAAATTTATGATGAAATTTGATGTCTTAAATTTGTTTTATTGGATTTGTTTAATCACTTCAGCCCCGGACCAATACGCAGCATAAAGACCAGGCCCCTTTTTGCGATTCGGCACTGCGTCGCTTTTACTGACAATTGCGCGGTCGTGCGACGTGGCTCCCAAACAAAATTGACGTCCTTTTTTTCCCCACAAATAGAGCTTTCTTTTGGTGGTATTTGATCACCTCTGCGGTTTTTATTTTTTGCGCTATAAACAAAAATAGAGCGACAATTTTGAAAAAAATTCAATATTTTTTACTTTTTGCTATAATAAATATCCCCAAAAAATATATAAAAAAACATATTTTTTCCTCAGTTTAGGCCGATACGTATTCTTCTACATATTTTTGGTAAAAAAAAATCACAATAGGCGTTTATTGATTGGTTTGCGCAAAAGTTATAACGTTTACAAAATAGGGGGTTGTTTTAGGGCATTTTTATAATTTTTTTTTTTTTACTAGTAATGGCGGCGATCAGCGATTTTTTTTTTTGTGACTGCGACATTATGGCGGACACATCGGACACTTTTGACACATTTTTGGGACCATTGTCATTTTCACAGCGATCAGTGCTATAAAAATGCACTGGTTACTGTGAAAATGACACTGGCAGTGAAGGGGTTAACCACTAGGGGCGCTGGAGGGGTTAAGTCAGTACTAGGGAGTGATTACTACTGTGTGGGGGCGTGGCTACGAGTGACATGTCACCGATCTCCGCTCTGATTAAATAGAGCGGAGATCGCTGACATTGTCAGTAGGGGAGCGGGGAGATGTTGTGTTTACACTAACATCTCCCCGTTCCATGCCTCCGTGAGACGATCGCGGGGATCCCCGTGGCGATCGAGTCCGCGGGACCCGTGGTCCGACTCACAGGGAAGGCAGGGGGGGTCAGGCAGTTAAAGGGGACGTACAGGTACGTGATTGTGCCTGTACGTGCCATTCTGCCGACGTATATATACAGTGAGCGGTCGGTAAGTGGTTAATAGCAGAAATTAAAAAATATATTTATTTTTTTTGTCTTTTGTTTTTTCATTTATAGTGGAAAAAAAAATTAAAAACCCAGTGGTGATCAAATACCACTAAAAGAAAGCTCTATTTCTATGAAAAAAAATGATATCTATTTAATTTGGGTACAGTGTTGCATGACCGCGCAATTATCAGTTAGGCCCGGTTCACATAGGGGCGACTCGCTCTGTACTATGGAACCGTTCTAATAGGAGCGACTCGGGTCGCTCTGACTTAGAAAAAGGTTCCTGTACTTCTTTTGGGGGCGACTCAGGGCGACTTGCATTGACTTCTATACAGAAGTCATTATGCAAATCGCCTCAGGCGGGCGTCTCAAGTCGTCTTGGGATCGCGCCGCCGAGTCGCCCCCAAAGTCGTGCCGCTCCTGTGTGAACCGGGCCTTAAAGTAATGCAGTGGCAAAAAGTCAAAAAAATTACCTGGTCATAAAGGGGGGTAAATCTTCCGGAAGTTACGTGGTTAAGGAAACCTGGGGCAGCGGTCATGGCATCAACTTAAACTGGAAACATAGGCAAAGATTAAAGGATAAAGACGCTGTAAGTGCTTAAAAAATATATTCTTTATTTAGGAGGGGTGTTGAATGTCTTTCATGCAGGCTTCTCTGTATTTTGGAAAAACGTGGTGAAGCACTCCATTAGGGACAGCGATAAAAACCTGATGGGTATTAATCAATCCTCACGCTTTAGCGTACATTTCTCAGTAGGAGATATTGCCATGTCTGGACCCCCGATTGTTAGGAATAGATGTAAGGTAACAGAAGCAACCACTTGTCCTGGTCTTAAGGGACGTTTTTTGTCTTTCTCTTTTAGCTTACAAGCTGTGGTAGAAACAAAGTGCAATCTGACATGTAGGAGTAATGAAGACATTTCTGGAACTGTCATGATGCCAGCATCACCAGACGTGTGACAGTCACCTCCCGAGGCTGACATTTACATTTAAGGTGGAGCACCGGGTAGAGGCAGTGGATTGGCGTGTGCGGGGTCAGTGTCCAGGGCTGTGTGTTGTTAGTAATAGGGATTCTATAACAATTCTGCCGATACTAGACCGGTCCGTGCCTGAAGCTGGCATCCTGCCCTGTACTCTATAGTCACTAAGAAGAGGCTCAGGTTACATTCTGCGCGTGTATATTGGAAAGCGTGCAAGAGTGTACAGTGCGAGCCAAGTGTGTATTCATTTCTGCTCTGCAACAGAATCCAGCTCGTTTTTCCCAGAAGTGAAATCGCTCTTGTCATTATGAGCGAACATTTTATAATTCAACTACACAGAACAAGCTCCTTGTGTATCAGTTGTTAAAACAATTACGCTTTCAATTCTTTACCTTTTTATGAGTTTCACTTTTCTCATCTATGTCTTAGAGCAGGGGTCTCCAAACTACGGCCTGCAGACCAATTCTGGCCCGCTGCAAGATTTTATCCGACCATCAGATGGGCACTCTGATGTAAAGGGGGTTCTGATGGGCACTCTGATGTAAAGGGGGTTCTGATGGGCACTCTGATGTAAAGGGGGTTCTGATGGGCACTCTGATGTAAAGGGGGTTCTGATGGGCACTCTGATGTAAAGGGGGTTCTGATGGGCACTCTGATGTAAAGGGGGTTCTGATGGGCACTCTGATGTAAAGGGGGTTCTGATGGGCACTCTGATGTAAAGGGGGTTCTGATGGGCACTCTGATGTAAAGAGGGTTCTGATGGGCACTCTGATGTAAAGAGGGTTCTGATGGGCACTCTGATGTAAAGAGGGTTCTGATGGGCACTCTGATGTAAAGAGGGTTCTGATGGGCACTCTGATGTAAAGAGGGTTCTGATGGGCACTCTGATGTAAAGAGGGTTCTGATGGGCACTCTGATGTAAAGAGGGTTCTGATGGGCACTCTGATGTAAAGAGGGTTCTGATGGGCACTCTGATGTAAAGAGGGTTCTGATGGGCACTCTGATGTAAAGAGGGTTCTGATGGGCACTCTGATGTAAAGAGGGTTCTGATGGGCACTCTGATGTAAGAGGGTTCTGATGGGCACTCTGATGTAAGAGGGTTCTGATGGGCACGCTGATGTAAGAGGGTTCTGATGGGCACGCTGATGTAAGAGGGTTCTGATGGGCACTCTGATGTAAGAGGGTTCTGATGGGCACTCTGATGTAAGAGGGTTCTGATGGGCACTCTGATGTAGGGGGGGCTCTGATGTAAGAGGGGCTCTGATGTAAGGGGGGCTCTGATAGGGACTCTGATGGGCACTCTGATGTAAGGGTGTTCGGATGGGCACTTCGATGCATGGCTGTTAGAAGTCACGGGGCCCCATACTGCCTACCAGACAGAACCCCCTTCCCCTGGCTGAAAGTGATTGAGGACAAAGATTTATCAGTTCCTTTCTCTACAGCCTCAGCTGCAGAGATGAATGATTAGGAAGCACTCTGAGGCTTCCTACTCATTCACAAACTGAAGCATAGAAAACACAGTTTCCTATGCCCCAGCGATGAATGGACACAGGAGTGATTGGTACCGATCGCTCACTGTGTTCATTTAGGAAAGGAAGGGGCCAGTATATGAGATATTAACTAGCCTTTCCCCCCCCCCCCCCCCGCTCTCCATCCTGAAAAATCACCCTGTGTGCCCCCAGCAGCTGCCGGTGGGAGAGGAGGGAAGTTGACCATGCTACAGTACAGAAGCTAGAAGGGGCACATGCACTAGAACCAGTCCCTCTGCAGTACAGGAGGGCTGGCTGTACTGCTTTATCAGCAGCCCTGCTCTGATGTAAGAGGACTCTGATGGGAACTCTATTATAAAGGGGCTCTGATGTAAGGGGGCTTTAATAGAGACACTGATTTATTTGGAATTTCTTTGCTTTGTTTTACCTTTTGTTGTTCTAGATCAGGGGTCTCCAAGCTTTTCAAACAAAGGGCCAGTTTATTGTCTTTTAGACTTTAGGAGGGCTGGATTGTGCCCAGTGGGGGCAGAAAGTGTCCCAAGCCCGGCATCAGTGAGAATAAATATGGCCTCAGGGTTGGTGGTCAATAGGAGGAGGAGTAGTGCCCCTAATTAGTAAGAGGGGTAGGGGTAGTATACCATCATTGCTATTGGTGGAAGAAATAGTGATCCATTGTTGGTGTCAGTGGGAGGAATAGTGCCCCAAGGGCCAGATAAAGGTTAGCAAAGACCCACATCTGGCCCTCAGGCCACAGTTTGGAGACCCCTGTTCTAGATCTTATCATGCTGATTACAAAAACATATTCTTTCATTTAAATTTGATTTGTTTCTCGGCCTGTGAATATTTGTAAAATATATGATGGGCCCTTGTACTGAAAAGTTTGTTGACCCCAGTGCAGATTTCTCAACTAGGGTTCTGTAGAATTCTAGGGTTCCCCCTTAAAGAGGAGTTCCGCCTGGGGGAATTTTTTTTTTAAAGTCAGCAGCTACGGACACTTACCTGTCCAGCTATATGGACACTTACCTGTCCAGGAAGCCTGCGCAAAGCGCGCTGCGCTTTCTAATTGGCCTGGCGGCGGAGGAAGGAGGAGGGGGGCCGAACTTCTGAGGGACGGCGTTGCAGGAAGTGGGGACAGGGACCTGCCAAAACCAAATGTGGCACCGGAGGGGGAGGAAGCAAATAAGCAGAGGTTCCACTTATGGGTGGAACTCCACTTTAAGGAGCAACAGGGTTTCTTGAGTTGTGGCAGATTGATCTCCTGCTTACATGGTCACCAATGTAAGGGGTCACTTTTACACTAACCACTTATCTTAGCGGACACCAAAACTTTTAGGCCTCTCTTACATGCGTGGCAAAAACATGCAGTTGAAATGTGGTTTTACTGCCCAGAACAAACCCCACCTAAACCCTTATTCACAGGGAGGCTAGGGCCCGTAGTTCATGAATAGGCTGTGTATTTATGCGGTCTGGGCCGTCAGGTGCAGGCAGCCTATGTAAGTGTATGGGGAAGCAGTGGCTGCATTGACAAAGTCTCTTGCCCCAATTTGACAGTCTTATGCCTCGTACACACGACCGGTTTTCCCGGCAGGAAAAAAAAACAACGCTTTCCCCGTCGGGGTTCCTCTCAAGCCTGCCTTGCATACACACAGTCACACAAAAGGCCGCTGAACTTTTGACTGCCAAGAACGTGGTGACGTCAAAGACTACGACAAGCCGACAAAATTCCGTTCTATGCTTTCGCGCATGCGTCTAATTGTTTACGAGCATGCACGTTTTTTTCCTCCTCGGGAAAGCATACAGACGACCGGTTTTCTCAGCAGGATTTTTTCTCTTTTTTTTCCCCCGCAGTTTTCCCGTCAGGAAAACTGCGATGAAGCATATACACGGCCAGTTTTGCCGGCCAAAAGCTGTCATGGCAGACAGGAAAACCGGTCGTGTGTACGAGGCATAACCGCCTGTTTAACCCTCTAAAGGCTACACGACTGTGCCACAGTTGCACCGCAGCCCCATTAACTTAAATGTGTTGCACTCAGTGACCCTACTGCCTGTCAGATAGGCAGGGGGGATCAGTTGTGGCATGTGTACATCCCAGATTGGCAACATGCCCTTGTTGAGTTGGGTGGTCAGAGGGGGGCAGTAAAATCTCAGCCTAACTGCCTGCTTTTACCCTTATGTCCTGTACACACGATCGGATTTCCGATGGATTTTTCCATCGGAATTCCGATGAAGCTGACTTTCATCAGTCTTGCCTACACACCATCAGACAAAATTCCGACCGTCCAAAATGCCGTGACGTACAACACGTACGACGGCACTATAAAGGGGAAGTTCAAATCCAATGGCGCCACCCTTTGGGCTGCTTTTGCTAATTATGTGTTACCGCATGTTAGTAAAAGTTTGGTGTTCGCCGATTCACGCTTTTCATTCTCCGTGCTTTTCATTACGTTACAGCATGACGAATGTGCTATCTCCATTACGAACGTTAGTTTTACCAGAACGAGCGCTCCCGTCTTGTAATATAGTCTGAGCATGCGTGGATTTTTCTCCGATGGAGTTCCCCACAGACGATCGGAATTTGCGATCGTTTTTTTTTCCATCGGTAAAATTTAAAACATGTTCTATTTTTTTTTTACACCGATGGAAAAAAGACCGATGGGGCTCATACACGAACGTTTTTTCCGATGAAAAAAGTCCATCGGTCTTTTTTCATCGGAAAAAACGATCCTCTGTATGCGGCATTACTGGCCTCACATCTGAGCGATCCATAGTTTACACTGATGTCTAAAAGCCGTGCTGATGGTAAATATTCTTGCTTCCTATACCAGTCAGCTTGCTTAATTTATTTAATTTGTGTTAAAAGTAATAATACAGTATCTCAGAAAAGTGAGTACACCCCTCACATGTTTGTAAATATTTTATTATACCTTTTCATGTGACAACACTGAAGAAATTACACTACAATGTAAAGTAGTGAGTGTACAGCTTGTATAACAGTGTACATTTGCTGTCTCCTCAAAATAACTCAACACACAGCCATTAATGTCTAAACCACTGGCAACAAAAGTGAGACAAAAATATTTACAAAAATGTGAAGGGTGTACTCACTTTTGTGAGGTACTTTGTGTATTCAGTCAGCTGTAGGTCGGGAGGATGACGTGTGGACAGTTTTACATAGCCAGAGTTCTACAGCTTGGCCAGACAGTCACCCCATCCACTTCATTGTTAATAACATAGTTGCCAGCGAGTTGGAGTAATTTTTAAGGAAAGTTTGATACTAAACAGGTATAGAGAATGAAGTAATACGCTGTACAGTCTTGGCAGATCTTCCTGTACCACACTACTCATTCTGACATGTCAACTCAACTTACCGTAATTGTCATTACATTCTTTTAAGAGTTTAGAGCTGAACAAAAAACGTTCAAAAGTGTTTGTTTTTTTTGCATCCCTCCTCAGTCCCCACTTATACTTTACCCGAGCCCAATCTCAATCCAGCATTGTGCATGAGATCAACATCGCTGCTCTCCCCTCACTGGATTAGTGACACCAGCAGGAGCCATTGGCTCCTGCGGCTGTCAATCACAGCCAGTAAAGGGGGGAGCAGGGCGGGGCCGAGCCGCACTGTGTGTGTCAATGGAGTACTGAGCATTTTAGCAGGCGCAAATGCACATTTGTAAGATGCGTGGGGTGCGCACCGCACATGTCTGCAGAATGGCAGCATGTTTTTGTACGCGCGGGAAACACGCGACTGTGCATGTGTTCCCAGCATAATACCTGGTGTGAATTAAGCCCAAAGCCACCTATAGATGATACCATTTTCACTCGATTCCCCCCATCAAAACAGTCAGTGTTGATGAGGGGGATGCCTCCCATGGAGCTGTTGCGTTCTCCCGGTGGAGGGGAGCCGTCCCTGCCAGGAGAACACACCGATTTATTGCTAGTGGCTATAGCTGCTGACAATAATTGCATCCTAAAAATCCGACATGCTGGTTGTACCCAAGTCAATCGTTGGATCAACTTTGGTACAATCAGCCTGCCCATAGGTGGTTTGAATCTCAGACGGTTCCTGCTGAACCGTCTATAGCCGGTTAATACTTGCCATATTAGATCATTCAGAAAATAAAATGTGATCTGGCCATAAAAATAAGATCCCAGACTGAACCACATAAGGCTTTCCCTTTTTACAACAAAACAGGAAGGATTGCAATTTTTTATTGTATCTAAAGGCAAAACTTTAATTTAGAACCTCTTCCAGGTACTTATTGCCATCTGTATCCCTTGCTAGGAAGATGAAACCTTTTTATTGGTCCTAGTGACCATTGTCAAGTGAGTAAAAATCTCACATTTTGAGTTGTCACACAAAACAGAATAATGGGGAAATGTTCTGATGGGGACACCTCTGAGAAAGAATTTCCCTCACTTTGGTGGGCTTTTTTCTCACCTCCATTGTACTACAGGGAAGGAACTGAAGGAAAATCTCGCAAATGGGAAATACAGATGGAAAAAGTACCCGACAAGCCATTTAATCATTCCCTATGCAAAAAAAAAAAAAGTTTGTGTTCGATAAAATCTTTTTATAAATGCTTTCATGGCCTCCGGGCTGAACAAACAAAAAAGGAACAGATTCCTCCATCTACATAAACAAGATGGGATCTCCTCACTGGGACATTGTATTCTGGCACATGGGACTGTCAGAATACACTGATCAGCGACTAGATCTGCTGATTTGATAAAAGTTTTCCAGCACGTCCCTTTGACAGAAGTCAAATGTTGATTTTTGTAGAACAAGGACAGCCACTCACCGATCAAATTTCCCTGCTGAACCGGATGAATTTCAATCCATCTATGGCCGGCTTTAGTTGCGTAATTCGTTTTAGGCAGGCACCTGTAAGGGTCACATTTTGTTTATACCAGTAAAATATCTGCAGTAAAAATCATAAAAAGTCAAATACATTTTTCCTAACGGTCTGTTCCCATTTACTAACACAATCCATATCGATGCACTGTACAGATTTCAGTAATCACATAGGATGTAACAGTGCTTTGATCTTGTTTGTGTAGACCACAGCACCCCTCATCCATCCCAACGGGCTGCACAGCAGGAATATATTTGTCCCTGAATGAAGTGGAGTCTTTCAATCTGGATTCAAATGTTGACTTTCAAAAAGTAAATGGTACAAATAATGTACATCAACAAATCACATGCACAGCTTGAATGACTGCAGTGTCCCCTACTGCTAATAGAATGAACTGCAGGAGAATTAATGAGCAGAGTTGTCACAATTAGTTATGTACAGTACGGGCTTAGTAGGTTATATTGTGTTTCTGGAATACACTTAGATAAATTGATATTCAAATTCCGGCAAATAAAAAAAAACAAAAAACTTTTATTCCAGTTAGATATTTACTCTTTCACCTTCAATTCACCTTTATAGCTGAACTCCAGGCAAACAGCTAAATACACTGATGAAATACATAAAATTTAGATGCTTTACCCACCAAAGTTGTTGTATTTCGGTCTATTCAGTCCTGAGATTTACACAGCTCTGTCACACGGTACAGCCCTGTCACGCAGTACAGCCCTGTCACGCCGTGCAGCCCTGTCACGCCGTGCAGCCCTGTCACGCCGTGCAGCCCTGTCACGCCGTGCAGCCCTGTCACGCCGTACAGCCCTGTCACGCCGTACAGCCCTGTCACGCAGTGCAGCCCTGTCACGCAGTGCAGCCCTGTCACGCAGTACAGCTCTGTCACGCAGTACAGCCCTGTCACGCAGTACAGCCCTGTCACGCAGTACAGCTCTGTCACGCAGTACAGCCCTGTCACGCAGTACAGCCCTGTCACACAGTACAGCCCTGTCACACAGTACAGCCCTGTCACACAGTACAGCCCTGTCACACAGTACAGCTCTGTCACACAGTACAGCTGTCACACAGTACAGCTCTGTCACACAGTACAGCCCTGTCACACAGTACAGCCCTGTCACACAGTACAGCCCTGTCACACAGTACAGCCCTGTCACACAGTACAGCCCTGTCACACAGTACAGCCCTGTCACACAGTACAGCTCTGTCACACAGTACAGCCCTGTCACACAGTACAGCCCTGTCACACAGTACAGCCCTGTCACACAGTACAGCTCTGTCACACAGTACAGCTGTCACACAGTGCAGCTCTGTCACACAGTGCAGCTCTGTCACACAGTACAGCTCTGTCACACAGTACAGCCCTGTCACACAGTACAGCTGTCACACAGTACAGCCCTGTCACACAGTACAGCCCTGTCACACAGTACAGCCCTGTCACACAGTACAGCTCTGTCACACAGTACAGCCCTGTCACACAGTACAGCCCTGTCACACAGTACAGCCCTGTCACACAGTACAGCCCTGTCACACAGTACAGCCCTGTCACACAGTACAGCTCTGTCACACAGTACAGCCCTGTCACACAGTACAGCCCTGTCACACAGTACAGCTCTGTCACACAGTACAGCCCTGTCACACAGTACAGCCCTGTCACACAGTACAGCCCTGTCACACAGTACAGCTCTGTCACACAGTACAGCCCTGTCACACAGTACAGCCCTGTCACACAGTACAGCCCTGTCACACAGTACAGCTGTCACACAGTACAGCCCTGTCACACAGTACAGCTGTCACACAGTACAGCTCTGTCACACAGTACAGCCCTGTCACACAGTACAGCTCTGTCACACAGTACAGCTCTGTCACACAGTACAGCCCTGTCACACAGTACAGCTCTGTCACACAGTACAGCTCTGTCTAGCAGAACACGGGACCTGACTTTTCTCTGCTGCGGTTCAATAACACTTATGCCGCGTACACACGATCGGAATTTCCGACAACAAATGTTTGATGTGAGCTTGTTGTCGCAAAATCTGACCGTGTGTAGGCTCCATCGGACATTTGCTGTCGGAATTTCCGACAACAAATGTTTGAGAACTGGTTCTCAAATTTTCCGACAACAAAACTCCACGCATGCTCAGAATCAAGCAGAAGAGCCGCACTCGCTATTGAACTTCATTTTTCTAGGCTCGTTGTACGTCACCGCGATCTTGACGCTCACAATTCCCGACAACATGTGTGTGATCGTGTGTGTGTGTATGCAAGACAAGTTTGAGCCAACATCCGTCGGAAAAAAAACACACGGTTTTGTTGTCGGAATGTCCGATCGTCTATACGGGCATTGCAGTTCTTCTCCCCGCCTTCCCCCAGCCTATGAGTAGGCAGTGAAGGAAGATGCAGCAGACTGATGAGCACATCTCTCGGTCAATTTGCTCTCTCCACCTATCAGCATGCTTCTTGCACAGCAACTTAATTGATTGTCTCTATTAAAATTAGATTGTGGTGCCCTGAGGTGGCAGTGGGGCATCCAGAATAGCATCTTTCTTATATCTATCCATTCAAATAAATAGGCTGAAAACTGTACCACACTGAATCAGGCGTGAATTGGCCTTCTGTGACAGTAGCCAACAGTGGGCTTTTTGCTAACCCTACAGGCTCTGCTCACATCTTACATCCCATACAACAAGGCGCAGACATGCAATAGAAACTGGCGCAGATGGATCTGAAACAAGTCTATCTGCTTAGGTAATGTGACTCCTGAGACAGTTTTATATTAGTGCAGGATGCTTAGTTAATTCCTCAGAATGTGTTCATGTGACTAAAGCAAAGTAAAATATGTTTTTTCATACAGACAAGCCCTAAGTGGATCCTTCATGCCAGACTCATTTCCAGTGGTGGAAAAGTGAAAAACAGCCCAGGGCCCAAAAAGTATATCCGATTAATTGTACTTTGGCTGTTTTTCACTTATGGCCCCCCTCTCTATCCCAGTTCAAAAGCAACTTGCATACATTTTCAACACGTGGAACGTTCTACAATATGTGTCTTTTTGCTCCAGAGATTGGCTTTGCAGAGCAGAGATACTGTTTTCCTGTAAATTTTCAGCAACAAACAGTGGTAGAGAAAGGAAAACATCCTGGACTGCTGCACTCTGTTAAAGGTGTCTTTATTTGATAAATCAAAAAAATAAAATCCAAAATACAGTCAATTGCAAAAAGTGGACATGCAGGGACAAGTGGCCAACGCGTTTCACATCATTAGATGCGTGCTATGAGTAAGCATCTGATGTGAAACGCGTTAGCCACTCGTCCCTGCATGTCCACTTTTTGCAATTGACTATTTTGGATCTTATTTTTTATTTATCAAATAAAGACGCCTTTAACGGAGTGTGGCAGTCCAGGATGTTTTCCTTTCTCTATGGATCTGCGCAGAGCCAGCACCTGTTGGCCAAGTAGGGCGGGAGCAATCAAATAGGATTAGAGGTTTGGAGAGCGGTACACTTTCTTCTAACAAACAGTGGTAATTATTACACAATGTACTAATTCCAGGAGAGCAGCAAATATGTATGCTATATATAATCCTCAACAACATATTTAAAAAGGAAAATTCTATTTTTATTTAAGAAATAATAAAATAATATAGCATATACTTCTATTGCTACCTCCAACTGCGACACTGGATACCTTCACTCAGATGCTATGATACTTTCCCATACCAGAAAACACCCATTGCACATATTTGTCTGGATTCCCCAGGCACCATCTCCTCCATATATTGCTCCCTCAACTCTAGCAGTACCCCAGCATCACTATCCTATGTATCAAGATGGGAATGAGACCTATCCCCCATTGATTTGGCAGACTGGAATGAAGCCTGGTCCAACATTACAAAGTGTTCCTTTAATACGACCACTATGGAGGTAGCCTACAAGGTGCTCCTACGCTGGTATTGGGTCCTTGCCCGCATTGCCAAATCAAACTAATCCTTCGATGATAGATGTTTACGGGGGTGTGGCCATCGAGGAGACGAACTTCATATCTGGTGGTCCTGCCCCTGTCTGGTGGGATTCTGGTCAAGGGTCTTTGGATTGTTGTTCACCCTCTTCCATATACCTATTCGCAAAGATGCCAAATTAGCACTGCTCCACTGCCCGATCCTGGGTCTCTTCTCATACCAACAGAAGCTGGCCACCTATGTATTTATAGCGGCTAAATGTGCAATAGCCAGGGCCTGGAAAAAGCTGGCTGTTTCATTTGTGGAGGTGAGGAGAATCCTGATGACCCTCATGATCAATGAAAAAATGAGCAGCATCCTCCACGACTCTCCCACTAAATTTCTCAAGGTGTGGGTTTCGTGGTGGTCTTACGCTCTCCCCTACTCTGCATCCGACCAGCCTAGGCCTGCCTAATGGACCCCTTTCTTTCCCAGCGGGGGGGACCTTTCCCCCCCTTTACTTCCCTTTCTTTTCCTCTCCCACAGGTTTTTCTTTTGTGTTTTTTTTTTCCCTTAACTTTTTTAAATAGCCTAAGACTCGCTTCCATCAATTATTTGTAGTTAATGCCCCACCTCAGCCCATGAGCGCTTTGGCCCAGGCACCCTATGTTGACCCTCCGCCTCGGTCGGAGGGCCCCAACTGATCAATAGTACTTTCCCTTAAAACGTATTGCATATATTTTTTTTTTCCATGCTGCTTCACCAAGCCTACTTTTGGTATCCCCCTGCGTGTGAATGTTACTTTTGCATTTTTCTATATTCCAATAAAAAATATTGTACCAGAAAATAATATATAGCATATACAATTTGGCACACAAGGCATTTTGAAATGTAATGTTATTTTCAAAGTTAACAAAGCCGTTGTGTTCTGTACACAGTTGGTGTACAGAATGCCCTCAGAAATGTTATTTTCTTCCTGTGTGGTTGGCTCACCGATTTTCTCAGACAACTGCACCAAGATACAAGTAGAATTTTAGGCATCCTCTGTAATAGGAATTTAAAAGGGATTTCATTTTGGTACAACCCCCCCTTGAGGGTTAAATACGTCTATTGGGATGCAGACATTACAGCTTTTCTTCTTAGAACTAAAAAGTGCAACAGGTGGTTATAATGACAAAAGATCCTCCCCATTTAGAAATCAGTCTTGCAAGGATAGGTTACAGACAGCTTTTTTCTTTGAAAAAGACAAAAGGTAAGAATATGCTACAATGTTTGTTAAAATCCTTGGATATGCACATAGACCCAACACAGAGGATTGTTTTTCCCCTACAAAAGTGGAGTTACACTTTACTGCACCTTGTAGAACACACCATGCAGATTAGTGCCAAGCTTTACTAATTGGTAGAACATTTCCTACAAGCTTACCCTGGTCTCAGTTGCAGTGGAAGGCTCATTCAAGTAATCATATGCATGGCAGCAGGTGGATCTATGTATGAAAAGTGCAGAGACGAGGGCTATGGCTACAACAAGATGCACGATGTTTTAGGCAAGGGTCACTAAGATTCCTAAACATCTTTGGCACCTTCAAGGAAGGTGCAGGAGCAGTATAAGGGGCATTGGAGGATAAAGAGAGGGCAGGGCAGCATACTAAAAGGGATGACGTGTAGAAGGTTGATGATGCTGGAAGGGAACACTAATTAGAGGTGTTGTCAACCTGCTCAGTCTTCCTTTGTCCAACTGTCCCGTACCTGGTGGTGATCGAGCTGTAGAGGGAGCTTCTCTTGCACCTGGTAGAGATGACGGAGCATAGGACACAGAGTGGCACGAGGACTGGTATAGCAGGTGGCACCAGCTGAGGCTTGACAGGGAACCGATGGCTGTAGATCACCAGACAGGCACCTGGAACTGGAACTCTGTGATGCTGGATCAGTAGACAGGAGCGTAGCTGGAACATAAGCCAATGGGTCATCAACAGACAGGCAATGCAGGTACAGGAATGTGACACTAAAGCAAAAACAGGATACAAGCCGGAGTCGTTTCACAATCGGGCAGCAAGGTACAAGAGCATGAGACAGGAGCAGAGTCAAACACGGGCCAAGGTCACAGGTAGGCAGGCGGAAGTCCAGAGGAGGGATGAGATCAAGTTGGGTCAAACAGAGGTAGGCAGGAAGCGGATCAGGGCACAGAAACAGAAACAAGCTTAAAAGACCACCCAGCAATGTGTTCATGTCATTGCTTGGTTTAAATAGGTAGTTTGGCGCCAGTGCGTGCGCTCACCCATGCCCAAATGCATATTTCTTCTTGTGCACACGCTAGTGTGCCCGTGCAAGTTCGCCAATGCGCGTTGGTTAACTGAATTTCTCATACACCAACCTTGCATATGCTTTTTATGATTTAGATCACCCACCCCTCTTCCTCGCCATGACCAGTGTACTTCTTATTCCAAGACCAGCACAGCGGGGCTATCACACCACTCATCTACTGTCACCATTTTAGCAGTTCCTGTCCTTAGCTGGTGACAGCAAAATAGAATGGTATGTTACTGCTGCTGTCTTTAATGCTTTAAAATACTTTTAAAAAAGTCCATTGACCCTAGAAAACATACAACCCTCTCGGGCACCCTGTAGGAGCTGATTAGTAAACCCTCTCCTCTGCATTTCCTGCTGGTGAGAACTTTCCTGCTCAGGAGCATTAGAAGAGTTTGAGATGTTTTCAAATACTCGGGTCAAAACAGGGCTTTTTGTTGCATACATTTGCTAGTTTCAAACTTATCAGAGGGGCTGATATGGTTTCTTTAAATTTGGTGCAGACAACTATTAGGACTTGTTCTACATTTTTAACTCTTAACAAACACACGTTAATGCGCTTTAGTATGGGCATTAGACTGGCATCAATTAACTTTATTATGGGTGCCGGACTGGCGTTTTACAAGCGTTAATGACAAGTTAAAAGCGCTCCCTAAATGCCCCTATATGCGTTTTTTGAGGTGTTTGATTTGCGTTAAGGCACGTTAAAATTACTCCACAAATGCCTATTTTTAAAAAGGGACTTGACATTACAGGAAATAAACAATTTGAGGTGTAGCTTCTTGGTGAATGCTTCATTCATTCTGCCTCTCCCAAAATGATCCCCAACTGTTTACACAGACTAGTTCACATATTTCAATCCATGCCTCACGCTTTCTGTATGCGTCACAGTAGCTTGCAGTGCTGGGATCTTATAATTCTACCTTCTGGCTAGAACAGAGACACATTGTTGTCAGCCACCTTCAAGCGGCACAAACAGGAAGTGCATAGAAGGAAGTGACTGCAGGATACTCTATCCTCTCCTCTATCCTTACAGGGCATTGTAGGACATTATATTCCTCCTGCATGATCGATTTTTAAACTAATTCTAACACGCTGCAACTGCACTGCAAATGCCTGCCAGTTTGTTTGCAGGGTGTTACCATAGACTTGAATGGGAGTCATTAAAAAGCTTCAAACGCCTCCAGACTCGACACCAGGCTTCAATTTTGAATCAAAGCGATTCAACACTAACGATTCATGTTTAAATAAGGTGAACAGCACTGTGTCCATTGTACCATTTGCATTGGTGTTTGAAGGGAGTTAAAAACGCCTCTCAAATGCTTGCTTTCAATGTCAGTTTGAACTTAGCCTTAGAAGGCTTCAGCTGCTTTGGGTGATGTTTTGGCTTCTTGTGTGTTGCTGTATCTTTAAGAAGAAAATGTCTGTTAGCTGGAGCATTGCTATATACAGTATATGTCCTAGAAGTTGTAAATTCAGATAGTTTAGCGTTAGGACACACTTTCGGGGGTGCCTTGATGCGACAGTGTGACTTTACATGCATTTTCAAATGTATGCAACCAAAATCACTGTTATTCTGTTTTTAGTCGTTTTGTGCTGATAGCTTGAAAGTGTTCTAGTGATCTCTTTTATTGTTTAGCAATAAGGACAGTACAGGGGTTCCAAGGTCTCACCACTCTATCCAAAATCAAAACATACAAATTTTGGCCTTTGATATAATTCAAGGTCTTTCCTTAGGGTTTTGATGAAAAGTCTCATGCTTGCTATAAATGAAAAAAATACTACTGCTGTGCAATTCCCAGCCTAGATCACAGGCTTTCTCTGGCTGCCAATTTAACTGTGGAAAGTGCATGCATTTCAATCAGTAGTGAAATAAGAAGATCACAAAAAATTGCCACTATGTTTGTGTAAAAAAACAATCTGATAGAAACAAGGCTTTTAAAAAGCAATAGAATGCAAAGGCAAGATGATGTTTCTCTTTTAAAGTTGAAGACTTTCATACATTTGGAGCATAATTAGTTCCATAATCCATGTATAGTATTCACAGCTCTTAATATATGTGTGGGCTGCTGTGGTACAGCAACAGTTTATAAATACAATGGCTATGGCTTGCAGACTTAATGGTCTTGAGCACTGCATGGCCTATAATTTGGACATGCCCGCCAATGGCCACAGGATACTTACTACAAATGCTATTCATATGTGCCCAAAAGTACACACTTGAAAACCTCCTATTCAGCATTAATCCCTTTGACTTAAAGTTTTTAAGCTTGTAACATCCATAAGGCATTTGGCATACTATAAAGCTCAAAAATTTCTTAGTTTTGTATAGTGTAAGGCAGGGGTCCTCAAACTTTTTAAACAGGGGGCCATTTCATTGTCCCTCAGACTGTTGGGGGGCCGAACTATAGTTCTAAAAAAAAAACTATGAACAAATTTCTATGCACACTGCATATCTTATTTGTAGTGCAAAAAAAAACAAACAGGATAAGACAATACAATATTTAAAATAAAGAACAATTTTAATCAACAAAAACGTATTAGTATTTCACAGAATCCCCCCATCACAGACTCCTCTCCATTACAGAGGCCCCCATCAGACTCCTCTCCATCACAGACCTCCCCCCCCCCCCATTATAGAGCTCCCTCATCACAGATCCCTCCATTACAAATCCTCCCCATCACAGACTCCTCTCCATTACAGAGCCCCCCATCAGACTCCTCTCCATCACAGACCTCCCCCCCCCCATTACAGAGCTCCCTCATCACAGATCCCTCCATTGCAAATCCTCCCCATCACAGACTCCCCCACCCCACCACAGTCTCCCCCCATCACAGATCCCCTCATCACAGAATCTTCCCCATCACAGACTCCCCCACATCACACAGAGCCCCCCCATTACAGACTTCTCCATCACAGACCCCCCTATTACAGACTCCTCTCCATCACAGACCCCCCCTCATCACAGATCCCTCCTTTAAAAATCCTCCCCCATCACAGATCCGCCCCATCACAGACTCTCCCCATCACAGAGCCCCCATCACAGACTCCTCTCCATCACAGACCCCCTCCCCCATTACAAACTCCTCTTCATCACAGAGCCCCCCTTCACAGACTCCTCTCTATCACAGAGCCCCCCATTAGAAACTCCTCTCCAGCACAGATCCTTCCATTACAAATCCTCCCCATCAGTCTCCCCCCCATAACAGATCCCCTCATCACAGACTCTCCACATCACAGATCCCCCCCCATCACAGACTCACCCGCACCACAGAGCCCCCCCATTACAGATCCCCCCCATCAAAGATCCCCTTCATCATAGATGCCCCCCATCACAGATTCGTATCGTAGATGCCACCCATAACAAGATGTCCAGACCTGTCATGTTTCCTGTCTTGTGTGAATAAGGTAGCAGAGGGCAGGGGGAGTGCTGCGATCTCATGGAAGGGGCAGTCTGCGGGCCGAGTAAGTAGTTTGAGGACCCCTGGTGTATGGAATCCTTTAACAAGTTTTTTTTTTTGTGTCGCATTTGGGAAATTTGAGAAGCAGTCTTTACAAAGTGAGGGGAAATCTGTAATGACGCGTACACACAAACGGAAATTCCGACAGGAAAAGTCCGATGTGAGCTTCTGTTTGGAAATTCCGACCGTGTGTATGCTCCATCTGACTTTTGCTGTCAGAATTTCCGCCAACAAAAGATTGAGAGCAGGTTCTCAAATTTTCAGATGGAAAAAAATCCTATCGGATATTCCGTATGGAATTCCGACGCGCAAAAAAAACACGCATGCTCAGAATCAAGCAGAAGAGCCGAACTGCCTATTGAACTTCATTGATCTCGGCTCGTTGTACGTGTTGTACGTCACCGCGTTCTTGACGGTCAGAATTTCCGCCAGCATTTGTGTGACCGTTTGCTGCAACACAATTTGAGCCAACATTCCGTTGGAAAAAAAAAAACATGGTTTTCTTGTCGGAATTTCTGTTCGTGTGTATGTGGCATTAGACAATTATTACTGGAATAGGTGCCTCAATAGGAAATAATCTATTCCTGTTCCGTTGACCACTGTACAGTTTTAGATTTGCAGTTAATTTCTGGCCCAGTGACAATGGCCACAAAGTCTAAATAGAGGGGTAAACCTTCCCTAGCTGGGACACAGCAATAAAACCCTGTCAGGGGTTTCAACATTTTCCAATTCTATCGAAAACTGGACTTTGGATAAACTTTAAGGCAGCCATTCTCAACCAGGAGGTAGCTAGGGGTACCTTCAGCTGCGACCAACTCTACTCCAATGTGATGATGCCCACATACACTGTACAATATTATAAATGCAACATTGTTTGCCCCTATTTATCATGAGCTGAACTCAAAGATCTATGACTTTCTATGTATACAAAAGGCCTATTTCTCTCAAATATTGTTCACAAATCTGTCTAAATCTGTGTTAGTGAGCACTTCTCCTTTGCCAAGAAAATCCATCCACCTCACAGGTGCGGCATATCAAGATGCCAATTAGTCAGCATGATTATTGCACAGGTGTGCCTTAGGCTGGCCACAATAAATGCCCACTCTAAAATGTGCAGTTTTAGTGCATTGGGGGTCGGGGGGTCCGAAAACCAGTCAGCATCTGGTGTGACCACCATTTGCCTCACGCAGTGCAGCACATCTACTTTGCATAGAGTTGATCAGGTTGTTGATTGTGGTCTGTGGAATTTGGTTCATTCCTCTTCAATGGCTGTGCGAAGTTGTTGGATATTGGCAGAAACTGGAACACGCTGTTGCATACACCGATCCAGTCGGCATCCCAAACATGCTCAATGGGTGACATGTCCTGTGAGTATGCTGGCCATGCAAGAACTGGGATGTTTTCAGCTTCCAGGAATTGTGTACAGATCCTTGCAACATGGGGCCTGTGCATTATCATGCTGCAACATGAGGTGATGTTCGTATTTTGGATATGCTGTGGAGGTTGAGGTGGCAAGATTTGGATGGTGACTGGACATGGAGCGACAGGATTATACCTAGAACCTTGGCATGCGGGGATGGGCTGAAAGTTGTGCCATCGATCTTGACAGAGAGATCAGGGAAAGGGGCATGTGGGGGAGGTAAAATTATGAGCTTGGTTTTGGATAGGTATTATTTATATGTGTTTTTCCTATGGATGAAATAAATGTTCTTTTATATCTATCCACAATGTACCTGTTAACAGAGCTCACAAAGCATCAATATCTGTTAACCTCTTTGCTGACATAGATGAGACTAATGCCGCGTACAGACGATCGGAAATTCCGACAACAAAACGGTGGATTTTTTTCCGACGGATGCTGGCTCAAACTTGTCTTGCATACACATGGTCACACAAATGTTGTTGGAAATTCCGGACGCCAAGAACGCAGTGACGTACAACGGCACTATTATAGGGAAGTTCAATACCAGTCGTGTTAGTAGAAGTTTGGTGAGAGACAATTTGCACTTTTCAGCCTCGTGCTTTTCAGTCCGTTACAACGTGACGAATGTGCCATCTCCATTATGAACGCTAGTTTTACCAGACCGAGCGATTCCGTCTCGTACTTGATTCAGAGCATGCATGGAATTTTGTGCGTCGGAATTGTCCCCACACACAATCGGAATTTACGAAAACGGATTTTGTCGGAAAATTTGAGAACCAGCTCTCAAATTTTTGTTGTCCGAAATTCCGACGGCAAATGTCCGATGGAGCCTACACACGGTAGGAATTTCCGACAAAAAGCTCCCATCGAACATTTGTTGTGGGAAATTCCGACCGTGTGTACGCGACATATCAGGACTGTGCAGAAAATGCATGGCCTTGAACTATACATCCCACAATTCAAATCGGCATGCTTGAGGTTATATATATTGCTTAGATGGTGATTGGGATCTGTAATAAAGCCAGCAAAATCTCCTCAAGGGCATAGAAAGTTCAGAGAGGCCCCAACTCAAAGGCTCAGTGTCTACCGCTGACTACTTTACATTTTCTCTAAAATAAACAGCCTGGTGGGAAAAATAAACCGTCTCCTAACACGAAAGAAATGTCACATTAACTAGGAGGGCATGTGTGGAACAAGGGGTTGACTCTTCCAAGGGTCTAATAAAGAAATGCTCATGGAAATCTCACATACACTAGGGGGAAAGAGGAGCCCCATTGTTCTAGTCTTGCAGCTACCAACGGCTTTATGCTGTGACACTCAGAACATAAATCATTACTGTGAAAACATCTTAAATCGTGAAAAATTATAGGTATAGTAAAAGGAGAAGGCAAAGCTGAATAAAAACATATATTATTAAAAACAGCTTGCAAGTTTTAAGACTTACAGGTCTAGAAGATTATAATAATAAAGAACAACCATAATAACAAACATAACATTTAAAGGAGGATGAAACTGAAAAAAAGCATAATCCAAATTGTTAAGTTTAACCACTTGCCGCCAGTATAACTTACTTATAATGCGCCAAGGTGGCACTGGTGCGGCAGATCATGTACCTAGTACGTGATCGGACACTTCCGGGTCTGCGCTGCCAGCGACCCGCCCCCGCTGTGATTATACACAGCAGGAGCTGATATGCGGGTACCATGGTCTCTATGTCCACTGGCACCCGCCGATCATCCAGCACAGAGGCAGAACGACGGTCTCCCTATGTAAACAAAGCAGATCGGCGTTGTCAGTAGGGAAGGCAGGAATTCTGTGTTTCTGTAAGGCAGGGACAAGGATTCATGTCTCCCTCTAGTAAAAGCACCTCCCACAGTACACAAACACACTAGCTAGGCACAGTGTCATTTGTACAGTGATAGTGCATATTTTTACCACTGATCACTGTATTTCTTTCACCGGTCCCCAAAAAGTGTCAGTAAGTGTCCAACTCTCCGCGGCATTATCGCAGTCACCGATTGCCACCATTACTAGAATTTTTGTTTTTATAAAAATATCCCATAGTTTGGTATGCGCAAAAGTTATAGCGTCTACAAACACCTATTGTAGCAAATATATGTAGCAGAATACACACTGGCCTAAATTCATTAAGAAATTAAATTTTTTCAATTTTGTTATTGGATACGTTTTATAGCAGAAAGTAAAAAAATATATATATTTTTTCAAAATGGTCTATTTTTTGCTTATGGTGGAAAAAATTAAAACTGCAGAGGTAATCAAATGCTACCAAAAGAAAGACCTATTTGTGGGGGAAAGGGGACATACATTTGGGTACAGTGGCGCACGGCCAGGCAATTTTCAAGAAAATTAAAGCAGTGCCGTATCGCAAAAAATGGTCATGAAGGGGGGTAAATTTTCCGGAACTGAACTGGTAAAGCCCATGTTACGGTATCAAGAAAAAGTATGTGAACCCCTGGAATTAACTTTTTCTGCAGTAATCTGCTATAAAAATGTGATCTGATCCTCATCTACTGTAAATCACAACAATAGATAAACACAATGTGCTTAAGCCGATAACACACAATTCTAATTTCTTGTGTCTTTATTGAGCACACCCATTAAACATTCATAGTGCTGAAGGAAAAAGTAAGTGAGCCCATAGACTATTTCAAAGAAAGCTAACTGAAGTCAGTAGTTTGCACACTTGGAGTCCAGTTAATGAAAAGTGTTTGGATGTGTGGTTTAGATCTACTTGATAAAAGACATTCAAACATTTTAAGATTGCTGTTCATAAGAAGCATCACCTGATGTGAACCATACCTCACAAAAAAGGAGCTATGTAAAGACATACGATCAAGAGCACTTGTAATAGGAAAGGAGGGGGTGAAGTGGTGTGTAATATATAAAAAATAATAAATAAAATTGGTGACTCTCCACGCGTGCTCCCCCCTCACCAAAGAGATGTACCTCTGCAGGGGTGAAAAGCCTCACACTCAGTACTTGATCTGCTCTTACATATTTTACAGGTAGAGACAAGGTAGATCCATATGCTGAAAGCTTTAATGAAACCTTTGCTTAACAACATACCGTATTTTTCGCACCATAAGACGCACTTTTACCCCCCCAAAAAATAGGGAAAAGTGTCCCTGCGTCTTATGGAGTGAATACTGAGCAGGCTCCACCCCCCCCATCGCCGCCGCCGTGTCAGAGTACAGACACTCGGCTTCTCTGTGGAGGAGAGATGACAGGATGTGAGGCAGATCCTTGCTGGGGCATACCAAGGGGGAGCGGGGGGAGACGGTCTGCCCCAGGTGCCAAAACATGGGGGTTGTCAGTGGTGTTGCTATAATGGTACACTCCGCACCCAGGTAAGTTGACATCCGCCAGATGTGACCCCATCCTGCAAGCGACAAGAGCCCTGGATGGCTTTTTTATTCAGCTGGAACACCCCCGGCGCCGTGGTCTGGTCCAGTCTCACTTCCTGCCTCTCTCCCCTTGCCGCTGCTGTTGCTGCAAACTATGTCCTCAGTCATCCATCCTAGCTGCTGCCTGGTGTATCTGATGCTGAGAGCCAGCCAGAGGGGGTTGTGGATTGTAATGGCAGTGTCCTCCACTGCCTGAGGTGAGTGATAAGGGGGTGGGAGGTGTGGGATGGTATCCACTGTTCATCACCTGAGCTGTTGTTATATGAGAGGCTAAAGGGGTGTTTGTGTCTGCCCTGCCACCCTGAGCTGATCTGGGAAGGGGGGGGGGGGGAGGTTGCTGTGTGTCCACCACCAACCAGGTATAGTGTAGCTAAGCTGATTTGATAGGGGGGCTGGTATTGCTGTGTGTCCACCACCCACCTATAGTAGTAATATAATATTAAATATTTTAGTACATCATTTGGTTCAGAATATTTTTTTTCTTGTTTTTCTCCTCTAAAACCTGGGTGCGTCTTATGGTCAGGTGCGTCTTATGGAGCGAAAAATACGGTAGTTAGTTTTGTTCCATTTTTGGAATAGGACTATGCTGTAGAAAATTTCACTTTTTGCGTCTTTTGTTGCTTTTCTGCATTGCTGCTATGCCATTGAATTATATATGATATACGGTATGTATTAGGAATACTAGATTGTAATCGGTATGTCTTGATGTCACTTCAGACACAGCACATAGTGGAGGATTATATTCCACCTTTTTTTGATCCCATTATGCTACGTACACACGGTCGGAATTTCCAATGAAAAAAGTCCGACGGAATTTTTTCATCGGATATTCCGACCGTGTGTGTGCCCCATCAGACTTTTTCCGTCGGAAATTCCGACAGAGTTGGAAAGAGAACATAGAAAAAATTTTTGTCGGGAAAAAAAAGAGAACATCGGAAATTCTGTTCGTCTGTATGGAACTCCGACGGAGAAAAAAACAAACACGCATGCTCAGAATCAAGTCGACGCATGCTCGGAAGCATTGAACTTCATTTTTATCGGCTCGTCGTAGTGTTGTACGTTACCCCGTTCTTGACGGTCAGAATTGGGTGTGACAGCGTGTATGCAAGACAGCTTGAACGGAATTCCGTCTGAAAAATCCGTCGGAGTTTATCCCGATGGAAAATCCGATCGTGTGTACAAGGCATTAGTTTGCTATTGTTTGTGCATATCTTTTGTCCCGGGGCAGGGGGAGTGGACTCGTTCCTCTGGCCCGTGTCCCCACTTCCTCTAAGGTGACGATCTCGGATACCAACTTCCATCCCATTAGCAGATGTTTCCATGATTGGAATAACTTGCTGGGCCCCTCTGTTTCTATTCTATCAGTGCACTACTACTTGAGGCATATGTTCTGTAGGGTAGGCACATTGCATTCTTACTTGAAGTGCACCGTTCTAATGATATCAGGTTTTTCAAATGCGTAACTTTTGGTGTGCTCAGGAATGGGTGCAGATTGGCATCTATCGGACACCATGTGGGAGCTTTTGTAATGTAGGGGGTGTCTCCCTCACTCCTTTTGTGGATCACACCTACTGGCTGTCTGGTGTGCTCCCCTTTGAGAGGGGTAGAGGGATCCAGAAGTATAATGGGCTGGATAGGTGTGTGCATAGCTTGTCAGACGGCACCCATAGAGAGGACGCCTATGTAGTAAGAGTATTTTCAAACGTTTCTTTCTGGGGACAGGAGGTTTTTCCTTAATGGATTACCTTATATTTTTGGGGCTTGGTACTGTTTGTTTTTTCTTTTACATTATAGTTTTTTTTACACCCTCCTGCTTGGGGTGCTGATGTTGTACATCTTTCACTCAACATCCTACTCCACATACACCTTCTTACTTGAAGTGCTGTTGTGGTACATTTATTGATGTTAGGTTGCCGGATTGATCTGGGATTTATGAAACGATGCAAGTTAATTTTGATATTACCAATATAGAAGAAGTCTTTTTCTTACCCTAAAGCTGGCGATACACAGATTTTTTTTCCAGTCTGTAATAGAAAAAAGTAACAGATTCCTGAATGGATGATGATGCTGTTTAGCTGATAATTCTACTCTGTTTCTAAGATTCTTCAAAGGATGTCTGGTGGTATGGTGCCAACAGGGCCACCCATACAGCAAACTTCACCTGGTTCATGAGGACCTGGTAGAAATTGTATGGCCAGCTTTAGTCCTTCCCAAACTCACCAAAATTCCATTTCTAGTTTTACCACATTTAGGCAGATAAATCCACCCCTTCTGGGATCTGAGATTGAGGCTTGGGAGCTATGCTAAAAAAATACTGTATGTATTGGAAAAAAATGCAGAAAAATCATAGGCCGAGAAATGAAGACAGAAGTGGTTAAAACCAAAACAATGACTGTAGCTTAGTCTCTGGCAGAGACAGCACACACTGATGGCAAAGCAGTAGCATACCACACATTTAGATGCTGTAAATTTTCAGTATATATTAATAAGGCAATTATTTTTTTCTGGACGCAACAGATACAACAAAAGAAAAAGAAGAAAGACACTGAAAGGCTGTATGTGTCATGTCTGGCAAAACCTCCTAAAATAAATCTGAATTAATGGAAACTCTTTGTAACTGTTCAGGAGAATGTTATTTTTTAGGTCTTGTATATCAGGCTGTATGTTTTAACAGTGACATTTCCATGGGGAGGGAGGACAAGTCCAGTTGCTGAAGATTATACAAATACCATAAAAATAGGAAAACTTTGCATCCCCACCACTCCCTCCAGGCAATTTGTCATCCATGTTTGATTGAGTGAGGTCAGACACGGCCCAACTGTGCATTTTGCTGGAATAGCAAACTATCCTCTACGCGATCACAGAGCATGACTAGAAAACTAAGTGCATTACTTCTCATGCCGCGTACACACGACCGCTTTTCATGTCAAGAAAAAAAACGTTATTTTTCTTGTTTCCTCTGAAGCATGCCTTGCCTACACACGATCGTGAAAAAAACTGATCTAGCAAAGCGCGGTGACGTCCAACACGTACGACGGCACTATAAAGGGGAAGTTTCATTCTGTTCGCGCCACCCTTTTGGCTGCTTTTGCTGATTTCGTGTTTCCGCGTGTTAGTAAAAGTTTGGGAAGAGACGATTCGCGCTTTTCAGTCTTCGTGCTTTAAAGATCGTTTTCGGGAGTTCAGTTTGTGCTTGTGGGTTCGTATCTGGCTTTCAGTGCGTGTAGTGAGTTCGTATCTGTTTTTGCAGTGCGTTCTTGTCCGCGCGTTACTGTTTTTCAGCTCGTTCTTCATAGGCCTTGCTGTTCTTCAGTGCGTTCTTTTAGTTCGTTCTGATTAGACGACCGTTTCTAAGCCATGTTGCACGTACGTTCTTGTCGCCGAGATCGTGCTGTGCTTGCTGCTGGGCTTGTTGCTATGTCCCAGATCCGGTCCATGAGGAGGGTGAGGAGGAGTTCATGGACCAAGAATTGGTTGCTCCAGAGGGACCAATTATGTCATATGCCTCTGCTGCGGGAGATCCGGGAGAATAACCCTGATGATTTCAGGAATTTTCTTAGGATGTCTGACCCCGTTTTTCAGCAGCTCTTGGCTTTGGTGTCCCCCTATATCACCAGGCAGGACACCGTTATGCGGGAAGCCATTACTGCTGAGCAGAGGCTCATCGCCGATACCTTGCGACTGGGAGAAGCTTGCAGGACCTCAAGTTCTCGACAGGCATCTCCCCCAGGCTCTGGGCGTCATTATCCCAGAGACCTGCTCTGCCATTATCCAGGTCCTTCAGGAGGACTATCTTAAGGTAAGTTTTCTCCTTTATAAACATCACAATCTATGTTTTTTTTATGCTTGATAATGTATAGTATATTTTGAACTGTCTCTAATTACCATGATTTGAATATGCTGTGAATGTCCCCTTTGTCCCCCTGCATGTTGTAAGCTTTGAATGTTCTATGTTTTTGGGCTACATGCATATTTTTTGGTCAAGCAATCTCCAGCATTAGATCCTGGGCCCAAACACACCTAGCCTAGTCAATCCTCATTTCTTTTTCGTACATCACGGGACACAGAGCGACTTAGTCATTACTAATGGGTTATATAGATTACCTTCAGGTGCTGGCACTGGCCACTTCCAAACCGGAAGTACCCTCCCCTATATAAGCCCCTCCCATCCGGGAGCACCTCAGTTTTTTGCCAGTGTCTAAGGTGTTGGCCAAAGAGTAACATGTGTTTTCACTGGGCTTGCGTACAGGTTCTTTTGGGCCTTAGTAAGCTGTTCCGGATCCCACCAAAAAAGCTTCATAGCTAAACGGTCGGTACCCGGGCCTTGCAGCAGAAGAGTAAGGTTTTGCCTGTAATGCCTCTCTTAGGAAGGCTGGGCCCTGGGATCCAGAGCTCTGGTCATACCCACGACCAAGATGTTGTCTGTGCAGGGTGCTATACAGGTCCAGGGGAGTGGAATCCTTGGGAACCCGGTCCCTGAAGGTTTAATTACAATGCCTGCCGTGATAGGTGAAGTTTGGGCTTCTGTGGACCAAACAAAGTCCTGCGGCGGGGATCAGGTAAGTGGGGGCCCCCAGGAACTTGGTTCTATTGGGGGACCCCCAAGCCTAATTTGTCTTTCTGTCTGTTACCTAACGGTATTCCCGCTAATATCTGTGTATGCCTGTAACTACTGAAAATGTAAAATTTTAATAGTAGTCAAGAAAAAAAAAAAAAAAAAGGACCGCGGTACCTGTGTTAAACCACTAGAGGCCGCTGTAGTCCATTTTTCTTGTCATGTGGATCTTTGGTTTTCTCAAGTCAAAAGATCCAGGCAGTTGGTAAGTTTCTCTGTGGGAATCCACTTCCTCTGCCCTGTTGCTGCGCTCATCCACCGCACAGGCCCTCCGGCAAAAAGGGCCCTGGCTCCTAGTCCCTGTTTGATTTTCGAAAAGGGCGCCAATGGCGCGCGGGCGCATGCACGCGCCTCCTATGAAAAAAAGGGGCGGGGCGGGTGGATGACGCTCGATGCGCGCCACGGCGCTTCTGCGCATGTGCAGGCGTCCCAGCTTGTATAAAGACACAGTACAAGTGTCAGCTGGATGCAAACAGAGCTAGCAACAAACAGTGGCACACAGAGGCGGTTGATGCAGGCACCCCCATAGAAAGGCACTTTAGTGGACACCAGCTGGTATATAGCAGCAACTGTGTTAGACTATTACCAGCAAAATTGGTGTATGACGACGGGAATACCTCAGCTTTGTGCTTATAGGATATGTCGTCCAGACGCTCTGGAAATAGATCTTCCAAGAAGCGAAAGGGGTCTCCGTCGGGCTCTGAGGATTTTGGGCATGCTGTACTGCGCCAATCTTCCCTGAAATTTCAGAGGTCAGTAGCCGTAGGAACCCCGCAGGAGTACCTGGTACTGCGGCTGTCCCCAGTCCACCTGCTCCTATATATATAACAGAGGAGGTTTTATCCTCAACTCTGGGAGGATTGGAAGAGAGATTAACAGCATTGATCGCTGCTTCCCTGTCACAGGAAAAGCGTGTCCGATCTCCGTCTCCTCCTGCAGAGTGCCTGTTAGTGGAGGAACAGTCCCAGAGATTGACCTACCTGAAGGGGATCAGGTGAGGTTGATAAAGTTATAGAGGAATCAACAGTGGAAGAACCTTTCTCAGCATCTCAGGCTGAAAGATTATGGGTTCAGTCTCTGACTAACATGGTCCGAGCAGCATTTTAAATGCCTCTGGCGGAACCATCAACCACTACTGTCTCCTCGCTGGGGTCGCTGAAAGCTCCCCAGACTGTCTGTTCCTTCCCAATCCACCCTTTATTGGAAGGGTTTATTTACCAGGATTGGGAGCATCCTGTAAAATATTTACTCCCCCCAAGAGATTTCCAGTGATCTATCCCATGGAGGATAAGTTCATAAAAAAAAAAAAAAAATGGAGGGTCCCTACAGTGGACACAGCCATCTCTTGTGTAAATAAATCACTGACATGTCCAGTAGATAATGTTCCAATGTTCAAGGACCCAATAGATAAAAAATTGGAGTCTTTACTAAAATCTGCTTTCTCTACAGCAAGCATGGTGACACAACCTGCAGTAGTAGCGATTGGAGTCTGCCAAGCAATGAAAGATCAGTTGAAACAAGTCTTAAGGGACTTACCAGATCAGCAGGCTCTTGCCCTAGCTGACCTACCTAGAGCCTTGTGTTGCGGTGGACGCCATAAAGGATACAATCCAACAGGCATCCCGCTTTACGCTGTCTGTAGACATATGCGTAGGCTTCTATGGCTCAAAAACTGGTCTGCTGAAGCTCCCTGTAAGAAATTGCTGATTAGCTTCCCATTTCATGGAGAACGCTTATCTGGAGATGATCTGGACAAATATATCCAGAAAACTTCTGCCGGTAAAAGTACACTCTTGCCGGTTAAGAACAAGGGTAGAAGTCCTTCTTTTAAGAGGCCTACGTCTCCAGTCCCTGGCACATCGGCTGTGAAACAGTTCCGACGGCCTCCGCGGTCAAATCCAGGGGGCAGAAATCAGGGACAATCACAGGGTAACAAGAAACCCTGGGTCAAGAGAGGTACAAAACCTCCCCCTAAGTCATGAAGGGTTGCCCCCACTCAGTCGGGTGAGGGGAAGACTTCAGTTGTTCACAGAGACCTGGCGGGACACCATCAGAGATGGGTGATCTCCGCAGTAAGTCTGGGATACAGGCTGGAGTTAAAAGACATTCCTCCTGCCCATTTTATAAGGTCAAACGTGCCAAGCGATCCCCAGAAGAGTGGATCCCTCCTTCTGGCACTAGAGCAACTATTGCCCCAAGGGTAATCATGAAGGTTCCCTTGGAAGAAAACGGGTTCGGGTTTTACTCGAACCTTGTCACAGTCCCCAAACCAAATGGGGACATGAGGCCCATATTAAATATAAAAGGGCTAAACAAGTTCCTACATATCAGGACTTTTTCGGATGGAGTCGATCCGATCGGTGGCCACCGCCCTACAAGGGCAGGAATGGTTAGCCTCGATCGACATAAGGGATGCTTATTTGCATATTCCCATCTGTCCGGCCCACCAGAAATTTCTACGCCTTGCAGTAGAAGGGCGCCATTTTCAGTTCAGAGCCTTACCTTTCGGTCTGGCCACGGCACCACGAGTGTTCACAAAAATTCTGGCCCTACGATTGGCCAAACTAGGAACACAAGGTGTAACGATAATGGCATATCTAGACGACTTGTTGCTGATAGACCACTCAGTGAAAAAAACTAGAAGTGGTCGTTCACAAGATAATCAAGTATCTGGAATCTCACGGTTGCATTATCAACCGAGACAAGTCAGCCCTAAAACCAGTCAAAAGCCTGGAATAATTGGGGGCTAAGACTGTATTCAAATCAGAGAAAGATTTTCTTACCTCCAGAGAAGGTGTCGTCTTTGAAAGATTTGACCCACTTAGTGGGTACAAAAAAGAAAAACCATCCATACGCCTGTGTATAAGGCTGCTGGGAAAAATGGTGGCTTCATTCGAAGCGGTACCCTACGGTCAATTCCATTCAAGGAACTTGCAGAGGGCCATACTGTCAGCCTGGAACAAAAAAGTTCAGGCTTTAGACTTACCAATGTCCCTGTCCCATTCCGTTCGCAAGAGCCTCCATTGGTGGTTGGTACCAGAATCTGGAAAAAGGGAAACCCTTCAGTCCGGTTTCTTGGAAGGTGGTCACTACAGTTGCCAGCCTCATAGGCTGGGGGGCAGTACTGGAGCAATGGTCTCTCCAGGGCAAGTGGTCAGAAGCAGAGAAGGCCCTGCCCACCAATCTCTTAGAGATACGAGCAGCCCGGTATGCCCTAGTAGCATGGACATCCAAACTCCAAGGGTCACCTGTCAGAATTCAATCAGACAATGCCACAGCAGTGGCATATATCAATCACCAGGGTGGCACCAGGAGTCGTGCAGCCCAGAGGGAAGCGAATTGCATCCTGGAATGGGCAGAAAGGTATGTCACAGCCATATCCGCGGTTTTCATCCCAGGAGTGGAAAATTGGAGAGCGGACTTTTTAAGTCGCCAGCAATTATGCCCGGGGAATGGTCTCTTCACCCCGAGGTTTTCCAGGCAATATGCCAGCGGTGGGGAACACCGGATGTAGATCTGCTAGCATCCAGATTCAACGCAAAGGTGGACAGATTTGTGTCTCGCACAAAGGATCCCCTAGCTTGCGGTTCGGATGCCCTAGTGTTCCCTTGGGATCAGTTCAAGCTGATATATGCATTCCCACCGCGATTAATCCGCAGAATCAGGGTAGAAAAGAAACCAGTGATTCTGGTGGCTCCAGCGTGGCCCCGAAGGGCATGGTACGCGGAGATTGTAAAAATGTAAGTGGGAAGTCCTTGGACCCTCCCACATCGTCCGGACCTGCTTTCGCAAGGACCGATATACTACCCTTCCTTACCAGCCCTAGGTTTGACGGCCTGGCTATTGAAGCCCACATTCTAAAAAAGAGAGGGCTCTCTAATCCTGTGGTATCTACCATGATCAATGCCAGGAAGCCGGTATCCAGGCAGATCTATTATAGGATCTAGAAGGCGTACATCACGTGGTGTGAGGCCAGGAAATGGCATCCACGTAAGTACGTAATAGGTAGGATTCTGGACTTCCTACAGTGGGCTGTACATAGGAAGCTTGCCTTGAGTACTATCAAGGGTCAGACGGCCTTGTCAATATTTTTTTCAAAGGCCCTTGGCTTTGCATTCATTAGTCAAAGCTTTCATACAAGGAGTGATGCGTATTAGCCCTCCGGTTAGTATTCCCATATGTCCATGGGACTTAAACCTGGTTCTGTCG
This sequence comes from Rana muscosa, assembly GCA_029206835.1. Classification (NCBI taxonomy): domain Eukaryota; kingdom Metazoa; phylum Chordata; class Amphibia; order Anura; family Ranidae; genus Rana; species Rana muscosa. Next base: position 186,661,635 of record CM055123.1, read on the forward strand.
GTTCTACAGAAACAACCATTTGAACCATTGCGGCACATTTCCTTGGTTCTTTTCACCAGGAAATTGATTTTCTTAGTAGCCATTTGTTCGGCTAAAAGAGTATCGGAATTAGCCGCCTTGTCCTGTAAGGAGCCATATCTGGTTATCCATAAGGACAGAGTAGTATTACGTCCTCATCCAGCCTTCTTCCTAAGGTGGTATCGAGGTGCCATTTGAACCAAGATGTGGTTCTTCCTTCCTTTTTCCCCAAACCTAGTTCGGTAGAGGAAAAGTTATTGCATTCTTTGGATGTAGTAAAAGCAGTTAAAGCTTATCTTAAAGCCACTGCTCAGATTCGTAGAACGGATACTTTGTTTGTTCTGCCGGAAGGCCCCAGAAAGGGTCAGGCAGCATCAAAAATCTACTTTAGCCAAGTGGATTCGACAGGTCATAATACAAGCCTATGGCTTGAAAAGGAGACCGCCTCCGTTCAAAGTTAGGGCGCACTCCACAAGAGCAGTTGGAACTTCATGGGCAGTGCATCACCAAGCCTCCCTGGCTCAAGTCTGTAAGGCCACAACATGGTCCTTAGTACACACGTTTACTAGATTCTACCAGGTAGACGTCAGAAGTCAGGAGGATGTCGCCTTTGGGCGCAGTGTGTTGCAGGCCGCAAAAGAGCCTCATGCCTGATGGCGCCCAGCTTATGTATCCCTCCCCTCATTTGGCATTGCTTTGGGACGTCCCATTAGTAATGACTAAGTCGCTCTGTGTCCCGTGATGTACGAAAAAGAAAAAGGGATTTTTATAACAGCTTACCTGTAAAATCCTTTTCTTGGAGTACATCACGGGACACAGAGCTCCCACCCCTCTTTTTGGGACACTTATTGCTTTGCTACAAAACTGAGGTGCTCCCGGATGGGAGGGGCTTATATAGGGGAGGGTACTTCCGGTTTGGAAGTGGCCAGTGCCAGCACCTGAAGGTAATCTATATAACCCATTAGTAATGACTAAGTCGCTCTGTGTCCCGTGATGTACTCCAAGAAAAGGATTTTACAGGTAAGCTGTTATAAAAATCCCTTTTTTTGTTTTGTACGCTCCATTGTAGTGCTTAGATTGCCTGATTCCCACCCCCCCCCCCCTAATTTTTTAAGTTTGTCTAATCTACCCAAATAAATTACATCGTACTATAGATTTTAAATATGATGTCCCCAACTCATCTCAAACCCTCCACCCTCTCCGAATTTCTCAGGTCCATCAGAGTGGGTGATGTTTTTGTTGCTTATTTTTCTATCTTATTCAAGCGCACCTCCATCCTAAATTTTGTGGGTCCGCTCATTGTAACCCTCCCCCGGTGTCAAAATTGACACCTTTCAGGGGGGAGGGGGGTGAAGATACCTGTTTAAGACAGGTATATTCACCCACATCCGGGAGTCATCTCTGCGGCAAATCTGCCTGAGCCAAGTCACTTCCCGCAGAAGACCCGTAGTGTTCTTGGAAACACTTGTCTCACAGAACACAGGAGGACCAGTCTGAACTGCGCAGCGCTTCACGTGCATGTGCGTTTGGGAACCGGGCAGTGAAGCCGCAAGGCTTCTCTTCCTGGTTCCCTCACCAAGGATGGCAGAGGGGGCAGCAGAGTGACAAGCAATTGTTCGTCCTCTGCTGCGGACGTTGCTGGACTCCAGGACAGGTAAGTGTACAATTAGCAAACCTCTGCAGCTGCTGTAGCTGGAGCTGCTGTGTTATTTTATATTATTTGGGCTGCGTAGCTCCGCTCTAAAATCCTCCTTCCAAATTAATGCTATCCTGATGTTTTGCCCAGAGTGTTTTGTGCTAACATGCTTGCAATGTATAGGTAGTAAAGTATATATTTGGTTTTTTTTCCTTTGACTCCACAGTTACCATCGACGCCACAGGAATGGCAGAATGTGGCATCTGATTTTTCTCAGCGGTGGAACTTTCCCAACTGTGGAGGAGCCATTGATGGCAAGCACGTCCGCATCGTGCCACCAGCCCATTCTGGGTCTTTTTTTTGGAATTACAAAGGCTTCCACAGTATTGTGCTCATGGCGGTGGTGTCTGCGAACTATGAATTCCTATTTGTTGATGTTGGGAAAAATGGGCGGATGTCTGACGGTGGTGTTTTCGCCCAGACCGAGTTTGCAGACCGGCTTCTTTCAGACGACCTGGCATTGCCACCTGCTGAAGATAATGAACATGGCCTCCCTTTTGTGTTCCTGGCAGATGAGGCTTTTGCGCTTGGACCACATTTGATGAGGCCTTTTCCCCAAAGGTCCCTCACCCCTGAGAGGAGGGTGTTTAATTATCGTCTGGCCAGAGGGCGAAGGGTGGTGGAAAACGCCTTTGGCATCATGGCCAGTCGCTTCCGGCTTTTTCTGACTGCAATAAACATGGCGGAGTATAAATGGAACCATTTGGTCATGTGTTGTTGCATACTGCACAATTTTTTTATCAAACACTCCACAAATTATCTTGCTACACTTGACCTTCAGGGCGCACAGTGTTTGGATGGACCATTGCCAGCCCAGTTAGCTGGCCCTACAGGCTTGGCCCCCCAAAGCGGCCGTGATGTGCGGCAACGCTATGTCGAATATTTTATGGGTAGGGGGGCCATTGCAATGCCTGATCAGTTTTAAATCAATGTTGCTCATAATAAAAAAGAATATCTTGAAAACATCTTGTTTGCTTTTCTTTTGTTGTATTTGTTCTTTCTTCTAGGTCAGTGATGGTGAACCTTGCCACTCCAGATGTTTTTCAACTCCATTTGCCATGATGCTCAACTACACTGCAGAGTGCCTGAGCAACATTAGAAATGTAGTTCCAAACCATCTGGGTTGCCAAGGTTCACCATCACTGTCCTTGGTTATACTAGTGCAGTTGTAGTCCCATGTTTTTTCCTAACAAGTAAATTACAAGCATTTATAGAGTCTAAACACACATTTTTGTTGGGGGGGGGGGGGGGGTCAACATTGATATAAGAAGCCACACATTGTTTACTGTTTAAAAATTTTTATGAGTATAAAATTGGTAAGGTTTGTATCAAAATATAACCCCAATTTTTGGAGGAATTTCAAAAATATTTGCTTTTTACAACTCAGTACAAAACTGTACAACACGAACAATATCCCTTTATAGAAATAAAACATTTCCCCCCCAAAAAAAAAATTAAAAAAAAAAAATATATACAAGTTTTAAACACTCCCAAGAATATGCTCAATTTTTATTAATTTTTTCTCCATCATTTTGTTTGTTTGGTACATCTGGACCAGGTTGTGTTTGATGGTTTCAACCTCCCGAGAGCAGACCCTCACTTCTTTAAGCAACATCTGGGCAGTGGCTCTGGTGAAGGTTGCTGTTGCCGCAGGCATTAAAGTCCCTTTAAGTTGTGAAAAGAAAATGTCTTACTAAATATACAGGCAAACATCTATTACGTGAGGCTGTGGTGTATGACACTGACCTGGTGAGTTGCCATTTCCCTCTTCTGCCACATCCTGCAGTTGTGGGTCTTGAGTTGGTGGTGCGGGGTTTGCAGCCTCGTGTCTCTTAGCTCTTTGAAGCCCTAGGAGATATAACCAAAAGGTCGACTTGTGTAACTAAATATATTTAGGCGTGAAAGAGGAATATTAATCATTCTTGGGAAGTGTGTTACAATTGTATTACTGATAATTTTGGAGAAGATGAACACATGATTGTATCCATTTCCCAAGATGGTAGATTAATCTCTTTAGGTCATGTTTCACACATGGAAACACACCAGGTATCCACTGGATCACCTGTGTGTGACACCATCAAAAGGTTGTTCTTGTGGCCCACACTTGTGCTAATGAGTCCAGATGTGTAAGCAGCTGCTGAGCATATACTCTTGTAAACGTACACTGAATCTAGTTACATTAGCCAAATATAATTACCAACAACTACACAAACATGTTTATAATTACTTCTCACATAAACATTTCATGATGTCTTGTTTCATGTTCTTGGGCACAAGAATCCAACGTTGAAATCCTCGTTCAATACCACCCAAACGATGTTTTGGTGGAATACATTGCTAAAAACATTCGAACATGCCTATTATTTTGTGATTGATAAAATGTCGTGCGAACAATGATGAATCGTGGCAAAAGCTTGTGATTGAGTGAACGTTTGAACGACCATTTATACGATCGATTCGTGTGGCCAAAAACATGAAACATCACATTTTTCACTGTAATACATACATTATTTAAAAAGCACATGCAACACCACGTTATTAGGCAAAATCACATTTAATGTTAATCTACTTACTTTTTTTGATGACTTTTTTAATCTTTTTATATTGATCCGGCTCACGCAACTTAATGTCCGACCATCGTTTCCGGATCTGTTCCCGCGACCTGCGAACACCAAATTTCTGCCATAGCGCTTTGACCACTTTATCCATGATCTTGGACTTCACTTGATTTGGCTTTTTGTAGGGCCCATGTTTGGCGTCGTAATCATCCCGGAGCAATATGGTGACCATCTCCACCATCTCCTCAAAGCTCATGTTAGTGGCTTTATACCTTCTGGGTCGGGGCCTGCTTTCTTCCCCACTTTCCACATCATGTTGGTGATTCGCCGACATGTTTACACTCTCCGTCATTAAGGAGTAGCGAGAAGGGGCGGGGAAAGTAGTGTAACGAACGTCAGGGGCGGGAAAGCGTGCGGAGCGTTTACGCATGCGCACTGTATATAACTCCAAAAAACATCGTTGAAAGCGACGTTCAGTGAGTGCAAGAAGGTCGGAGGAGACGAACATGTAGATCGCGGGTACGTAACATTTTTCTTACTTGATATGGCTGTGTCCAGGAGCATTAAACCTATAAACATTCATTCACTGTATGTTCGGGGCCGGGGTTGGCCAATATGCATGTAACTTGGCGCTTGCTTCCCGTGCTGTTAGTACTGGCCGTGCACAAAGTGTCATTTTTGAATTGGGACTATAAACTTTGAAAAGTCAATCGCGGCTCTAAATGAATTCTTGCCTCCCGGCAAATGGCAAGACTTTGAAAACTGATTTGTACCTGAAATAAAAAAACGTGGGGTTCCCCCAAATTCGAGTTGCAGGCCCTTCAGGTCTGTCAAGGATTTTAAGGGGAACTCCACCCCCAAATCATGAAAAAAAGGGCGTGGAGTCCCCCCCAAAATCCACAACAGACCCTTTATCCGAGCACGCAACCTGGCCGGCCGCAGGGGAAGAGGGGGGGACGAGAGCGCCCCCCTCCCTCCTGAACCGTACCAGGCCACATGCCCTCAACATGGGGAGGATGTCCCCATGTTGATGGGGACAAGGGCCTCATCCCCACAACCCTTGCCCGGTGGTTGTGGGGGTCTGCGGGCGGGGGGCTTATCGGAATCTGGAAGACCCCTTTAACAAAGGGGACCCCTAGATCACGGCCCCCCCCCTATGTGAATTGGTAAGGGGTACATTGTACCTCTACCATTTCACGATGAAAGCGTACAAAATGTAAAAAATGACAAGAGTCAGTTTTTGACAATTCCTTTAATTTTTAGTTTGTCTTTCTTCCTTCTTCTTTTCTCGCTTCGTGTTTCTTCATCCATCTTCCTCTTCCTTCTTCCTTCGGTGTTCTCGTCCGCATCTTGCTCCGGGTTCTTCTTTCTCCGGCCGCTCCGTTTGAATTGGAGGTTCCCGCTGTGTGACGCTTCAGTTCATCAGTTCTCCTCTTGGTCCAGCGACCCCGCCCCCCTCTGACGCACAGAGATTTCACAGGTACTTTCCCCGTGTAGTCAGAGGGGGCCGGGTCCCCCGGCTCGCAGCGGACCTAGAGGAGAACTGCCTAACTTTGCGTCACACAACGGGAAACTCAAATTCAAACGGAGCAGCGGGAGAACAAAGAAGAAGCCGAAGCAAGATGCGGACGAGAAGCCAGAAGGAAGATGAAGATGAAGAGGAAGATGGAGGAAGAAACTCCAATGCAGAAAAGAAGAAGGAAGAAGATGGTTGAAAAAAAAAACAATAATAAAAGGAATTGTCAAAAACCGTGTAGTGTCATTTTTCAGATAATGCCATTTTTTAAGGTGAAATGGTAGGGGTACAATGTCCCCCATTACCATTTCACATAGGGGGGGGGCGGGATCTGGGGGGGCCCCTTTGTTAAAGGGGTCTTCCAGATTCCGATAAGCCCCCCGCCCGCAGACCCCCACAACCACCGGGCAAGGGTTGTGGGGATGAGGCCCTTGTCCCCATCAACATGGAGACATCCTCCCCATGTTGAGGGCATGTGGCCTGGTACGGTTCAGGAGGGACGGGGGGCCGCTCTCTCGTCCCCCCCTCTTCCCCTGTGGCCGGCCAGGTTGCGTGCTCGGATAAGGGTCTGTTATGGATTTGGGGGGGGGACTCCACGCCATTTTTTAATGGAATTTGTGGGGGAGTTCCCCTTAAAATCCTTGACAGACCTGATATGGATATTTGGGGGAACCACAATGCTTTCCCAATGTTTGTATCAATGACTTTTCTATGTATTGCAATTGACAGGAGACAACAATTAATTATACCCAGGAGTGAATTTAGGGTTAATTAAAATTTAATAAAATATGACACTTGGTGCAGGGACAGTTCGAGGTACTCCTTTATTTTTGGGGAGTCCTTTTATTCACCCTATTTACAGGGCTTAATTTACTTAAATGGGGTTTGGGTTCGGGTTAAGTCAGGTCACGAACTCTAGCTTTTTACAAAGTTAGCTAAAAAGAGCTCAACACAAACATCCAGGTGTCCACTCAACTCTATGATGACTGATCAATTGCTACGTTAGTGGCCTATATATGGTTAGAAAGATTTGGAGTAGTCCTGACTGACATTCCTTTTTTGGTTTTTGGTTTTGAATTGCACAGATAATGAAGGCATTTAAGGACCCCGATTTTATGCTGGAATTCCTCCAAAGATGGAAAAATCTTCCAATTTTATGGGAGACTAAAAATAAAAATAATAAAAATAAAGAAGCCAGGAAGAGAGCACTGGAGACCTTGCTGGAATTTGTGAAAACTCAGATCCCCACAGCAACACTACAGGATCTGAAGAACAAAATTGGGACCATTAGGGGCACATACCGGGCTCAAAGGAATAAAGTTCAAAAATCCCTGCGGTCAGGAGCAGGTGCAGAGGACCGATACATCCCAAATCTGTGGTACTATCAGCACCTGAGTTTCCTTGATGAACATCTGGAATCCAGGGAATCCCTTTCCAGCCTTTCACCCAGAACGACCTCCAGCCTTCCTTGCAGCCAACCCTCCAGCCAACCCTCCAGCCTTCCCTCCAGCATTCCATGCAGCCAAGCCTCCAGCCAAGTTGAGGTCTCTTTGGAGGAACAACCTCAAGTCCTGGAGGAGCCGGATTTAAATATTTGGAGCCAGGTATAATATTTCACAAAATATTTAGAGTAATAAAAGTTGAATGTTGTAAACGTTTAAAAAAAATTTTGAAAAATGTTAACAGTTTAAAAAAAGTGTCTGACATATCAATAGACAGCAGTGGCCACAAATTAAGGGCACCAAAAAGATATATACTGGTGTCAGAATGATTGACTTTAATATTTAGTAGCATTCAATTACCAAATGTCATGAGGTGACAAATGTGTGTGAAAGATGAAGGCAAAACTAACTCGATGTACCTTTTTTTTACAGGATGAGGAGGCAGGCCCCAGTGGGACCCAGGAAGAGGCAGGCCCCAGTGGGACCCAGGAAGAGGCAGGCCCCAGTGGGACCCAGGAAGAGGCAGGCCCCAGTGGGACCCAGGAAGAGGCAGGCCCCAGTGGGACCCAGCACAACACCAGGCCCCAGATCCCTCTGCTGCGGATTCCTGCCAAAAGATCTAGGAGGCTGGTTCAAATGGAGGAGGAGACACAGGCCCTAATTAGGGAGGCTACTGCTGCACTCCGAGAGCCCCCCACCGCTGCAGAGGGATTTGCTGCCCTTATTGGGGAGAAACTGCCACAAATGGGACTGGACCAGAGGCTGAAGTGTGAAACACTTATATTGAAGGTGGTCAATATGGGCCTGTTGAACAAACTAAAGGAGTTCACAGATGTTGTGGACCTTTCCTATTTTTTTGCCCAAGTTCCTGGCCCACTCCATGCTCCTGCCCCACTCCATGCTCCTGCCCCACTCCATGCTCCTGTCCCAGGCCCTGCTCCCGTCCCAGTCCCTGCTCCTGTTCCAGACCCTGCTCCTGCTCCAGTCCCTCCTCCACGGACACAGCCTCCAAGGAAGGCTGCAGGGAAGGTCAAACAAAAAAGAGGAAAATTAACCCAGGATATGTGCCTCACATGGGGCTAGTTTTGGTCTTCAGATGCTTTGGTGTTTGCTGTGGTGATCTGGGTGTGCACTAATTTCAGCAGGGTCTCCAGTGCTGTCTTCCTGGCTTCTTGATTTTTAGTTTTACATATGGTTTTGTTTTGGCTTACCTTTTAATTTGTTATTAGGCCATAATAAATTGGAATTTTTTTTGAAGATACAAAATTAACATGTGTTTTTCTTCTAAATAGCCAGTTTGTAAGTGAGTAGGCAGGGACAGTGGATAAAAAATTGAGAAATTAACAAGGGACACTAACCTCATTGAGGCAAAATTAGAATAAAGAATAATGTTGTGGTAACTTGACACACTCCAAAATAGCAAATAATATGTAAAAACTGTCTAAAATCTAAGACCACAAATTAAAGCAAAAAAAAAAAAATTATAAAAATAAATTTTAAAAGTTTTGGGTATTTAGGGAGATCTGGCTCCCCAAAATAGAGATTAATCATGATAAAACAATAAATCATAAAGACCAAAGATTGTCCTAACTCTGGGAGAATATCAGCAGCAAGAGAATTGGAATATTGCAGCATTAGAACGAAGAAAAGAATGCGCATTAAACGATGTAATAATTTCATGCATGACGAATGTGCCATCTCCATTCCGAACAGTAGTTTTACCAGAACGAGCGCTCCCTTCTCCTCACTTGCTTCTGATCATGCGCGCTTTTTTAACGTCGTTAAAGCCTACACACGATCATTTTTCATGATGAAAAAAACGACGACCTGAAAAACGGCGTGAAAATTTAGAACATGTTCTAATTTTTCTCGTCGTTTTTTCTGCCGTTTTTCTCAACGAGAAAAACGACATAAAGCCCACAGATGATCGTTTTGCTCGGCGAAAAAAAAAAATGCCGTTTTTCACGTCGAGAAAAGCGGTCGTGTGTACGCGGCATCAGTGTGAATTTTTTTTTGGCATTCATAAAATGGGAGAAAAAAAATTACATTTGAGGACCACAAAAAAAAAAAAAAACATGTGAAGCCATCCAGCATCCAGAAATGAGATGTGAAACCCTTATTTTTTGGGGATTTCTCTTAGCGTGCAAGTTAAAACATTCTGTGATGGTGAATGGTTTTCTTTTTTCAGTCAAAAGTCTGTTTATTGTACAAAAGCTGTGCTTGACTTCCATTTAGTGCTGCTAAAGGCTATATCCATTTATTCTCATCAGTTACAAAGTAACATGGTAAACTGAACAATAAAGAACCCCCTAACACCTCAAGTGGATTACATGTTAAAGTGATAGTAAAGGCAATTAAAAAAAAAGTGTATACTTTACCTGCTCTGTACAAGGATATTGCACAGAGCAGCCTCTTACCATCTCTTCTGGGTTCCCACACTGGTCACACCGGTGTTGTCCATTCATCCTCTTCTGTGTGCACCCCCATAGCAAGATGTGTGCTATGGGGGCACACTCCCAAGCTGGGCTGTGTGGGTCTTAAGCCACACACAGCGTGGTTCGATCACATCCCCCTCTCCCTCCCCACTGGATTTGATTAACAGCAGCAGGAGCCAATTGTTGCTGCTGCTATCAATCTATCCTGTTAAAGCAGAGCTGCAGTGTTAGACCAGTGCTGCTGCAGACAGGCCCAATGTTGGATCGAGGTGGAAATCAGGTAAGTATTTTGGGTGGGGGTGAAACAGCTAGTGAATGTTTTTTTACTGTAGTGCATTGAGGTAAAAAAAACTTTTGACTTTAGAAAGTGTATACATGCCAAGTAGTGTATATGTGGAACACAAAGCCCCCATTCATATTGGGCCAATTTGACATGTCAATTCGCATGCCTATTGCCGGCAATGGCACCATCCGAATTGGTGCGACGCCGACTTTGCGGCGCCACACCCATTCCCAAAAGTAGTTCCTGCACTTTTGGCGACTTCGGGGGCATTTTCAATAGATATCTGTGCAGGAACCCGCTTATATGTCTCTGAAATCGCTCCCGACTGAAAGGCGGGTTTGAAATTGTGCGAGTTCACACCTTCAGTGTGAACCCAGGCTAACAGGTAGAGTCATGTAAAAATTTAAGTACAACCCATGGAAATGTTTTTTCAAAACATTTGAACAGACAAACATTACATTTTCATTCAATGATATCTACAGAAAAAGGTGATATACGTAAATAAAAATACAAGGAAAAGTTTACCTTTTCAACGATGTATTCCATAAAATTATCAATAGATGTAATGGTGTACTGATGAAAAAAGGAAGTACGCTCCCTTTTGTAGATTTTTTGCATAACTTCCCACCAGTATCAGACATCAACTCTAATACATTTTGTCTACACAAAATTCCCGACTGCAAGATGTTCGAGGGTTTCCTTGCATTAACCACCTATTTCAAATCCCCCTACAACATTTTAATAGGATTCAAATTAGGGCTTTGATTAGGCTAGTCCATACCACTCAGCGACTTTTTGAGCTATCCATTGGTGAATTTACTGTGTGCTTTGGATCATTATGTTGAAAGATCCATTTTCGCATTAACTTCAACCTTGGGACAAAAGGCCTCACATCCTCATCAAGCAAACTATGAATTCTATATCGTATCAGTTACTCAAGGACATCAAACTACTCAGGCCCCGAAGTAGAAAGGCAGCCCCCAAACCATACCATTTCCACCACAGTGCTTTACAGTTAGCATGAAGTTCTCTTAAAATGTCTTAGATTTGCATCAAGTATATCTGCTGTTACTGGGGCCAAACAACTCTTTTATTCATCAGTCTGTATGTTTATTGGAAAATTGTAGTCCTGCACTGATGTCCTTTTTAGAATGCATGGGGGCATTTTCCTGGCGCACATCTCATGCAGGTTACATTGGTGCAATCTCTTTCTTGCAGATGCATGCACTTTAACTCAATGTACTCTGCATAAACAAATCCTTATACAACTGTGTAAACAACATCATATTAAAGGCAGTGGTGTCACTAGGGTTAGTGTCACCTGGTGCAGTAAAATTTGGTGTCACCCCCCCCCCCAGTCACTGTTCATTCCGGGGCACTGAGCAGGCTAGCGCATAAGCACAGCTCTCCCCCCGTGTAATCCCCCTAATGGAACCCACCATGTAAACCCCCCGTGTAATCCCCCTAATGTAACCCCCCCCTGCAACCTCCCCAATGTAACCCCCCCTCTGTGCAATCCCCCTAATGTAACCATCCTCTCTATACAATCCCCCTAATGTAACCCCCCTCTGTACAATCCCCCTAATGTAACCCCCTCCTCCCTACAGTCACAGACCTCAGATCAGTGCGCTCTGTCCACATGAATGTTCCTCCTCCTCCTCCTAGGCTCCTCCTCCTGTTGTGGATGTACTGTGTGGAGGAGGAGCCTAGGCTACATCAGTCTGAGGAGTGTAATTGTTGTGATAGGCAACCGGGACCGGCGATTGCAGTGCCGGTTCCCGGAGGACATGCGGGCGCCGTGCACTATGGTACTCTGGAGCTGTGCGCAGGGAAAGGAGAAAGAGGAGAGAGCTGCGGCGCCTCTCTCGATCCAGCGCCGTGACAGGAGTCACCTGGGTGCGGCCTGCACCCCCTGCTCCCCCCTAGCAACGCCACTGATTAAAGGACCATTTTATCTATATGGCTTGATGGATGACAGCACAAACTTTCCTTTGACAGCTTGGTACTTGCATAGTGAGCCCCATTCAAGTACCAGGCTGTCCAAGAAAAGAAGGAAAATGGCATTCTGGCTGATGCATGTGCCAAGGGGAGGCTGGGAACAGAATTTGTTTTCTATTTCCCTTGACTCAGTTTCAAGTGCTGGAGGAGTACTAACTGTTTATACTTTGTTAGTTTCCTGAGCCTGTTACAGTAGATGCACCAGCCTGTATGTGGAAATGTGCACACTGAGGCAGTAAATGCAGTGTTCTCCCCAGGCACATTAATAACATCCTTGTAACAATCGGAAGCATGCCTTCATAATCATCATTAAATATATGAACATTTCTATACATTTTGTACATAATAGTCATCTCTGATATTGACACCTTTGCTTAATGAATGCTGTAAGAAATCAGTTGCAGGAGTAACGTCCATAAACAGAATAAATTGCGCTAGTCTGTGAATGTAAACACTCCTTATAATGTGAAACATCATAAAGTGCAATGTGCAAAAAAACTGATAATGAAATCATTAATAATACACGAGTCCTTAGAGTAAAAAGAAAAAAAAGTCCAAGAATAAGTTGTGAGGGGGTTAGCTCGGCAGCGGGTGTGTGTAACCCCCGGGATGGGCTCCCCACCCAAAAACAGGCCCAGCAGACGGAGGTTGTGGTTTTCAAAATCAAAAAGGTGCGGTTTATTTTCTATTTACAGTGACAAAAACACAGCAAGGCAAAAAAAAACATAAACAAAATAAATCCTGGTCAACTTGACCTCTGACTAAACATACAGGTTTCCTAACTAACAACTGGGATCAGCCTAGTGCTGTCCTAGTCCCTAAGTCCCTGGTTTTAAATGTCCAAGCAAATATATAGCCACACAGGCTTTCTCTCACCGCACAGGGGTTCACTCTCCCTAGACAGTCCACACAGGTCTGCTTCCAGGCATGAGCCAACATCTAATGAATCTGGGCTTTCTTATAGAGGCCTAAATGAGCTGACAAGGTTCAGCTGATCTCATCAACTCCCTGTCTGTACGACGCCCCACACTCTCCCTAGAGGTATGAGTCATCCATGAGCCCACTAGCCTTATACAACTCTCCACCTAGCTGTATAAGTCGGCGTAAAGCCTGAATCTGGGCGAAATATATCTACCCCCCTGGATGCAACCAGGTGACTTTACCTTCCTGCTGTCACATACCCCCCCCTCTTGTTTTAACCTCGGGGTTGGAACACCAGCAATCAGGCATTCATGTACTCGAGACAAAGCATCCACATTCCCCATTTGAACGCCAGGGCGATGCTTTACTGTGAAGTTGAATTCCTGGAGGGCCAGGAACCACCTATTCACTCTTCTATTTGTTTCCTTGTTTTGAGCCATCCACTTTAACGGAGCGTGATCCGTAACCATGTCAAAGTGCCTACCTAGCAGGTAGTACCGAAGGGAATCTAGAGCCCACTTCACCGCTAAACACTCCTTTTCAACGGTGGCGTAATTTACCTCATGGGACTTCAACTTCCTGCTGAGGTAAATGACTGGGTGCTCTTCCCCGTTCCAGACCTGGGACAATACTGCTCCTAACCCCACATCTGACGCATCACTTTGTACGACAAAGTCTCTAGAGAAGTCGGGTGAGTACAACACTGGCTGGCTACATAAGGCTTGTTTCAAGAATTGGAATGCTGCCTCAGCCTCGGGGGTCCATTTAATCATGACCGACCCTTTCCCCTTCGTCAGGTTGGTTAGGGGCACAGCCTTAGAAGCAAAGTGGGGAATGAATCGCCGATAATACCCAGCGATTCCCAGAAAGGCTCGTACCTGCTTCTTGCTGTTGGGACGTGGCCAACTCTGGATGGCCTCGACTTTGTTGAGTTGGGGTTTTATTACTCCCCTCCCAATGGTGTACCCAAGATATTTGGCCTCCTCCTGCCCAATGGTACACTTCTTGGGGTTAGCCGTAAACCCTGCTTCCCGAACAGAGTCCAGGACTGCTTGCACTTTTGGCAGATGTGAGGCCCAATCTGTGCTATGAACAATTACGTCATCCAGGTAAGCCGCAGCATACTTCCGATGGGGCCTCAGCATCTGGTCCATTTTCCGCTGGAATGTGGCCGGCGCATTCTGTAACCCGAACGGCATTCTTTTATATTGGAACGCCCCGTCTGGGGTTACAAATGCGGTTTTCTCTTTGGCCGACTTGGCCAGGGGGATTTGCCAATACCCTTTTGTGAGGTCAAGAGTCGTCATGTATCGGGCTGTTCCCAGCCGGTCGATCAACTCATCTATACGTGGCATGGGGTAGGTGTCAAATTTTGTAACTTTGTTCAACTGACGAAAATCGTTACAAAATCGCCAGCTCCCATCCGGTTTAGGCACCAACACAATGGGACTAGACCAATCACTTTGGGACTCCTCTATCACCCCTAAGTTCAGCATTTTCTGTACTTCCTCCCGTATTGCCTCCCGTCGGGCCTCTGGGATCCGATAGGGTTTTAACTTCACCCTTTCACCGGGCGGGGTAATAATGTCATGCTCTACCCCAGATGTTTGTCCCGGCAGCTCAGAGAATACCTCCTTGTTGCGAAGCACAAACTCCTTAACCTCCTGTTGTTGGGGTTGTGACAAGGTGGCTGCGATTCCAACCTCAGGAATCACGCAACCAGTTTGAGCTGGTGACCAAGTGTCTGCGACTAGGGACTCTCTATCCCTCCAGGCTTTCAACAGATTAACGTGATAGATCTGTTCGGGCTTTCGCCTTCCTGGTTGTCTGACCTTGTAATTCACTTCGCTCACTTTTTCCATTATCTCGTAGGGGCCTTGCCATTTGGCAAGGAATTTACTTTCAACCGTAGGGACAAGTACCAATATCCTATCCCCCGGGGAAAAGGTACGGGTCTTGGCTCCACGGTTGTACACTCTCTGCTGTGCCAACTGCGCTTGGGCCAAATGTTCCTTCACGATGGGCATTACCTGTGCAATTCGATCTTGCATCAGGGCGACATGCTCAATCACACTCCTGTGGGGAGAACTCTCACTTTCCCAAGTTTCCTTGGCAATATCCAACAGCCCTCTTGGGTGTCTCCCATACAGTAACTCAAAGGGGGAGAATCCCGTAGAGGATTGGGGCACCTCCCTAATAGCAAACATCAAATAAGGAAGTAGACAGTCCCAATCCCTTCCATCTCTATCCACCACTTTCTTCAACATTTGTTTTAGGGTTTTGTTGAATCTTTCAACCAGCCCATCGGTTTGGGGGTGATACACAGATGTACGCAATTGCGTCACTTTGAACAATTTACACAGCTCTTTCATAACCCGGGACATAAAGGGTGTACCTTGGTCCGTAAGCAGTTCTTTACAAATACCCACCCGGCTAAAAACAAGAGATAGCTCTTTGGCTATGGTTTTGGCCGAGGTATTTCTGAGAGGGATCGCTTCTGGATAACGGGTGGCATAGTCCATTATAACCAATATGTACTGGTGCCCCCTAGCGGACTTGATTATAGGACCTACCAAATCCATTGCGATTCTCTCAAACGGGACCTCAATGATGGGTAGAGGGACCAGCGGGCTACGGAAATGTGGCATCGGGGCCGACCTCTGACACACAGGGCAGGAGGAACAATAATTTTCTATGTCCTTCATCACCCCAGGCCAATAGAATCTCTGTAATACCCTCTCTCGGGTTTTCTCTGTCCCCAGATGACCTCCAAGAATGTGCCCATGGGCCAACTCCAACACCAACTTCCTGTAAGGTTTGGGCACCACAAGCTGCTCAACGGTTTCTTCTGCCCTTTTTGCCACCCGATACAGTAGGTCCTTCTCTACGCTGAAGTATGGGTAAGTGCCGGTATTATCTGGGTTCACTAACTCGCCATCTATTTTCACTACGTTTTCCCGTGCCTTTATTAGGGCGGGGTCTTTCAACTGTTCTGTGGCAAAGTTTTCCCTGTGAACCTCAAGATCAGAAAACTCCACAGACGGTAGGTTTTCGTCTGAGGAGGTGGGCTCCTCTCCAGTTTCTTGAGTCTCCCCTGCCAATACTGACAAGGGAAATTCCGGAGAGTCCTCACCACTCTCAGGGGAGTTCTGGCTATCACATTCCTGGTACATAGGGGCACCAGTGGGGGGCTCAGGATCATCCCACAGTTCCCAGAACTTCGGAAAATCCCTTCCCACAATGGCGTCATGCGGTAACTGAGATACTAAGCCCACTGGATGAGAGAGGGTACCTTTGGGGGTCTCGAAACACACTGTAGTCACTGGATACTCTCGGGTGTCCCCATGCACACAAATAACAGCTACCTTGCTATTCCCAGAGACCTCTGTTTTAACTAACTCAGCCTTTATCAGGGTCACAAGGCTACCTGAATCCAGCAATACCACAACATTTCTACCATTAACACACATTTTGCATAAATGTTTCTCAGTTCCTCGAATGGCAGTGCATGCGACTGTCGCACACAGCGACTGACGTCTGCCCGTCAGAAAGTCACACTGCATGGGTTCCTCCACAACCGGGCAATTGGCTGCAATATGTCCCGCTTGCCGGCAGCGGTAGCAAACGATCCTTCTTGCCGCCTCTTGAGCCGCTGATTTCCCAGGCTGTTCTCGCCAAACTTGGGGTAGAGCTCCCACCCTCTCACTCTCTCCACCCTTACCCCTTGGAATCCTCTTATCCGCCCCTGGGGATGGTCTGGTCTTAGGGTGGAAAGTCCGAGTGTCTCTGGAAGAGGCCGTCAGGTTCTCTGTAGCCAAGTATCTCTCCACACGATCCACAAGACCATCGGCCGTCTCTGGGTCTCCATGGCTTACCCACTTTTGGATGGCAGTAGGAAGAGCTCTCAAAAACCGATCCATTACAACACGTTCCACAATCTTTGGTGCGGACAAAGTCTCTGGCTGTAGCCACTTTCTGCTCAGGTGAATGAGATCATACATTTGAGACCTGGGGGGTTTTCCAAGCTGGAAAGTCCAGTTATGCACACGCTGAGCCCGGACAGCCAGGGTGACACCCAGCCTTGCCAAAATTTCAGCTTTTAGCATCACATAGTCTTTTGCTTGGTTAGGCTCTAGGTCATAGTAAGCTTTCTGCGATTCACCAGTTAACAGAGGAGCCACTAGTCCAGCCCACTGCTCCTCAGGCCACTTTTCTCTTTCAGCGGTCCTTTCAAATGTGGTCAAAAATACCTCTGGATCATCCTCTCCAGTCATTTTTGTCAATAAACGACTCACCCCAAAGGACGCGGTATTAGTGGGACGGCTTTCCTCACTGGTCTGCGGACGTTGCTGCATTACTGCTTCCATCTGTTGTTGTAGTCTCTGCTCTTGCTTCTGCAACAGGTCTATGAAGCGGGCCTCAGATTGCTGTTGGGCTTGTTGCTGAGCCTCCAGACTCTGTTGTAAAGTTGCAAGGCTCTGTTGATGAGCTTGCTGCTGGGCTGCAAGGCTCCTTTGCAAACCTGCATTTGTCTGCTGTTGATTGGCATTTGCTAGAGCCAGCTGTTTCAGTATCTCCTCCATGCTGGCTTAAAAAAAAAACTGCCACTGGTTCTCCACCAACTGTGAGGGGGTTAGCTCGGCAGCGGGTGTGTGTAACCCCCGGGATGGGCTCCCCACCCAAAAACAGGCCCAGCAGACGGAGGTTGTGGTTTTCAAAATCAAAAAGGTGCGGTTTATTTTCTATTTACAGTGACAAAAACACAGCAAGGCAAAAAAAAACATAAACAAAATAAATCCTGGTCAACTTGACCTCTGACTAAACATACAGGTTTCCTAACTAACAACTGGGATCAGCCTAGTGCTGTCCTAGTCCCTAAGTCCCTGGTTTTAAATGTCCAAGCAAATATATAGCCACACAGGCTTTCTCTCACCGCACAGGGGTTCACTCTCCCTAGACAGTCCACACAGGTCTGCTTCCAGGCATGAGCCAACATCTAATGAATCTGGGCTTTCTTATAGAGGCCTAAATGAGCTGACAAGGTTCAGCTGATCTCATCAACTCCCTGTCTGTACGACGCCCCACACTCTCCCTAGAGGTATGAGTCATCCATGAGCCCACTAGCCTTATACAACTCTCCACCTAGCTGTATAAGTCGGCGTAAAGCCTGAATCTGGGCGAAATATATCTACCCCCCTGGATGCAACCAGGTGACTTTACCTTCCTGCTGTCACAAAGTGTAATATCCACCAAGTGACTGAATGCAGGATTTTCAGTGGCACACCAAATACAGTAGTCAGGGACTCTTACCAGATGGTCGGGACCACCTATCACTAGGATGGTCAAACAGGCAGGCACAATAACCTCTGCGGGGTAGTAAGAATCTAGCCTCCATGGGCAATAGGATGGCGGATTAATTTTTCACAGTAGTCACCCCTTCGCAGCGGGACCTCCCAATCATCCAGGGGCAGAGGATATTCATACAAGAAAAGAAGCTCAAATAGTGTAATATCATTAAGATAGGATTTATTGAAAAAGAAAAGCCAAATGGTTACTCAGGACTACACAGGACTAACATCGCCTTAATGGTTTGTTTGAATTGCAGGTTGTTGTAACCTGAATTGAAGACACTAACAATGCTCTATGAACCCTCAGGGTCTAAGCATATTGGTGAGATATTACAACTGCTCTATGCTTTATACAAGAACAGTTTGAAAACATAAAAAGCAAATATGAATAAACACATGGATCAGAGGTACTTTGTGTTCAAACATTGTCAATAGAACGCAGAAGCCAGTTTTGCTAGCCTGGGAGCCAACAGGGAACCTCAGAAGCCAGAGAACACAGCCCTGCATTAGAAAATCTCAGAAAATTAGACATTGGTTGGTTTTTAGGCACCTACTGAGTGTTGCTTGGAAATTTTCAAGCCAAGCTGCCAATAATTAGCAAGGATTTACAGCTGCACCCCTAATTTGTAGCTTCCAATCAGAGTTCTTCTGCAGCTTACATTGTTTGGTATTATTACTTCACACTTCCACTTTCCGGCAATATAAATAAGCCTAAAGTTCCCATATACTATAATTTTAATTTTCCACAAAACATTCTCTGTTGCCATATGGACATACATTTTATGGCATTACTAGTCACATAACAGGCTTGATAGTGGACGTGTCAAATAAAACACATTTAGTAGGATGGTGGGATTGCTTGCAAACAAATACCGTATATACTCGAGTATAAGCCGACCCGAATATAAGCCGAGGCACCTAATTTTACCATGAAAAACTGGGAAAAATAGGATTTTTATAACAGCTTACCTGTAAAATCCTTTTCTTGGAGTACACCACGGGACACAGAGCTAGTCATTACATAATGGGTTAAGGGTCACCAGCGGTGATTGGACACTGGCACAACCAATGGAAGACAGTTCCCCTCCATATAACCCCTCCCATCAGGGAAGTACCTCAGTTTTGTAGCAAAGCAGTAAGGTTCCCATAAGAAGGGGGGGACCTCTGTGTCCCGTGGTGTACTCCAAGAAAAGGATTTTACAGGTAAGCTGTTATAAAAATCCTATTTTCTTTATCGTACACCACGGGACACAGAGCTAGTCATTACATAATGGGACGTCCCAGAGCAATGCTCATATGAAGGGGGGGAGACACAGATCAACACAGGCCGCTTGCGGACCAGAAGCCCTATACTGCTGCCTGCAGCACACTTCGCCCAAAGGCGGAATCCTCATGTCCTTTCACATCTATTTGATAGAATTTGGAAAATGTATGGACTGAAGACCAAGTTGCAGCTTTACAGATCTGAGCCATCGAAGCCTGGTGGTGCACTGCCCATGAAGCACCTATCGCCCTGGTAGAGTGCGCCTTAACAGGAAAAGGAGGAGTCCTGTTCTTTAAACCATAAGCTTGAATAATTACTTGTCTAATCCACCTGGAAATGGTGGATTTTGATACCGCTTGGCCCTTCTTGGGCCCATCTGGTAAAATAAACAAAACATCTGTTTTACGTATCTGAGCGGTTGCTTGCAGATACACCTTTACCGCTCTCACTAGATCTAGAGAGTGTAATAATTTTTCCCCCGCCGTCCGCGGGTTTGGAAAAAAGGAAGGCAGAACAATGTCTTGATTCAAGTGAAAAGCCGACACCACCTTAGGTAGAAAAGCCGGATGGGGTCGTAGTACGATTTTGTCCTTGTGACAAATTAGATAAGGCTCTTTACAAGAAAGAGCTGCTAGCTCTGATACTCTCCTAGCAGAAGCTATAGCAATCAGAAAGGCCAACTTCCTACTCAATATAATTAAAGGAATATGGCGAATAGGTTCAAAAAAGGTTGCTTTTGCAACACTGACAATACCAAATTCAAATCCCATGGACACAAGGGAGTCCTAACTGGAGGATTTATCCTCAGTACCCCCTTAATGAATGTCCGAACTAGGGAGTGAGATGCCAATGGTCTCTGAAAGAAGACTGATAGAGCCGATATTTGCCCTTTGATGGTGCTAAGGGCTAAATTCATATCCACTCCTAACTGGCAAAAAGCAAGAATCCTACTTATTTCATACTTCTGAGGATTCCAACATCTGGATTCACACCAGGAAACGTATGCTCTCCAGACTCTCTGATAGATGAGTCTGGAGGCTGGCTTTCTAGCATTAATGAGCGTAGAAAGAGCCGGACCAGAGACCCCTCTCTTTTTAAAAATGTGGGTCTCAGCAGCCAGGCCGTCAACTTTAGCCTTTGTAAGGAAGGGTGGAATACTGGACCCTGTGACAGCAGGTCGTGTCGAAGTGGAAACTTCCAGGGCCTTCCTATCGCCATTTTTACAATCTCGGCGTACCAAGGCCTCCTGGGCCAGTTTGGGGCCACTAGGATTACTGGTATTCCCTCCTCCTTGATCCTGCGAAGCAGTCTTTGTAGAAGAGGGATCGGAGGGAATGCATAGATCAGTGAGAACTGATTCCATGGAGTTATTAGAGCGTCTGTATTATTAGAGCGTCTGTCCCGTAGGCTAGAGGATCTCTCGTTCTGGACACAAAGTTGTCCAATTTCTTGTTGAACCTGGCAGCTAGCAGGTCTACATCTGGGTTTCCCCATCTCAGACATATGGCCTGAAAGATCTCGGGGTGAAGAGACCACTCTCCTGGTAGCAGCTGCTGACGACTCAGGTAGTCTGCTTGCCAATTTTCTATCCCTGGAATGAAGATTGCAGAAAGGCAAGGTACATGCTCTTCTGCCCATGCCAGGATCCGGTTCACCTCTCTTTGGGCTGCCCGACTGCGGGTGCCTCCTTGGTGATTGATGTAAGCTACTGCAGTAGCATTGTCGGATTGAACCCGAACTGGGTAGCCCTGTAACCTGTATGTCCAGGTTTTGAGGGCTAGATATACCGCCCGGATCTCTAGCACATTGATGGGCAGGATCCCCTGAGTCTTGGCCCAGGTTCCCTGGGTAGAAGCCTCCTCGAATACTGCACCCCAGCCCGATAGGCTGGCATCCCTAGATACCACCTTCCAGGCCACTGGGAGGAAGGACTTTCCCTTCCGTAAATTCCTGGCTTCTAGCCACCAATCGAAGCTGTGGCGTACTTGTGAGGACAGGCGCATGGGTATATCCAGAGCTTGGCTCTTCCTGTTCCGGGAAGCTAAAATATTGCCTTGAAGTAGTCTCGAATGAAACTGGGCGTAAGGGACCGCCTCGAAGGAGGCTACCATCTTTCCCAATAGTCTCATGCAAAGGCGAATAGACGGCCTCTTGTTTGCTTTGACCTTGTGGATCAGGTCTTTCAGAGACTGTATCTTCGGTTCTGGCAGGTATACCCCGTTTTGGGCTGTATCTATGATCATGCCCAGGTACCCTATCCTTCTTTGGGCCTGGAGAGAGGATTTTTGTAAATTTATAATCCATCCTAAATGCTCCAGGTATCCTACTGTAGTGTGTACAGCGTGACCCAATCCGTCCTTTGACTGATCTATTACTAGTAGATCGTCCAGATAGGCTGTTACCGCAATGCCCCGTGTTCTTAGGTTTGCTAACAGAGGAGCTAGCACCTTTGTGAATACTATGGGCGCGGTGGCTACACCAAACGGCAGAGCCACAAATTGAAAGTGGCGATCTTCTACCGCAAACCTTAGGAATCTTTGGTGAGCGGGGAGGATGGGTATGTGTAAATGTGCGTCCTTGATATCTATGGGCGCCATGAATTTTCCGCCCTTTAAAGTGGCGGCCACGGATCGGATCGTTTCCATTCGAAAATGGCGATCGTTCAGGAACCGATTTAGGGATTTTAGATCCAGGATGGGTCTGACATCTCCATTTGGCTTTGGAATCACAAAGAGGTTTGAGTAAAAACCTGAACCTTGCTCTTTTTGGGGTACGTCTGTAACTACCCCTTGAGCCATTAAGTGATTCAAACCTTTGAAGAAGGATTCTCTTTTTTGTGGATCCTTGGAGAGTCTTGAACCTCGGAATTGAGAAGATGGGATCTCTCGAAATTCCAGTTTATACCCTGAGGATATTGTGGATACTACCCAATTGTCCTGGATTTCTGACCACCAAGTCGCTCAGAACTGACAAAGCCTTCCTCCCACTCGGCCGAGCGGGGGCGCCCCTTCACTGAGAGGCTTTGGGGGCTTGCTTATTAGCTCTTGCACCCCACGGCTTCTTGTTCTTCTGAGCTTGCCCCTTGGCTTTTGTGGGCGGCTAAAACAGGCCGCCGCCACTGGTTGGAGTCAGATTTCCCGGGAGCTGGGGAGAGAGCGTTTAAAACAAGATCTCTTGTTTTTCTTTCTCTCAGGTAAAAGTCGTTTTACCACTTGATCTTCTGTATATATTTTTCTAAATCTTCCCCAAATAGGCGTTCGCCATGGAACGGGAACTTGCCAACAGCTTTTTGCATGGGGTCTCCGCTGACCAATGCTTAAGCCAAAGTACTCTGCGCATCTGTACCAGCTGGAGTGTAAGGCGTGATGCCTGTATGATAGAATCTCTCATGGCATCCACTGTGAAGCATAAGGCTTTAGGCAAATTTTCCCAATTTCTAGCCTGCTCTGAAGGCAGTTCCTTCAGCCCCTGCTTTACCTGTTGGCTGATGACCTGACACATACCGACTGCTGCTACTGCAGGTTGGGTAATTGAGCCGGCCAAAAGGAAGGAGGATTTCAACTTCCTCTCAGAAGGATCTTTTAAACCCTTGTACATTATCCACCGGACATGTCAGGTTTTTATTTACACAAGAAATAGCCGCAACTACCGCAGGCAGGCTCCATTTCTTTAAAAAAAAATGTTTCCCCCATAGGATAAAGAATGTTAAACCTTTTTGGAGGTGAGAAACGCTTATCTGGATGTTGCCAGTTTGCGTATATTAGATCCTCTAGTAACGGATGAACCGGGAAGGAGCATGCACCTTGCAGGGATCTTAATGACCCTAGGGAGGAGACAGGTAATTCCGTTACCTCC
This sequence comes from Rana muscosa, assembly GCA_029206835.1. Classification (NCBI taxonomy): domain Eukaryota; kingdom Metazoa; phylum Chordata; class Amphibia; order Anura; family Ranidae; genus Rana; species Rana muscosa. The sequence continues at coordinate 186,684,969 of CM055123.1, forward strand.
GCAGAGGTTAACTTAAATGCACTGCTATAGCATTGTACCTGTGACCTTAAAATCTGGCTCCTCATCCTCTGCTGATGTAGCCTCCTCCTCCTCATCCTCCTCCCTCAGGTACTTCTGAAGGGAGGTCCAATACTGGAAGAGACCTGCTTCGCTTATTGTCCCTTTTTAGAGGACTTAGCGATTAAGGTAGCAATTTTTTCCTCCAGATTATTTAGGGCAGCTGATAAAGTGTCCTCAGTGACATATACAGACCCAGGCTTCACTGGGGAAGCCGCCATACCTGACAGAGGTAATGGCTCATCCTGAACAGGTGCATTTAGCAACACAGGAGAGAAAGGTACCGAGTCAGCACAGTTAGAGCCTCCTCTCAGGCGGTGGTGCTTTCTTATCTCTTTTTGTCCGTATTACTTCCCCTGGAAGGCTTACTGTTTAGACAAAATACAAGGTACCTAAATGCATATACTACCGTGTTCAGTTTAGCAAATACATTAAGTATGCAACTTTTAACACATAACTATGCATAACATGGATGTCTTCTAGGAAGTACCCAATCCAACCACATGGAGTCTTACGTCCCTGTATAGCTGCTGTGTTTCTCTGCCAGGAATAAGAGAACTAACGAGCTTGCTTGCTGCTGCAGTGCTTCTCACACTGACAGTCTTTTAAATTTGGCGCCGTTTCTGTGCCTGCGCGCGCCACGTGCCCGCGCACGCCTTCGCCCCCCCCTCCGATAAAGCGCGCTCCCGCGCGCGCGCGGCCCTTAGCGCTATGGCGGTGGCCATAGTGAGAGAGGACTCTCATCAGCCCTTGTTCCCACTTACCTGCATCTGCAGGTGTCTGGTCGGCCACCGAAAGGAGGATCGGGGTGCCCCAGCAAGCTCAGCAGCGGAGGTGACGAGCAGTGTACTTCGCCGAAGCCGACACTGAACAGAGTGAGGTGAGTATATTCAGCTCTTTACTCCCCCCAGTGGTGGAAAAAAAGAAGACATCCACTTTTTGAAAAAGGTCCCAACCTAGTTATGGACCTTCTAATCTCACCTTATCCACGCCGCAGGTTTTTCTGCTGAAAGATTTCAGACAGATACCAAACTTCACCCTTCACGGTGGGCTATGTGTGCCAACCTTCAGGGATATGGGTTCCTATTTAAAGGATACCTCTCCCCTGGGCCTTGTACAAGACTCTTACCAGGACTTTATAGCGAAATAGCGAAAGTGCTGGATCTTAGAGCCCAGTCCTCCGAAGAGAGACATTACAGGCGACGCCTCATGGATGAGGCCCGGATCCCATCCAGATTCAGCTCATTTGTAGGCGTCTTGGATGGATCCGAAAGCATAGCTCTTTTACCCCCAGAGGGTCTCTTTGGTAGAGCTTTCCTTTAGCACCTCCTAACGCGTCCAACACCTTTCGACACTGGCGAAAAAACTGAGGTACTTCCCTGATGGGAGGGGTTATATGGAGGGGAACTGTCTTCCATTGGTTGTGCCAGTGTCCAATCACCGCTGGTGACCCTTAACCCATTATGTAATGACTAGCTCTGTGTCCCGTGGTGTACGATAAAGAAATGTATTGACTCGAGTATAAGCCTAGGGTGTCCATCTGCATGCCTCACTGTGGCCATGTGCATGCCTCACTGTGCCAATGTGCATGCCTCACTGTGCCAATGTGCATGCCTCACTGTGCCAATGTGCATGCCTCACTGTGCCCCATCTCTCCCTACCTGATCTCCGGCGCTGTGTGACTAGACTGACGTTTAACATGGGAGTCTATGGAAGGGGTGCCCGGCTTTGAAAAATCGGTGCTCCCAGGCCGTAGGTCCCCTGGACAACACACTTTGTATACTTGTAGATGACGAGTGTGGCTACATGTGTGCCAAGCTTGGGGTCCAGCGGACCTACGGCCGGCTGGTACTGGGACCCCAAATTCACCAGAGAAATTACCGTTTAACATGGGAGTCTATGGAAGGGGTTCCCGGGTTTGAAAAATCGGTGCTCCCCGGCCGTAGGTCCCCTGGACAACAATCTTTTCACACTTGTAGAGGACTACACTACATTTGTGGCAAGTTTGGGGTCCAGGGGACCTATGGCTGGCCGGGGATCAGGCGCACAAAGTTGTAGATAGACACAGACTCGCGTATAAGCCGAGGGGGGCATTTTCAGCACAAAAAAAATGTGCTGAAAAACTCGGCTTATACTCGAGTATATACGGTAATCCCTTTTGGAGTCACCTTTTCCAGTTACAAATTAAGCAAGAACAGAATGTTTATACTTTGAATCTTGTACCCGAAAAGAAATGACACTAGGAAGGTCTGACTCAAGTCAAATATATACAAATACAGTAGTGGACCTTTCTTCGGTGTTCTATGCACTGTGATGTTGGGAGGTGTCTTGTATCAGCTACTCTATCAATGGGCAGACTGACTTGTAGTCTGGGAGAGGTATGTTAAACTGGAAAAAGCAATCCTATGTACATTTCAGCTTACAATGTATGGACCCAATTACCTGTGAGGCTTTAATGTGGTTCCAAACAGAGGCACTATACATTCTGAATATCTTAAGTATATGTGTGGTCTTACGCTGCACTCAGGATTGAGGAACCTGAAGTGTGTCCTCTCCGAATAACCTGCATGAGTTCATTTCTCTAATCTCAGTCTTAATAAAACCCATATGTCCAGAATTAGAGGGCTTAGCCTACATCTGAAACCTCTGGGCTCCTTTCTACTCCTTGTGTTCCGTGCAGGCTCTAATCCTCTCTGGCGTTTGCTCTTGTTATTTCACCCTTTTCTTTGTGGTTCAGGAGGAAGACTGAGCTTCCAAGCCAATCACTAATATTAGAATGGGAGGCATGTAGAACTTTGCACGACCCAGCCATGAGAAATACAGTGGACCACTTCAGTTGTTAGCTGTGTAAACATTGCCCCATACCTAATTTTACAGTAAAAGTCATTTAGTTAGATTTAGGTTTAATTAAGTTTGCCCCATACAAGCTCAATTAGGGTATGTAATGGTTCTGTTGAAAGAAGACACCTATTTACTGATTCTTAGGAATCCCTCTGTTATGTCCTTTTTAGACGCATTCAAGAAAATAACTGCTGAAAAGTTAGTGAGATTTTGTAATTTTTTTTGCAGCTGTGGTATGCCAATATTTCATTTTTTTAGGGACAGAAAGCACTCCACGGGATATCGGGGTATACTTATATGCCACAGCTTGTTTCCCCTCTAAAACCTTGATGTGACTGTGTAAAACCCTATTAAAAAAAAAAAAAGAAGTAAAATCCCTTTTTCTTTTAAGGATAGAAATATGAAAGCTGCCATTTCTATTTATTTATTTTTAAGGTGTAGACTCTGGGCTGCTATTACTATATTGCTTTACTTTGGTAGGCAGTTGCTGACCTAGAACAAGCATGGAACTAGTAAGTATCTGCACTGGGCACAAGCATGAATCTAATGACCAAACGGTACATGTGCAGGATTTCACATGTTTCTTAAATAACAAAGGGGTGATGCCACTCAGTGACGTCACCAGGTGGCACCACCCCCTTGTGACATCATCAACCAGGGTTTGTTATTTAAGAATTGTCAGATGGTGGAGCAGTCAGACAGCAGGAACCTTTGTCGGAAGCAGGGGTTTTTTTTTTCTTCTTTTCTTCAGGTCGGCAGTGGGCATTGTGATTGACGATTGATCTACACCAGGAGAGATTTTTTTTTTTAAATAAAAGGACTGTCAAAAACTGTTTGCAGCGTTAATGCAAATTTCTACTGGTGATTTTATGATGGTCGGTATGTATTTTTACGGTTTACTATTGTAGTAATTTCCAAGTTATGGCTGTATGCCACCTGCGTTGCGGTTCTGCACTTTGTTCATTTTAAAGCCTTGTACACATGATCGGATTTTCCGACGATAATTGTGCGATGACAGGCTGTTGTCGGAAAATCCGACCGTTTGCATGCTCCATCGGACAGTTGTCGGATTTTCCAGACAAATGTTGGATAACATGCTTTAAAATTTTCCACCAACAATTGTGTGTTGTCGGATTTTCCAAACGTGTGTACACAAGTCCGTCGGACAAAACCCCAAAGTACAAACACGCATGCTCGGAAGCAATGCTCACCATAACACAACATTAGCAGAAGTTGCCCAAAGAGCTGAAAATCCACGTAGTTTTGGGTTTGTTGGCTGACAATTCTTTGCCGTTTGTATGCAAGACAAGTTCATGGCAAACGCTCCCTTCGGACAAAAGTCCTACACTTTGTCCGCGGAAAATCCGATCGTGTGTACCAGGCTTTAGAGCATTCAAGCGGGGCCAACTGTAGACCTTATTTTTATATGTTTCGGTCTACCTCTTTACCTTTGTAAAACACTTTCAATACAAAACTATTGAAACAGAAAAAAATGCCTAGCCAGCAAAACAGCCAAGCACAAAACACAGAATTTTATATTTTTTATTGTGATAAAAAGAAAACCTTTTGCAATGTCTCTTTAATCACATAAAGAATACAGTAACATAAATTAATCTGCCAGAAAAGTAAGCCGAATGAGAAAATAGACTGTTTAGGCTCCCTTTGATTGGTTACACACGTCACCAAACCACAAAGTTTGTTCCGTAAACAGAACTCGACAGGACAAATTTTCATGAAGAAATGCCAAATAAAAAACACTTTTGTGGCGAGTACATAAATCTCTAACGTTTACACATCATAAGGTTACGGACTGGCATTGTTTGACATGTTATAGAGGCACAAAGGGTGGCAAGGGACTCTATGTTCAAGTTATAAGTCATGATGGCATTTTGATGGAAATTTATGGCAAGATTTCAAAATGACATGTTGACTAGTCCTTGGACCAAATGCCTAAATCTATTCACTTAGGTCCAACTCTCATCTTTTCTGTTTTAATGGTACTTTGCGACTCTTCACACATTGAAACCGGAGCACATGGGGAAAGGAAAGTACATTCTTTTCAATGGAGGTAGTTCACATCATAAAGGTCCTGTAGCCTTTTCCCTCAGGATTAGTGGGTTTTCAGCCGAACAGGTGAATAGTAGTATACAAAAAACTCTTGACAAAAGCATTCTCTTTTTGTTTTGTTTCTAACCAATGAAAAAATTGGTTCAATCAGTGATGGCCTCACCAATATTCAAAAGGAAAGCCACAAAATATTTTGGTGAAGCCTGGGCTCAAGTTAAAGATCTATGGAGTCTTAACCATAAAGGGTCTGTTTACATTTCTACATCATCCCAGGATTTTTGCAAAGCAGTCACTGTCAACTTCTAGATTCTATCTGCACTTCCATCTGCATGTGCTCGTGTCTTTTTTTTTTTGTCCAACCCAAAAAAGTGCCGAAGCTTCGCTCAACTCCTGGAAAGATAAGGGCTGATTTAAGCAAACTGGAGAGTGCACAATCTGGCGCAGCTGTGCATTGTAGCCAATCGGCTTCTAAATTCAACTTGTTCAATTAAGCTTTACAAAAGAACCCGGAAGCTGATTGGTTATTATGCAGAGCTGCACCAGATTTTAAAATCTCCAGTTTTAGTAAATCAACCCTACAGTGTTGCCCCATTTTGTGAAGAAAGCAAAAAGCTCCTTTAAAAAAAACACTCTCATTTACTGGTTTGTGTACCCAGGGACACAAAGAACCCCTTTGGGTAAGCAGCCGAAGGCAGACAAAACACATTTTTGGTGATTGCTGCCTCTTCTTTGGCCAGGACTACTGCTAAACACAAGGGATGCACATCATTAAGGATAATGGAATTAAAGTAGTTTACACAAAAATAAATAAAATTTAAGACAATTTGCACACTAGCACGTCTTGCCTAATTTACTGCAAGTGAAGAAAAAGCATAGGCCCAATGTCTGACATTAAACGCCAGAAAGAACAATAAAGTGGACCTCCAGGCAAACAGCTAATTGCACATTTGAAATACAAATGCCTAAACATTTCTAATTCCATCCAAACACTCCTGTGATTTACAGGCCGGCCAAAGTGGATAGCCAGCAGGATGACAACACTATTTTTACTGCTGCGTTCGGGCTAATCTCTCTGCATGCAGGACATTAGATGGACATCATCACACTGAGAAGGCCCTCCTTGCACTCTCCTTCATCAATAAGCTGCCTAAACAACTCCCCCCCAAAGCCTGAAAACATGAAGCAGTGGCAGCACCGTTTAATGCGATAAGAGTTAGAATGGCCCATTCTGTCATGCAACATAATACAAAAATATTGATATCTGGGTGATTACATACCTGGACTTAAAAGGTATTTGCCTGGCATTCCCCTTAGAATAAAATTAAAGCTGCATAATTACCTATTTACCTGTATCTTCTTACTGTATATAGGTGCAGAGTTAGCAAAAACAAAACAAAAACTATGCAAATTAGGTCTTGACCTATAACAACTTCAGAAGCCATTCACTGGCATCAGCCATACATGTTCCCATTACAGACAATGCACTGTAGACACCTCTTGATACTGATGATTGCAAAATATTTTCAGCTAATGGTAACTGAGCCAGAACCTTAAGGACAGGGACTTCTAAAACTCATATTTAAAAAAAAAAGAAGTAGTGCACAAAACAGGACAATATTGTCATTTTTGTCCTGTTGGAGTTGCTCTTAAATAAAACAAAAGCGAAGCATAACTGAGCGTAGAATGATTTTCAAAACCCATTGCATAGTAATCCTATACACTACAATTTAAGGTGGAACAGGACTGAGCTACGGAGAACTGACGGATCCAGCTCTTTCTTGCGCTTACCAAACTGGTGAATGAATTCCTGGATTGACAATAGTATTAACATGCAGTCTTCCTACAAGGTCAGTCCTTAAAGGTCATAAATGCTATGGGCTCTCAGCTGCGGTATAGCAACATGCGCTCAGCACAGGTCTGGCCTACCAAGCTGGCATATTGTTTAACAGTAGTCTCATCACTTGGCCCCTTGCGTTTCTTCTTGTATATGCTATAAGGCATCACTGTACGTTTGTGAAGGACTCGAACCCGGCCCAGTTCTGTCAAACGGTCTTCGTCCCCTGTGAAACAAAAAAGAGGCAATAAGGCAATGTTTTAGAGTGGTGATGCCCAACCATTGGCTCATGAGTTACATGCAGTTCTAGGCCATCTGTGATGTGCTCAAATGTGAAATACTTGTGCTGTACAATTCAAAAAACAAACAAATGGAGTCCCATTTTAGTTTAGCAAAACATGAAGTTACCAAATTCCTACTTAATACTAGCTAACAATATTTTTTTTTAATGTTGATTTTTACTTAAAAAGCATTGTAAATAGTAACGTGCAATAATTCATATCAAACTATTTGAAAACCCCCTCCTAGCATCCGGTTGCAGTAAACAATACCGTTTGCCAGGAGTTACCGCATTTAATACTTCCGCTTTGCTTAAAGCGGAACTTCAACCAAAAGGGGAGGTTCAACTATTCTGTCTCCTCCTCCCACCTCTTCTACTTTTGGCACATTATATTTTTATTTTAAGGAGTGGGTACCTGTTTTTTACAGGTACCGGCTCCCACTTTTGAGCAGAAGTTCACCCCCTTCCATCCCTGCCCGCAGCCTCTTGGGACACGTCACAAGTCCCAGAAGTCTGCATAACCAATCACAAAGCGCTGCTCGGCTCGTGCATGCCCAATAGGAAGATGGCTGTGAAGCTGCAAGGGGTCACAGACTGGCTTCCCATACTAAAGATGCTGGCACCGGGGACCCAAATACTGGTGAAGAATTGGCCGGGGAGAGGACGGCACTGGATCCATGGACAGTTAAGTGTCCTTTTCTAAAAAAAAGTCACTAGCTACAGTATTTGTAGCGGTTTTATTCATTTTTTTTCAGACTGCAGAACTGCTTTAAAGCGGATCTTCGATGCCTCTGAGCTCCACAACCAAAAACACAATTTAATTCAAAGACTATTCAAAGCAAACTCCTGTATCCATCCATGTCTATATGCTTTATTTTGTTGGGAAATCAATTTGAAAAACAACCCCCAGCATTTCTGGCTCTGGCCATCTCGAGTAAGGGCAAATGATTCATGTAGCATTTACTTCCCGGAATCCATCTGCCCTTAGCTCAAGCATGCATGCAGGAGAGTGTGGTTAACTGAGAAAACCCCTCCTCCTCTCCTGAAGACTCCTGGGATGTATGACATCATTTGCCAAGGCAAGAAAACGTTAAGAAGCTAAAAAAAAACAAAAAAAAAAAAACTTTAAAACAAGTAAATATGATATAATTCCCTAACTATTTAAAAAATGCTATCAACATGAGGATTCAAATAATCAATGTTGATTGGAAGAGTGAAGTTCCACTTAAAAGTATATACTAAAATCCACCGAAGACTGATCCAAATTTTTAACTAGAGCTAAAACACTACAACATTCTCTTTCAGCCTTTGCACTGCTAATAATAATAAAAATAAAAATAAACTGGGCAAAGCTTTGTTATTGTTCAGAAATAAACCCCCAGGCAGAAAATATTTCATATTTCAAAAAATAAAATTAATAGCAACAGTTTATTTTGGGAATAATTATGCCGAGGGGAAAGCTACACCCAAATCATTGTGCTCTGCTTAATTCCATAACTCTACAAGCCTGCTAGCCCATCCTACCACTCTTTGAATATGATTCATGAGACGAAAACAGGTTGGGTGCCTCAAGAAAGTTATTAAAGGGGTTGAAAAGGCAGAAGTTTTTTTTTATCTTAATGCATTCTATGCATTAGGATACAAAGCCTTCAGTGTGCAGCAGTATCCCAACACTTACCTGGGGTCTCTGTCCAGCCGTCCGAGATTCTCCTTCCTGATTGGCTCCTGCTGCTGTCAAAGTCAGCTAGTCAATCAGGGGAGACAAGGGGCAGGGGCGCAGCCCCGTGTCTGAATGGACTCAGCTCGGGTGCCCCCATAGCAAGCTGCTTGCTGTGGGGGCACTCAACAGGAGGGAGTGGCCAGGAGCACAGAAGAGGGACCCGAGAAGAGGAGGATCTGGGCTGCTCTGTGCAAATCCACTAACAGAGCAGGTAAGTATAACATGTTTGTTATTTTTATAGGAAGAAAAAAACGTGAGACTTTACAATCACTTTAAGAAGTGGCTTTTTGGAACATCTGGGTGGAATAGTGACAAATACAGAATAGTCTGTTGGTCTCTGATGGACAGCGAAGAATTGGATTCTGATCTGTTTCGATCAAACATGTTTTGACCAAAACATCTGGGGCACAGCTGGCTTTCAGAAACCACCTTATGTACAACAGTGAAAGCCTCTATAAGAAAGAAAAATTAATATGGATTCCTCTCATTTGTATTACATGTGACATTGACAGCAAAATAGAAAACCCATACAAACACCCATATTATATGAAAAATACCTTAAAAGGATCAAATAAATGCCAAGTGGTTGTAAAAAAATAAAAACCCTTAAAAAAGGCACTTACTTTCTTCAGGGTGGTTGTTATTGAAGCGGGAGTATTTAGTGCGCTCCAGTAGAGGTATACATTGCTCTATAGACACCCACAAAAAGCTCTCTGGGCAAAGGAGTTGTGATGGCTTATACTGACCCTAGAAAGGAAAACATGTAATGAGATGAAAGCTCAAAAGGTTTCAAACCTGGGTTGCTTTTGACCAATTAATATGGAATAGTACATAGTCCATTATATACTCAACGCTGTATTAGTTGACCAATTAGGTTTAATTTTTTTAAATCAAGTTTGCCAATCGCATTGTGTCAAGTAGGGATTACTGTGGATTACCTTAGGTCACAATAATAAGAAACCAAACGCCAAATATTGTGGAGAATTTTTAGGGAAATATCGGTCAATAAAAATACAACCCCAATTCCAAAAATGTTGGGAAGCTGTGTAAAATCTACATAAAAACAGAATGCATTGATTTGCAAATCTCGCAATCCCATATTTTATTCACAATAGAAAAACAAACCTATCACATGTTTAAACTGAAAAAAATGTACTATTTTAACCACTTGCTGCCAAATCACATACATATAGGCGATTGACTGCAAGTGGTTATACCAGGGTTATGGCTGCAGCTGTCAGCCATAATCCAGGTATCAAAATTATCAGCCTGCTCTAGCAAGTAAAGCCCCAAACACAGAGGCCGATAGTCGGGCAGCATTATACAGCTTAATAGAAACTGGCCAACATTCGGCCCGTGTGTTCTGCAGCCGGTCCAACAGAAACTGGCCATTTTGCTGACTTCTGTCAAAGGGGCATGACTGAAAAGGGTCTGCCACTGGCTCCCGATCAGCGCTCCTAGCCAATAGCTGAGAGCGCTGGACCGAGTGCTCTGGCAGGGGGTCCCTGTCAGAACAGAAAAAGGAGGGAAGATTGCTGTACTATACCTATACATACAGTATATACACTCTCCTAACCACTTCAATACAGGACACTTATACCCCCTTCCTGCACAGACCAGTTTTCAGCTCTCTCGCACTTTGAATGACAAATACTCAGTCATGCAACACTACCCAAACAAAATTTTTATCATTTTTTTTCACACAAATAGAGCTTTCTTTTGGTGGTATTTAATCACCACTGGGGTTTTTAATTTTTTGCATTATAAGTAAAAAAAGAATGAAAATTTTGAAAAACAAAAAACCACACACTTTTTTCGTTTCTATTATACATTTTTCAAATAATTTTTGCTCATTAATTTGGGCCACAATTTATACTGCTACATCTCTGAGTCTACACGCTATGATGCAAATCACTCAAAATTGATCACACCTGATGCACTGACGGCCTATCTCATTTCTTGGAGCCTTGAAATGTCAGGACAGAAGAAATACCCCCCAAATGAGCCCTTTTTGGAAAGTAGACAGTCCAAGGTATTTAGTAAGAGGCATGGTGAGGTTTTTGACGTAATTTTTTCCCACAATTCTTGGGAAAATTAAGAATTTTTTTTTTTTTTTTACACAAAAAACTGTCGTCATAGTTATTTCTCACACACAGTATATGCATGCTTCCAATTACACCGGAAAATACATTCTGCTACTCCTCCTGAGTATTGCAATACCACATATTTGAGACCTTTTCACAGCCTGGCCACATAGAGAGGCCCAACATGCAGGGAGCGCCACCAGGCGTTCTAGGAGCATAAATTACACATCTAATTTCCTTCCTACCTATCACACTTTTGAAGGCTTTGGAGCACCAGGACAGTGGAATTGCCAACAAAATGACCCCATTTTGGAAAGCAAACACACAAATGTATATTCTTTGAGACATAATGAGTCTTTTGAACATGCAATTTTTTTCTAAAAGTTTTTGGAAAATGTGGAAAGAAAATGAAAACGTATTTTTTTAAAGTTGTCAATTTATATGATTTTTCTAACACGTAGCATGTACATAGCAAAAGTTACAGCCCAAAATACATTCGGCTACTCCTCCTCCTGAGTATGGTGATACCACGTGTGAGACTTTTCCACAGCCTGGCCACATACAGAAGTCCAACATTCAGGGAGAACATTCAGGCGTTCTAGGAGCATAAATTACACATCTCATTTCCTGACAACCTATCACACTTTTGAAGGTCCTGGAGCACCAAGAGAGTGGAAATACCCACAAAATGAGCCCATTTTTAAAAGCAAACACCCCAATGTATATTCTACGAGGCATGGGCTGCAGATAGGTACTCCGGAATTCTGATGGGCTACAGATAGGTACTCAGGTACTCCGATAGGCTGGTGAGAGGTACTTGGGTACTCAGATGGGCTGGTGAGAGGTTCTCTTTATTTGGGGGGCAATTAGGCACATCACTGTACATTTTTCTTCCAGGTCTCCTCCTCACACACCAAGGAGGAGAACCCGGAAACGTCACTACAGCCATTCGTTGACATTTGTGACCGGCTGTGATTGGACATATTCATTGGCTTTTTACCCTGATCGAGGATGGGCTGTGTCTAAGGGACATGCCTTATCCCCGATCGACGCGCCGTGCGCCCACAGGGGCGTGCACGAGCAGCGAGAATGAGCACAACACATGTGACCAGCTGTCATTGGATACATCCGGTCACGTGGTAAAGAGCCATTTTTATTAGCTCTTTATCCTCATCTGGGATGGGCTGTATCCCAAGGGACACGGCTCATCCCCAATCGTCGTGCTGGCGAGACCGGGAGGACGTCATATGACAACCACCCGGAGGGAGGAGATGTTCCTGCCGGCATCATATTACTATGGCCCGGTATGGAAGTGGTTAATAAGAACAATAGAGGTATCGCTTCAAAACCATTACTGTGGAACCACTAAATACATAGAATTAATTTGCAGGCCTGAAAAAGGGTTCTAGCAATAGCCTGTCTAGAGGTATCCTCAACTGAAAGTTTATCTACTATATACCCAATCATGTTACTGACCTATTGCCAATTAACCTAAATTAGTTGCAAATGTTCTTCCAGCTCTTCCTCGTTAGTCCCACTTACTTTGCAAGCTTTTTGTTGCCCTGCCCCAACTTTTTTTGAGATGCGTTGCTGACAATTTCAAAATGACCTTTTTCTTAAAACCATACATTTTCTCAGTTTAAACATTTGATATGTTTTCCATTTTCTATTTTGAATAAAATATGAGTTCATGAGATATGTAAATCATTGCATTCTATTTTTTGTCGATTTTACAAAGCGTCCCAAATTTGTGGAAATTGGGGTAAGTGCTGTTATCGATATGTACTTTAGGCAACGGCAACATTAAAAGAAAGTGCAAATTAGCCAGGTTCACACTGGTGCACTGTGTTTTTGGCCACAGAGCAATTGTATGCGCGGTTCACCTGTTTTTAGCCGTGGCCTCATTAACTTCTATTAGGTTGCACATATTTGCCACGTTTTCTAAAAGTGCACCAAAGATGCAGCATGCCCCCTCCCCCTGGCACTGCATTCAGTGGTTCCTCTCACAAACTCTGGCATCACTATGGGACACAGTAGTGACATAGAAGTTTCTGGCAGCAACCACTGATCTCAGTGAAGGACACAGGATATCGACAATCCCAGATGTGCTGGTTTCTGAAGAGACAACAAGGGACAATTTGAGCAGTTTTCAGCAGCGCAGACAGGGAGAGGAATATTTACCATCTTCTTTGCAAGGATACCTTTTAATTGCACTTTTTTATAGCGACAAACTCGTTAAACTATGTATTATTGGATGTTTTCCTAACAAGCATCCTAAGGTTTACTGGTCCTTTAACCAGCAATGCTGAACAGGCAAAGACATAAAGAGATATTTTGCTTGAATTTTAGCTTGGCTGCCTCTTTTAGCTCAGTTTGTTTAAGATGGTGAGAGGGATATGTGCTCCCTTGTCAAGGAAAACGTAATAAAACTAAAAAACACAGCTTGTTTCCAGTTGGCACATGACAGTTTTCAGCTGAAAAGCCCAATCCACTGTGCCATGCAGTTATGTGTACTCACCTGAGTGTCAGCTCCTAATTATAAGTTATCTAACATTCTTCCCCCCCCCCAGGAAGTAGCTGTTTTTTGTCTTGCTTATCAATATTTATCTGTGTAAGAAACAGAGATAACATTTGCATGCCACCTACTAACCCTTTACATGGAAGTTAAGGATTTTTCTAGTTAGTGGCCGGAAAAGATTAATTACAATTCCGATAGAGACTTATCACACATTGGATGTCTGCTTTCTCACTTGCAAAAATAGCTCATCCTTAAGGACACTATGCTGATGATCAAAAGGAATTAAAAAAGGGATTTGAGTACACAGAAATAGATAAGAGAAATTCCTTAATAATGTTTACATGTGCTCGAAATAAAACAGATACATCCCGGTCATGAACGTAAACGACTGCAAGGACACATTAATTAGTCAATGCAGTCCTAAAGCCAGTATTCTGACAAAATGAGCAACCTGGCAGAATGTACAACCCGCGTCACATCCTGTGACATGGAATCAGCTGGAGCTCCAAACCGCGCGCGTCACAGTAAGCTAATCTACATAAATATATATTTATATAGAGAAGTTTACATGACTTAGATAAGATTACTCGGGTTTGGTGTAGCAAGATGTCCGCTGCCCTCCCTGCTTACTGTAGGTGTGATGAGGTCCAGTGTAAGGTGTACCAAGATGGCCTTAAGAACGTAAATTTCGTAAGTGTTAGTTGATTTCCGTCGTGCGCATGCGCAGTAGTCGGTCGAGCATTTTGTCAGGCAAATTCCTCTGTGCACTGACGTCAACCACTGAAGGGATGTATGACGCGTTGCGCCTGCGCAATGAGCGAGGTTTGGAGCTACAGCTGATTCCACGCCACAGGAAGTGACGCGGGATGCACATTCTGACAGGTTGGTCATTTCTTCATGTGATCACTGTGGGCAGCTACAGCCCCCTGCTGTGACCATTGTGTTCTGCCTGAAGAGAAGGCTTCCCCCGCCTGCAAAACACAATAACGCTGCGGGAGGGATTCCACCATTCACACTTACTGTGTGGATGGAGGAATTGAGCAATTTTCCACCACGGGTGGAAGAAAAGAAAATTACATAATCTATGGGCTGTTTTAGTTTAGTGTACAGTCTCAATATCACAGAACATAAACATATTTGTCTACAAATATGTTCTATTCTAATAGTCATCTAGAACCAAACATGCACCTGTAGTTCTGCTGGGCCATTTCTGCTATAACAGAGCACTGATCACAGAGCCAAGTTCAGAGCAGGTATTGGCAAAATATATACTGCCTATGTATTCTAGATGTACCTAAACTGTAGGGGCTCCACATCAGTTTACTTTTCTGGGACTCTCTCCTACCGATTGAAGCCGACCGCTGGGGAGATAATGTGACCAGACCACCCCCAGAGTAGGTAAGCATACACATCTTTCCTCTAGTCTACAGGGTAGTTAGTATAGGTCTTAGAATGGGGGTGTGAGCAGGTTTAAGTTTATATAGGATTTGACTGGACCTCTACTTTAACTGTCAATCGGACATGTTATGAGCCAACAAAAAGACATAAGCTGGCCATACACTAGTAGAATTTTATTTCTTTATTATGGGTACTTGTATAGCGCATGCGCAGTGCACACCAGGCTTTGAAGCCACACGCTTTCACAGCTGGGTGCCCACGGTAGTGATGGCTACGTCGTGGAGAGGTGGGGGAGAGAACCGAGGCTTTGGGCGGCCGCATCGCTGGACCATGGGACAGGCGAGTGCGTGTTTATTAAAAGTCAGCAGCTACACTTTTTGTAAAAACAGAAAATGACTAACTCCGCTTTAAGGAACTGACAATCTAAGGTCCCTATTTCACATTCATATATAGTGAAGAAAATTATTTGATCCCCTGCAGATTTTGTAAGTTTGCCCACTTACAGAGAAATGAAGGGTCTATAATTTTTATTATAGGTGTATTTTAAAGGATAGAGACGGAATATCAACCAAAAATCCAGAAAAGAAAATGATACAAAATGTTATGAAATGAGTTGCAGTAAAGTAAAATAAGTATTTGATCCTCAAGCAAAAATAGGATTTTTATAACAGCTTACCTGTAAAATCCTTTTCTTGGAGTACATCACGGGACACAGAGCGACATAGTCATTACTAATGGGTTATATAGTTACCGTCAGGTGCTGGCACTGGCAACTTCCAAAACCGGAAGTACCCTCCCCTATATAAGCCCCTCCCATCCGGGAGCACCTCAGTTTTGTAGCAAAGCAATAAGTGTCCCCAAAGAGGGGCGGGAGCTCTGTGTCCCGTGATGTACTCCAAGAAAAGGATTTTACAGGTAAGCTGTTATAAAAATCCTATTTTCTTTCTCGTACATCACGGGACACAGAGCGACATAGTCATTACTAATGGGATGTCCTAAAGCAATGCCAAATGAGGGGGGGGATACACCATATATAAGCTGAGCGCTATCAGACATGAGGATCTTTTGCGGCCTGCAACACACTGCGCCCAAAGGCGACATCCTCCTGACTTCTAACGTCCACCTGGTAGAACCTAGTAAACGTGTGTACTGAAGACCATGTTGCGGCCTTACAGACTTGAGCCAGGGAGGCCTGGTGATGCACTGCCCATGAAGTTCCAACTGCTCTCGTGGAGTGCGCCCTAACTTTGAACGGAGGCGGTCTACTTCTCAAGCTATAGGCTTGTATTATGACCTGTCGAATCCACTTGGCTAAAGTAGATTTTGACGCTGCCTGACCCTTTCTGGGGCCTTCCGGCAGAATAAACAAAGTATCCGTTCTGCGAATCTGAGCAGTGGCTTTTAGATAAGCTTTAACTGCTCTTACTACATCCAAAGAATGCAATAACTTTTCCTCTACCGAAGTAGGCTTGGGGAAAAAAGAAGGAAGAACCACATCTTGGTTCAAATGAAAACTCGATACCACCTTAGGAAGAAAGGCTGGATGAGGACGTAACACTACTCTGTCCTTATGGATAACCAGATATGGCTCCTTACAGGACATAGCTGCTAATTCCGATACTCTTTTAGCCGAACAAATGGCTACTAGAAAAATCAATTTCCTGGTGAGAAGCACTAAGGAAATATGCTGTAATGGTTCAAATGGTTGTTTCTGTAGAACCGACAGAACCAAGTTTAGATCCCATGGACATATGGGAATATTAACCGGAGGACTAATACGCATCACTCCTTGTATAAAGGCTTTGACTAGTGAATGCGAAGCCAAGGGCCTTTGAAAAAATATTGACAAGGCCGAAATCTGACCTTTGATAGTACTCAAGGCAAGCTTCCTATCTACAGCCCATTGTAGGAAGTCCAGAATTCTACCTATTACGTATTTACGTGGATGCCATTTCCTGGCCTCACACCAGGCGATGTACGCCTTCCAGATTCTATAGTAGATCTGCCTGGATACCGGTTTCCTGGCATTGATCATGGTAGACACCACAGCATTAGAGAGCCCTCTCCTTTTTAGAATGTGGGCTTCAATAGCCAGGCCGTCAAACCTAGGGCTGGTAAGGAAGGGTGGTATATCGGTCCCTGCGAAAGCAGGTCCGGACGATGTGGGAGGGTCCAAGGACTCCCCACAGACATTTTTACAATCTCCGCGTACCATGCTCTTCGGGGCCACGCTGGAGCCACCAGAATCACTGGTTTCTTTTCTACCCTGATTCTGCGGAGTAATCGAGGTAACAATTGTGGCGGTGGGAATGCATATATCAGCTTGAACTGATCCCAAGGGAACACTAGGGCATCCGAGCCGCACGCTAGGGGATCCCTTGTCCAAGAGACAAACCTGTCCACTTTCGTGTTGAACCTGGATGCTAGCAGATCTACATCCGGTGTTCCCCACCGCTGACATATTGTCCGGAAAACCTCGGGATGAAGGGACCATTCCCCTGGGCATAATTGTTGGCGACTTAGAAAGTCCGCCTTCCAATTCTCCACCCCTGGAATGAATACCGCAGATATGGCTGGGACATATCTTTCTGCCCATCTCAGGATGTAATTTACTTCCCTTTGGGCTGCACGACTCCTGGTGCCCCCCTGACGATTGATATATGCCACTGCTGTGGCATTGTCTGACTGAACTCTGACAGGGGACCCTTGGAGTTTGGATGTCCATGCTACTAGGGCATACCGGGCTGCTCGTATCTCTAAGAGATTGATGGGCAGGGCCTTTTCCGCATCCGACCATCTGCCCTGGAGAGACCATTGCTCCAGTACTGCTCCCCAGCCTAAAAGGCTGGCATCTGTAGTGACCACCTTCCAAGAAATCGGACTGAAGGATTTCCCTCTTTCCAGATTCCGGGGAACCAACCACCAACGGAGGCTTCTGCGAACGGAAGGGGACAAGGACATTGGTACGTCCAGAGCCTGAACTTTTTTTTTTTTTTGTTCCAGGCTGACAGTATGGCCCTTTGCAACTTCCTTGAATGGAATTGACCGTAGGGTACTGCTTCGAATGATGCCACCATTTTTCCCAGCAGCCTCATGCACAGGCGTATGGATGGCTGTCTTTTTGAACCCACTAAGTGGATCAAATCTCTCAAAGACGACCCCTTTTCTCGAGGCAAGAAAATTTTTGGTGGGCTGGAAAGATGGGGATGTGCAAATACGCATCTTTGATGTCGATCGAGGCTAACCATTCCTCCCCTTGTAGGGCAGTGGCTACCGATCGGATCGACTCCATCCGGAAAGTCCTGATATGTAGGAATTTGTTTAGCCCTTTTAGATTTAATATGGGCCTCACGTCCCCGTTTGGCTTCGGAACTGTAAAGAGGTTTGAGTAAAACCCGAACCCCCATTCTTCCAGGGGGACCTCTATAATTACTGCTTGAAGCAATAATTGTTCCAGTGCCAACAGGAGGGATCCTCTCTTCTGGGGATCCCTTGGCACGTTCGACCTTATAAAGCGGGAAGGAGGGGAGTTTTTTAACTCCAATTTGTATCCCAGATTTACTGCGGAGAGCACCCATCTGTCTCGGATCGTGTCCCGCCAGGTTTCTGTGAACAACTGAAGTCTTCCCCCCACCCGATTGGGTGGGGGCAACCCTTCATGCATTTGACTTTGGGGGAGGTTTTGTACCTCTCCTGCTCCAGGGCTTCTTGTTACCCTGCAACTGTCCCTGATTTTTACCTCCGGGATTTGACCTGGGAGGCCGTCGGAACTGTTTCACAGCCGATGTCCTAGGGACTGGAGAAGCCGGCCTCTTAAAAGAGGGACCTCTAACTCTATTTTTGACCGGCAAGAGTGTACTTTTACCGCTGGAAATTCTCTGGATATACTTGTCCAGGTCTTCCCCGAATAAGCGCTCCCCATGAAATGGGAAGCTGACCAGCAATTTTTTACAGGGAGCTTCAGCAGACCAGTTTTTGAGCCATAGAAGCCTGCGCATATGTACTACAGACAGCGTAAGGCGGGAGGCCTGATGGATTGAATCCTTTATAGCGTCCACCGCAAAGCATAAGGCTCTAGGTAGATCAGCTAGAGCAAGAGCCTGCTGATCTGGCACGTCCCTTAAGACCTGTTTCAACTGATCCTTCACTGCTTGGCAGACCCCTATAGCTGCCACTGCTGGTTGTGTCACCAATCCTGCTGTAGAAAAAGCAGATTTCAATAAGGACTCCAATTTTTTATCTATTGGGTCCTTGAACATTTGGACATTTTCCACCGGACATGTCAGTGATTTATTCACACAAGAGATGGCTGCGTCCACTGTAGGGACCTTCCATTTTCTGACGAACTTATCCTCCATAGGATAGACCACCGGAAATCTCTTGGGGGGAGTAAATATTTTGTCAGGATGCTCCCAATCCTGGTAAATGAGCCCCTCCAGTAAAGGATGGATCGGAAAAGAACAAACAGTCTGGGGAGCTTTTAGCGACCCCAACGAGGAGACAGAAGAGGAGGATGGCTCCGCAAGTGGCATTTTAAATGCTGATCGGACCATATTAGTCAGGGACTGCACCCATAACCTCTCAGCATGTGATGCTGAGAACGGCTCCTCCACTGTTGATTCCTCTACAACTGAATCAACCTCATCCTGATCCCCCTCAGGTAGGTCGTTCTCTGTATGGGACTGTTGCTCTGTTAACAGGCACTCTGAGGGAGGAGACGGAGATCGAGCGCTTTTCTCCTGTGACAGGGAAGCAGCAATTAGTGCTGACAATCTCTCTTCCAGCCCTCCCAGAGCTGAGGAAAAAACCTCCTCTGTTACATACACAGGAGCAGGTGAACTGGGGACAGCCACAGTACCAGGTACTCCTGGGGGTGCCCTACGGTCACTAACCTCTGATTCTTCAGGGGAGACTGGTGCAGCCAAAGCATGCCCAAGATCCTCAGAGCCCGATGGAGACCCCCTATTCCTCCTGGAATTTCTAGTCCCGGAGTTTTTAGACGGCATATTCCTAAGCCACAAAGCTGAGGTATTCCAGCCGAAAATACACCAGTTACTGATAATAGTCTAGCATAAATGCTGCTATAATAAACAGTTGGTGTCTACTAATGTGCCTTTCTAGGGGATGCCTGTATCAACCGCTTGCTGTATGCCTTTAAATGTTGCCAGCTCTGTCTCTGTACTTCATAGCCAGCTTACTGCAATAATGTGGCTTTTTAAAAACCTGCTGGGACGCCCGCACATGCGCAGAAGCGCTGCGGCGCGCACAGAGCGTCATCCCCCAGGCCCCGCCCCTTTTTCCGGCCACCTCTATATATAGAGGCGCGTGCACGCGCACGGCCACGTGCGCCTCGGCGCTAATTTTCAAACATGGAAACCAGGGACAGGAGCCAGGGCCCCCTTTGCCGCAGGCCGGGGGATAGACGAACACTGCAACATGGCAGAGGAAACAGTTTCCTGTAGGAGAACTCACCAGCTGCCTGGACTTTGCTCTCTGAGAAGAAACTAGTCCATATGACAAGAAAAACATTCCACAGCGGCCTCTAGTGGACAAACACAGGTACCGCAGTTTAATATACTAAACATATATAAAAAAACATTCTTTTTTTTTTTTTTTTTTTCTTGACCACCATTAAAAATTATTACATTTTTTTTAGTAGTTACAGGCATGCACAGATATTAGCGGGAATACCGTTAGGTAACAGACAGAAAGACAAATTAGGCTTGGGGGTCCCCCAATAGAACCAAGTTCCTGGGGGCCCCCACTTACCTGTTCCCCGCCGCAGGACTTTGTTTGGTCCACAAAAGCCCAAACTTCACCTATCACGGCAGGCATTGTAATCAAACCTTCAGGGACCGGGTTCCCAAGGATTCCACTCCCCTGGACCTGTATAGCACCCTGCACAGAAAACATCTTGGTCGTGGGTATGACCAGAGCTCTGGATCCCAGGGTCCAGCTCTCCTAAGAGAAGCATTACAGGCAGAACCTTGCTCTTCTCTGCAAGGCCCGGGTACCGACCGTTTAGCTATGAAGCTTTTTTGGTCGGATCCGGAATAGCTTACTGAGGCCCAAAAGAACCTGTACGCAAGCTCAGTGAAAAACACATGTTTCTTCTTGGCCAACACCTTAGACACTGGCAAAAAACTGAGGTGCTCCCGGATGGGAGGGGCTTATATAGGGGAGGGTACTTCCGGTTTTGGAAGTTGCCAGTGCCAGCACCTGACGGTAACTATATAACCCATTAGTAATGACTATGTCGCTCTGTGTCCCGTGATGTACGAGAAAGAAACATGACTTAGTACTTGGTGGAGAAGCCCTTGCTGGCAAGCACAGAGGTAAAATGTTTCTTGTAGTTGGTTACCAGGTTTGCACACATCTCAGGAGGGATGGTGTTCTTAGGGTCATTATTAGCATTTTTCTTCCTCCAAACACAGTGAGACGAGTTAATGCCAAAGAGCTCAATATTGGCTGACCACAGCACTTTCTCCCAATCCTTCTCTGAATCATTTAGATATTCATTGGCAAACTTCAGATGGGCCTGTACATGTGCCTTCTTGAGGAGGGGGACCTTGTGGGTGTTGCAGGATTTCAATCCATGGTGGTGTATTGTGTTACCAATGGTTTGTTTGGTGACTGTGGTCCCAACTGCCTTGAGATCATTCACAAGCTCCTTCCGTGTAGTTCTGGGCTGATCCCTCACTTTTCTCATGATCATCCTTACCCCGAGGTGAAATCTTGTATGGAGCTCCAGACCGAGGGCAATTGATGGTTATTTTGTATTTCTTCCATTTGCAAATAATCGCTCCAACAGTTGTCTCCTTCTCACCAGCTTCTTGCTGATTATCTTGTAACCCATTCCAGCCTTGTGCAGATCTACAATCTTGTCCCCGACGTTCTCTGACAGCTCTTTGGACTTGCCCATGATGGTGAAGTTTGAATGGAAGAAAGATTCTGTGGACAGGTGTCTTTTACAGACATAACCAGTTGTCGTTCAGAGCACCTTCTTAAATTGACAGGACTAATCTGTGTACCACATGAGCACATACTGTAGCCAGTCTGTGGGAGCCAGAATTATTGTTGGTTGGTAGGGAATCAAATACTTATTCTACTTACTGAACGGCAACTCAATTTATAACATTCGTATCATGTGTTTTTTTCTGTATTTCTGGCCGATATTCTAGACCCTTCATGTCTTTGTAAGTGGGCAAACTTACAAATTCTGCAGAGGATCAAATAATTATTATTTTCCCCACTGTATACACATACTAGGGCCAATTTAAACAGAGGCCAATTAACCTATCAGCATCTCTTTGGAGCGTGGGAGGAAACCGGAGTACCCAGAGGAAACCCACGCAGCCACAGGGAGAACATGCAAACTCCAGGCAGGTTGCTTAGTTTTAAGAACGATCGTTCAATTTTCTAATTGTTACTGGAATCAACTCTCATTTTTAGACTGCAGCGATGAGAAAATTCAAAGGAGCAGGATGGAAATTTTTTCTTGAATGATCTAAAAGTGAATGTGGTTTTTATTCCAGAAAGTCCATTCATTCTGAAATTAAATGTTAAAAGCAAACAAAAGTTTAAAGTACTTTCGAACATTTGTCATCAAATATTCTGAGAAGTTTTGTTACAAAAATCTATTAGTGTATGGCCAGCTGTAGGGCTTCCTTTATCAGAGTCTGAAAGAAAATCTCTTGGGGCTCGTTCTCACTAGATGTATTGTCATTCATTTTTCTTAGGCAGGCAAAATTCCCTGAAGTCCTGCATGCTGCATTTGCCACCTAAATCAAACACAGGAACCTCCAAGAAAGCAGTGTATAGTGTTTGGAATGCAGGTAATAGACATTAAAGGGTATGTGTAGTCACAATTTTTTTTCAACAGGGTAGAGAAAGAGCCAACGCCAATATCCTGCTATTATTTGGAGTTTATGTCCATTGAGAGATTTCCCTTCACCTCCTGTCATCAAGATGCATCAAGAAATGAGAGGATAAATCCTAAAAGCAGGGGATCTCCCAGAGGTGACAATGGTGAAACGTCTCAGTGGGGACGCAGACAGCAATACAATCCTGTTAGAGGGTCTAACTATTCCCCATTCTATAAAAAAAAAAAGTTTCACCTTTGCCTATAGTCTGTCTACCTTAGGCCCCTTTCACACCAGCGGACCGTATGTCCGCTTTTTCATCCGTCCGTTTACGGATGAAAAAGGGACATACATTGGTCCCTATGAGATCGTGGGTGTCAGCGGATGAACATCTGCTGACACCCGATCTCATCCGCGTCTGCAATCCTCCGATTCTTCAGACGGAGGAAAATCCTATTTTTCTATCCATCTGCAGAGCGGATCGGATGAACAAGGACAGACGGTCCGTGTTCATCCGATCCCCCCATAGGGGAGAGCGGAGATCCGACAGGGCGGTCCCTTCACAGTGTGCAGGGACCGCCCTGTCATCCACCGGCTCAGCGGGGATCAGTGGAGCGATCCCCCATGGAGCAAGCGGAGGTTCACGGGGCGGATCTTCCCGGATCCGTCCCGTGTGAAAGAGGCCTAAGTGTTTCTGAACTCCAGTCCTCAAGGTGTCCCAACAGGTCATGTTTTCAGGATTTCCCTCTGATGAAACGGCTATGGTAATTACTAAGGCAGGGAAAATTGATCAAATCACCTGTGCAAAATAATGGAATGCCTAAAAACATTACCTGTTGGGGCACCTTGAGCACTGAAGTTGAGAAACACTGGTCTACCTACATGACTAAAGCCTCGTACACACGGCTGGTTTTCTCGGCAAGAAAACAGCTGGGAGAGCTTTTTGCAGAGAAAACCGGTCGTGTGTATGGTTTCTCGTTGGGAAAACTGCCAGGAATCTCAACGAGAAAAATAGAGAACTAGCTCTCTATTTTCTCGTCGGGATTCTCGTCGGCCTGTTTCCCGACGAGAAAACCGTGCGTGTATGAGGCTACATGCTTACCTGTCCCCAGGTAAGCCCGCGCATGCTCGATGAGACTTCGACGCATGCGCAGTAGCTTACAAGGGTAGTGTAGGGTGAAGCAAGATGGCGGCGACGGCATCGAATGTGACGAGCGCATGCTCGTCGTAGTCGATGACGTCACCGCGTTCTTGCCATTCAAAAGAACGGCGGTTCTTTTGAATGGCCGTCTGTATGCATGGCTTTGCAAGAAAAGCTTGCCAGGAATCTTTTCAGTGCTCATATAAAAAAGGCTGCTGTTATCATGGGAATACAGACTGTCTAAGTAAGTTAAATAATATATTCTTATAAGATCATATGTAATCATTTAGAAGTAGCAAAAAATTACTCTTTCCTTTAAAAAAGCACTTCTTGGAGATGAGTAGATCTTTGTATAAGTTGAATTTCTTACACAGCTTGCAAAAGTTAAGTCATGTATAGCAACTCCATGAGAGGGGACCGACATTGTTTTGTGAGGTGCCAATTTGCAACTACAGATGTTTAAAATGATGCTGCTGGATAATCTTATACAAAGGAGGACTCGAGTTCCAGGCCGGGGCGGCTAAGTTGACACAGGAAACCACCGTCAACTAATTTAGTTTGGTAACTGAAAAGCCTTTTTAAGTATTGCCATGTAGCCCAAATATTGGCACATATACAACAAGCTCCGGCACGACAACATCAGAAGCAGACAGCAGTGCTGACCCCCACCCCTTCCCCCACCCTGCCTTCTGGAGACATTTCAAAGTGAACACTGGATGGGATTTGTTGTAGGGTCTGAAAATGTTGTTTGTTCTGTCATATCCCATCTAGGAAAAGGCTGCAATGAGATCAGCTGGTAACAATGGGGAGATTTAACACAGTGGAGTCCGCACAACCTCGTACAGGGGTTAAACACACACTCTGCTCTTGTATTCACATCTGCAATCTGTTGCTGCAAAATAACTCCTGTTGAGATTTTATTAAAAGAGAATTAAGGCAGCTTTGCTGTTTAAGAGAAGCCATGCTGCATAAACAAACCTTACCCCTAAATGCCATTAGTAGACAGAAACACCTCAGAAGGGAATATGTCTGAGGTCATGAGAGAGACAGACTATTTAAAATTGATCTCATTTGATGAACCATTCAAAGTGTGGAATGTGTACCAAATTCCTTTATTATCCCAGATGAATATCATAAGCTTGGCCATACATAATAGACCTTGTATACGAAAGGAAAAGTGTACTTGTCACCTAAAGATTCTTCTGGTCAGTTGGCACACTTGCACTGCAGAAATGATGATTGGAAGCCGCAACGGCTGCTAGAAGTATGATGAACTCTTTAACATCTGATTAAACTATTGATTTTACAGCTTTAGTGGCAATTCAGCATACTGCTGTGGAATGATCTTTTGCACTCACTTGAACAAAAATGTGGACCTTAAAGTGGAACTTTAGTCAGAAAATTAAGTCCTGCTAGATCAATGCCCATCTGCAGCCTCAAAATTGCCCATCAATGCAGCCTGATCAATGCCCATCTGCAGCCTCACCATTGCCCATCAATGCAGCTTGATTAATGCCCATCTGCAGCCTCCCCAATGCCCATCTCAGGGAGGGGGACGGGATTTGTGCCATCAGATTACATACAGCGAGAATCTCCTGTTTACTCAGCGGCCGCTTTAATACAAAATCCCGCCTCCTGGACTGGCTCCTATGATAGACAGAACACTGGTCCAATGCAGGCCCAGGAGACGGCACTTCATGGCTGCCCCCTTTTTTACAAATATAGCTATGTAACATTAAAAATAGATGCAGATTACCTGTGGTCCCCAAACTGCGGCCCTTTGCTTGCTTTTAACTGGCCTTTGGGGCATTATTCCTTCCACTGATACAAGACAATATTATGCCATCTGACACCAACAATGGGGCACCATTTCTCCCACTGACACCAACAATGAGGGATCATTTCTCCCACTGACACCAACAATGAGGGATCATTTCTCCCACTGACACCAACAATGAGGGATCATTTCTCCCACTGACACCAATAATGGAGCACTATTCCTCCTTATTGTACCAACGATGGGGCGTTATTACTCCACCTAATAAAAAATGCGGCGAGGTTTAACTCCCACTGATGCCAGGAAAATTTCCACTTACACTGCCCACAGTCTGGCCCTCCTAAAGTCTGAAGAACAATAAACCGGCCCTTTGATTAGAAAGTTTGGAGACCCCTGGCCTATACGGTTAAAAAAACAGTAATACACCATCTCACTCTGCTTTGCACATGCTCAATTGCTCTCCATTTTTAGCCAATATGCTACTGCTGATCAGGGGCTCTGGGCTTGAGCAAATGGCAGCCTCTGGCAAGAAGAAACAGCAACAATGCTGGAGGCAATTTACAGCACACATTAATTGAGGTAGCATATTTATTAATGTGGAACGCAAGTTCCTTGCTAAAGATTTTTTTTATCAAGTTGTTATGGGTAAAGTTATGCTTTAACTGCTTGCCCACCGCCGGCCGACATATGACGGCTGGACGGTGCAGCTCTTGTTCTGGGCGGGCGTCATATGACGTCCTCGCCTTCCCGGCCCACTAGGGGGCACGCGCGCACCCCTGCCGTGTCACTGGGGACCCGATGTTTGTGCCCAGCGGCCGTGATGTCCGCCGGGCACTCATGATTGCCCGCGAACACAGCAGGACCATTGAACTGTGTGTGTAAACACACAGATCCACGTCCTGTCAGGGAGAGGAGACCGATGGTATGTTCCTTGTACAGAGGAACACTGATCGGTCTCCTCCCCTTGTGAGTCCACTCCCCCTACAGTTAGAATCCCTACCTAGGGAACATATTTAACCCCTTGATCGCCCCCTAGTTTTAACCCCATTCCCTGCCAGTCACATTTATACAGTAATCAAAGCATTTTTATAGCACGGATCGCTGTATAAATGTAAATGGTCCCAAAATAGTGTCAAAAGTGTCCGATATGTCCACCGCAATATCGCAGTCACGATAAAGATCGCTGCCATTACTAGTAAAAAAAAAATAATAAAAATGCTATAAATCTATCCCCTATTTTGTGGACGCTATAACTTTTGCGCAAACCAATCAATATACACTTATTGCGATTTTTTTTTACCAAAAATATGTAGAATACAGATCGGTCTAAACTGAGGAAAAAATTTGTTTAAAAAAAATAATAAATATCCCAACTTTTTTTTGAGCAAAAGTGAAAGAATTGCGTTTTTTTCAAACTTGTCGCTCTTCTTTTGTTTATAGCGCAAGAAATAAAAAACCGCAGAGGTGATCAAATACCACCAAAAGAAAGCTCTATTTTTACATCACAGAAACCTGATATTTTAAACAGGGGTGTGTAGACTTTTTATATCCACTGTATGTGAATATTACAATATACTCAAATTATACAGTGTACAACAAAAATTGTGTTCACACTCCAAAATTGTGTAAAATTAAACTGTAAAGTCCAATCAATAAATAGTGCAATCACCACTGTGCAGCTATTATCCAAAGTAATGGCAACATTACTTTCAAATATTTGGAGCACAGGTCACATATTTTTTACTGTGGTTGCACTTATTAAATACAACATAGGTATGGTATATATGCATAGTTACACTGGTCTAAGCTGGACCAATGCAACTACTGCATGTATAAAATATCCATACCTGGTAGTCCTCTTTGAAGAGAATTGGTGCCTTGTCCAAAAAGAGCAAAGCATGTGACGCACTCCCTTTTCCCCCCTTGTGACAACACTGCGCTTAGCAGTTGTGCGCTCAGGGAGCTAAAACTTTGAGTTGTCAAGAGACAGCCAAGATTTAGAGAAGATCTGTCAAGAAGAGTGGACCAAAATCCCTCCTGAGAGGTGTCCAAACCTGGTCATCAACAACAAAAAAAGTTTTACCTCTGTGCTTGCCAACAAGGGTTTCTCCACCAAGTACTAAGTCATGTTTTGCTTGGGCATCAAATACTTATTTTACTCACTGAACTGCAACTTAATTTATAGCATTTGTTTTATGTTTTTTCTGGATTTTTGGTTGATATTCTGTCTCTATCATTTAAAATACACCTATGATAAAAATGATAAGACATTCATTTCTTTGTAAGTGGGCAAACTAACAAAATCTGCAAAGGATCAAATAATTTTCCCCACTGTACATGCCAGTTACAAAGCAGTACATGGTTGCCCAATTAAAATAACATGCAGCCTGATAGTAGCAATTTCCATCTGAGGGCTTCTAAAACAGGCAGTTTTCTTTTAGACTAAAGGCAAAACTTTTTTATTTTTTTGTTATGGATAGAGGAGAGGAATTACAACACCTGTCAGTTTGTATTGCTATCTGTGTCCCCATCAAGGAGATTCACCCTCTCCATTTGTCCTGTTTACCATTATCATTAACCACTTCCGGACCGCCGCACGCTGATATAGGTCGGCTGTTTAAAGAGGGATATCTTTGTTATGGCCGCAGCTAGCTGCCATAACCCAGGTATCCTCTTCAGCAGGTGGTCCAGTTTCCTATAATGGTGGCCTCTGAGGCGGAATCGCCGCAAGATCACTTTTATCGGTAGCGGAGAGGGGCCCCCCTCCTGCTGCTCTCCCGTGCCCTCCGACGCTTACCGAGCCATCAGCAGCCAAATATTTCAAACTTTGACTCATCAGTCCAGAGCACCAGCTGACATTTTTCTGCCCCCAGTTCCTCAGCTTTCATGCATAGTTGAGTTGCTTAGCCTTGTTTCCACGTCGGAGGTAAGGCTTTTTTGGCCAAAAATGGCAGAAGTAAGCACGAGGTGTCTTTCACCTGTTTCATTACGTTTCCTTGGCTGACCACTTTATCTTCAGTCCTCAGCGTTGGACACCTAATCATAGGTGTCAGCAATTCTGAGAAAAACAGGCAGATACTTATCCATCACTCTATACCATCAGTGAGGTTTGTGATTGGTCCCACATTTAATCTGCTTCAGCATGCATGGAACAAACTACTTGCCAAGTTCCTTCAAAAACTGTGTGAAAGTGTATCTAGAAGAACTGATGCTAGTTTGAAGCCAATGGGTAGTCACAACAAATACTGATTTGATTTAGATTTTTCTTCTGTTCGCTCAATTTGCATTTTGTAAATTTGATAAAAATAAACAAATTAAAAATAGGATTTTTTACTCACCGTAAAATCCTTTTCTCTGAGTCCATGGACCGACACAGCTTCTCTATTGACAAAGTGGGTATTATCCGTTAATTAGGAGTGACTAGGCAGAAAAACTTGTAAAAAGTGTTGCATCACACCTTCTACAGTACCGCCCAGGGGGCGGACCCTCTGGGTATACCCTCTCAGTCTGCACATCGCAGATCAGTTCGTCAAAAAGCAGTACAAACTTAAAAGGAGGGGTGGGTGCTGTGTCGGTCCATGGACTCAGAGAAAAGGATTTTACGGTGAGTAAAAAATCCTATTTACTCTTTCGTCCATGGACCGACACAGCTTCTCTATTGACAAAGTGGGACGTCCCAAAGCAGTGTCAGAGAAAAAAACGAGGGGTGGTAACAGCATAAAAACAAACTTCACCCCAAAACACAAAACAGCACTCCTCCAACGGAGGAGTTGCAACTCTAAACAGCCGCCTGCAAAACCTTGCGGCCGAAAGAGGCATCCGAAGATGCACCTACATCAACTTTGTAGAATTTTGTGAAAGTGTGAGCGGACGACCAAGTCGCCGCTTTACATAGTTGGGAAACAGACGCTTGATGTCGGAAAGCCCAAGAGGCACCTATTGCCCTGGTCGAATGCGCCGTGACCGGAAAGGGGGGCACTTGACCCTTTAAGGCGTAAGCCTGGATTACTATCTGTCGGATCCACCTAGAGATGGTGGCCGATGAGACTGCTTGGCCCTTCTTGGGACCAGCCACCGAAACAAACAGTGAGTCTGACTTCCGGAACAGGGAAGTAGCAGATATGTATACTCTCAAAGCTCGGACAACGTCCAAGGAATGCAACGCCGACTCCTTAGGATTCGACGGCTGAGGACACAAGGATGGAAGTACAATGTCTTCGTTGAGATGAAAAGCCGAAACGACCTTCGGAAGAAAGGAAGGCTGCGGCCGCAGCACCACCTTATCCTTGTGGAAAATCAAATAGGGAGCCTTGCAGGACAAGGCTGCCAGCTCAGAGACTCGTCTAACTGACGTAACAGCCACCAAAAAGACCACCTTCTGAGAAAGTGTCAACAGGGGAATATCTCTAATATTCTCAAACGGTGCCTTCTGAAGCACCGAGAGGACCAGGTTCAAGTCCCACGGAGGTAACGGGGGGCGGACCGGAGGGGCCACATGTCGAACCCCCTGCACAAATGTACTCACGAGAGAGTGAGTCGCCAGGGGTCGCTGAAAAAAGACAGCCAGGGCAGATATCTGTCCCTTACTCGTACTTAGGGCAAGCCTTTGGTCTACCCCATGCTGTAAAAACAGCAGGATTCTGGAAACCAAATAGGTACGCGGATGCCATTTCATTTCCTCACACATGGAGATGTAGGCCCTCCAAGTGCGGTGATAGACCTTCCTAGAGGACGGTTTCCGAGCACTTCTCATAGTAGAAATTACTGAGTCTGACAGGCCCCGGTCTCTCAGTACCTGGTTCTCAACAGCCATGCCGTTAAAGCCAATGACTGTAAAGCAGGATGGAATATGGGACCTTGCGACAGCAGGTCCTTCCGTAGTGGTAGGCGCCAGGGGACGTCTGCTACCAGACGTACTAGATCGGCGTACCAAGGACGCTGAGGCCAATCTGGAGCGATTAGGATCATTGGAATTCCCTCTGCCTCCACTCTGCGGAGCAGAAGAGGAAGAAGCCTTAAGGGAGGGAAGGCATAGATTAGCCGATACTGGCCCCACGATGCTACCAACGCGTCCGTTGCGTCTGCCCATGGGTCTCTTGACCGGGCCACAAACCTCAATACCTTCCGATTGAGTCGGGAAGCCAGAAGATCTACGTCTGGTGTGCCCCATCTTTGGCAGAGGAGTTGGAACACCTCCGGGTGTAAGGACCATTCTCCCTGGTCCAGCATCTGGCGGCTCAGGTAGTCCGCCTGCCAGTTTTCCACACCCGGAATGTACACGGCCGACAGTGCCGGTACGCTCCTCTCTGCCCACTTCAGGATGCGAGCGATCTCCGATGCTGCAGCTGAGCTTCTTGTTCCTCCTTGATGATTGACATATGCCACTGCTGTGGCGTTGTCTGACTGGATCCTGACTGGACGCCCTTGCAGTCTCTGAGACCATTTGAAGAGGCACAGCTTGATCGCCCGGATCTCCAGGACATTGATCGGCAGGAGGGCTTCCTCTGGGGTCCAGCGACCTTGCGCCGACTGGACACCCCAGACTCCCCCCCAACCTGTAAGGCTGGCGTCCGTCGTGATCACTATCCAGTAAACCGGAAGAAATGACTTCCCGGCCATTAGAGCCGGTGCTGTCAGCCACCATACCAGGGATCTCCTGACTAGGTGGCTCACTCGGATTTGATAATCCAGAGATGAAGGGCATCTGTTCCATCTGGACAGAACTTCCCTCTGTAACACTCGAGTGTGGTATTGAGCATATGGGACCGCCTCGAAGGAGGCTACCATGAGGCCCAACACTCGCATGCAAAAACGGAGTGACGACCAATTCCTGGAAGTCAGCTGCCGTACTGCAGCCCGGAGGGTCTGCAACTTCTCCACAGGGAGGAATACCTTTGCCTCTGAGGAATCCAGAATCAACCCCAGGTACACTAGGCGTTGAGTGGGCACCAATACTGACTTTTGCGTGTTTAGTATCCAACCACAGTCTCGAAGAGTCTGACAGGTAATGGACACGCTTACCTCTAATTCTGAGCTTGAAGGGCCCTTCAGCAGAAGGTCGTCCAAGTAACCTGTGATAGCGATACCCCGCTGTCTTAGAAGTGCCAGAATCGGAGCGAGCACCTTGGTGAACGTCCTGGGTGCTGAGGCAAGGCCAAACGGGAGGGCCACAAACTGGTAGTGGTTCTTCCCGATAGCAAATCGCAGAAACCTCTGGTGTCTGGAGTATATGGGGACATGCAGGTATGCGTCCTTGATGTCCAAGGAGGCCAGAAAGTCCCCCGGATGGAGAGCCGTGACTACAGATCGAACCGACTCCATCCGAAAACTTTGTACCTTCACAAAGCAATTGAGGGCTCTGAGATCCAAGCTTGGACGAACCCCCTCCTTCTTCGGCACAATGAACAGATTTGAGTAAAAACCCCGTTCCAGTTCTGGAACTGGAATAACTACCCCGCGTTCCAGTAGACCCTGGACCGCCCCATACAGGGCCTCCCGACGGGTCGGTAGTAGCTGGAGATTGGAGGTGTTGAATCTGTCCGGTGGACAAGAGAGAAACTATCTTGTAGCCTGAGGAGATTACTTCGCAAACACACCTGTCGGAGATTAGTGCTGTCCACTGAGTCGCGAATTTGCGAAGACGTCTCCCCACCCGAGAGCTGGGTGGGGGTGGACCTTCATGCGGACGCAAATTTGTCCGCAGGCTTATTGGGTATGCGGGACCAGGGACGCTTTTGTCCTTGGGCAGGCGCTTTATCGGCCTGGGGTCTTTTCCCTGTCGCCCTAGGGGGACGAAAAAACCACTTGTGTGCAGTAAAGGAGGGCCCTTGCCCTTGGCGTGGCCCCTTACCCTTGCTAATTTGGGGAAGCAAAGTGCTTTTACTTCCTGTGGCATCCTTGATGATGTCATCCAGAGAAGCCCCAAAAAGTCTGTCGCCCTTAAAAGGCAGATCCAACAGGGCTTTCTTGGAAGTCTGGTCCGCAGACCAGCCTTTTAGCCAGATCAGGTGGCGTATTGCTACTGCATAAACCGAAGTTTTAGACAGCAGGGGAATAGTATTCATGTCTGACTCGCAGACAAACCTAAGGCCCTGGACCAACAGGTCGGCCAATGTTATCTCATCAGGAGGAGCATCTCGCTCCTTAACCCCTGGAGTAGCAATCTTGCCCATTCAGTAAGTGTGTGAGACACTAGGGCCCCCGCCAATGGCGGGCGTACTGCCGAGCCTACCACTGAGTATAGGTAGCAAGCGAGTGCTTCAGCCTTCTTATCCACAGGGTCCTAGAAAACAGGAGCCCCTTCTACAGGAATTGTGGTGGCTCTATTAAGTCTGGACACCGGAGGGTCCACTATAGGGGGGAGAGGTCCATTTCTTCAGAAAACTCTCCTCAAAAGGGGTACCGTACCGCAAACCTCTTTGGGGCTGTAAAGACCCTCAGTGGGTTCTCCCATTCCTTGTATAAGAGTTTATCAAAAGACACACAAGGGAACACCTTAGCAGTGCGGGCAGGTCTATGAAACCCAAGTGGACCGGAGTCTCTGCTGCTTCTGCAGTATTTTCCAATTTTAGCATATCCCGCACTGCAGTAATAAGGTCAGATACCAAAGCCGTCTCGCGTACTGACCTGGACTTTGAGTCATTCTCGCTGTCCGGTCACGGTCTGCAGTCTCTGGTGCGTCAGAATCTGGGCCCCGAGCCATAGCTGGACCTGGTTCTGCACCAGAATTATCCCCAGAAGCTTGCAGGGGATGGGGCGTTTACTACCCCCTGTATTCCCGTGTGCTGCTTCCACCCTGGCAGCAAACGCCTCTAGGATTGCCGACATAGCGTCCATAGACACCTCAGGGACACCAGCTGCTAAATCTGGTGTTTCAGGGGAGAAGACATCTGGCTCAGATGCCATGCTGACCACACGCTGACACTCACAGGGCTCCAGGCAAGATATCAATAGGCCACCCTCCTGCGCTGCAGAGATGCTGGGTCACCCAGAGGACTCACCACCCTGGATAGGTACTGCTATGCTGCGCCTATGATGCTGTCCCCTTGCTGCTGTGTCAGTCTGCTTCTTTTATCAGCACTTCCTGTGTGAATTTTCGCGCCAGTGTAATGCACCCTAGAGGCCGGAGGCTCTCGCAAAATGGTTGCCAAAACCGTCTGTATGGAAGATAATGTGGGCTCTAAGAAAATGGCCGCCGACAGAAGATAGAGGTCAGGCAGCCATAGCCCACAAAAAAGATGGCCGCCGAACGGCAATATCTGCATACAGGGTGGACAAACATGGCCGCCGATCACCTGATAGGGGCCAGTGGGTGTGGCCGAACTACAGGAAGATGGCCGCCAGGCAGTTACAAGAGGCCAAACTTGGCATGGACCACCTCAAAATGGCCGCCGACAGCATGGAGACACAGAAACACAGGTAAGCAAAAATGACATTTCTTTTAAATGTTAGTTACAGCCAGCCCCGCTCCAGTGGGACCCCCTAGGTGACCCCCAGCACCCAGCAACCTTTAGCTAGAAGCCCAGGGAGGAGGGAAAGGCAGGGAGAGAGGGAAGAAAGGGGCCACAACCACTTACTTGATCTCTCCAGGAATGTCCAGCTAAATCACCCAGCCGAGGCAGGGGAGTTTTACTTACCTATCCTGCATGTATTCTGCTGGAAGACATTCCAAACAGATCATCGTCCGCGCACGGAAGGTGACTGTTGGCCAGGCATGCTGTGATTGGACCCAGAAGGGACGATCATATGTATGCCCTGGAGCATGACGCTCACCGGACAGGCTGCTGCGACTCGGCCGTAAGGTCAGCCGAAGCTGAGCGGTCCGACGCAAGCCTTGGAGCGTAAGCTCACCGGCCAGGCTGCTGCGACTCGGCCGTAAGGTCAGCCGAAGCTGAGCGGTCCGATGCAGGCCCTGGAGCGTAGGCTCACCGGCCACCCGTGGAGCGACGGGCATGTCGTGGAAAACCCAGCGCGTAGCTAGGGTCGGCACACGCTCGATGGCCGAAACTGGGGAGACTACAAGGATCGAGGATCCAGCCTGTCACCCAGTCGGCAGTTGATCGAAGATCGCAGGAAACAACAAATGTAGCAAAAAAATAAAAATATATATATCTTTTTTCCCCGGACCAATGAGCCCGAAGGGAGCCATGTCCTACTCCTTGCTAGACAGAAAAAAACTGATCTGCGATGTGCAGACTGAGAGGGTATACCCAGAGGGTCAGCCCCCTGGGCGGTACTGTAGAAGGTGTGATGCAACACTTTTTACAAGTTTTTCTGCCTAGTCACTCCTAATTAACGGATAATACCCACTTTGTCAATAGAGAAGCTGTGTCGGTCCATGGACGAAAGAGTAATATATATTTTTGAAAGCATTCTTACTTTACAGCACTTCTTCACACCAGCCTAAAACTTTTGCACAATAGGGTATATGTCCAGCTTAGGTGCCAATCTGATGTCTAATGGCAGCAGCAGACAGCTCTGGTCAACATAACTAGAGGAAAATAGCCACTGTTGCTGTTAGAATAAATGCTTTTCTCCGCCTTTGTAAGCCAGCCACAGAGGTGTGTGGCGGCAGTTGCCTCCTTTCAACTCCAAAGCATAAACATACACGGTCAGCTTAATTAAAGTGGTTGAAAAGTCAGAACTTTTTTTTTCATCCATCCCCATCCAAGGCTCATCCATCCACATTCATGGCTCAGCCATCCCCATCTATGGCTCAGCCATCCCCATCCATGGCTCATTTATGCCACATCAGTTCTCATCTGTGCCACATCCATGCCACTACAGTGCCCATCAGTACCAATACAGTGCCTCACAAAAATGTAATAGCTAGTCAAATTAGATTTGAAATGTATGCCCCTAGAACACCCGATGGTGCTCCCTGCATGGTGGGCTTCGGTATGTGGCCAGGCTGTGGAAAAGTCTCACACATGTGGTATCGTTATACTCGGGAGGAGTAGCAGAATGTATTTTGGAGTGTAATTTTGACCATGTACATGCTATGTGTTAGAAATATTGTATAAATGGACAACTTTGTGTAAAAAAAATAAAAATAAAAAATGAATGCGTTTTCATTTTCATTCCACATTTTCCAAAAACTTGTGTAAAAAATGACACGTTCAAAAGACTCATTATGCCTCATAGAATATACATTGGGGTGTTTGCTTTCCAAAATGAGGTAATTTTTTGGACATTTTCATTGTCCTGGTACTCCAGGGCCTTCAAAAGTGCAAGAGGTAGTCAAGAATTTATTTGTGTAAGTTATGTCCCTAGAACACCTGACGGTGCTCCCTGCATGTTGGACCTCTGTATGTGGCCACGCTGTGTAAAAGTCACACACAAGTGATATTGCCATACTCAGGAGTAGTAGAATGTGTTTTGGGGTGTAATTTGTGGTATGCATATTGCTGTGTGTGGGAAATAACCTGTTAATATGACAATTTTGTGAAAAAAAAATCGTAATTTTGCAAAGAATTGTGGGAAAAAATTACAACTTAAAAAAACTCACTATGCCTCTTACTAAATACTTTGGAATGTCCAAAAAAAGAAGTCATTTGGGGGAGATTTGTACTTGGTTTGTAAGGCCCCTTTCACACTGGGGCATCGGCGGTAAAGCGCCGCTATTTTTAGCAGCGCTTTACCGTCGTATTTGCGGAGGTATTCGGCCGCTAGCGGGGCACTTTTAACCCCCACTAGCGGCCGATAAAGGGTTAAAACCACCCTGCAGCGGCGCTTTGCCGGCGGTATAGTCGTGCTGCCCATTCATTTCAATGGGCAGTAGCGGTATACACACCGCTCCTTCACCACTCCAAAGATGCTGCTAGCAGAACTTTTTTTAGCGTCCTGCCAGCGCACCGCTCCAGTGTGAAAGCCCGAGGGGTTTCACACTGGAGTGAATAGAGCCGCTCTTTCAGGGCGCTTTGCAGGCGCTATTTTTAGCATTATATCGCCTCCAATGTGCCTCAGTGTGAAAGGGGTCTTATGCTGGCCATACACGGGTCGAATTTCTAAAGAACTTTCGTTTGAAAATCAGAAAATTTGTGCGTTTTGTGATCCGATGGTGCCACCATTGATTTCGAAATTCGACCGACCAAACCTTCAATTTCCCCTCATGTTGCTACAGAAAATAATTTTCGTGTCTGGGAACCTTCTTTTCTTTCCGGGAATTTTCTTTTCTTGCACATGCGCATTTCTTTTTCGATTACATTTCTCGCACGATTCTCCCATCATTGATTAGAAAATCGTTTGTTTTTTCAAAAAATATCCAACATGTTGGATTATTAAAATTCGATGCCCACACGAAAATCGGCTGTTGCTGCAGCCCACTAGGCGCGAAATACGAACGAAAATTCTTAGATAAGATTTTCGAAAGAAAGTTCTTTCGAAATTCGACCCGTGTATGGCCAGCTTAAGTATCTCAAAAAAATGAGATAGGCCGTCAGTGCATCAGGTGTGATTAATTTTCAATGTTTGGCACCATAGGTTGTAAACTCTATAACTTTCACAAAGACCAAATAATATACACGGATTTGGGTTATTTTTGCCAAAGATATGTAGCAGTATAAATTTTGGCCAAATTTGCAAAATTCTATAAAAGAAACAAAGATTTTTTTTTATTTATTTTTTTTTGCTGAATTTTAGGTCTTTTTTCATTTATATCGGAAAAAAAATTAAAAACCCAGCGGTGATTGAATACCACCAAAAGAAATCTCTATTTGTGTGAAAAAAAGGCCAAAAAATTCATATGGGTACAGTGTTGCATTAATGAGTAATTGTCATTCAAAATGTGAGAGCACTGAAAGATGAAAATTGGTCTGGTTAGGAAGGGGGTTTAAGTGCCCAGTGGGTAAGTGGTTAAGGATGCATGCTCATGGAGCTACAGACAAACAAGGCACCCTCTGTTTAGCCTTTTTTTTTTTAGGATAACAGTGATCACAGCAAAATGCACTAACCCATGCCAACTAATCAGGGGTTATTTGGTCATTTACACTGAGCTGACTGCAGTACGCTGATTTATTTACTATTAGTTACACCAGTTTGAGTGTCATCATTAGGACTCGGCGTCAATAAACATGCTCAATAATGTTATTATGTCAAAAGATGGAAAAGAGATTATTTTTCCATCTGAGCAAATTCTCATCTGAAAAATAAAAACACCACATAACTTTTTTATGGCTGGCACATAAGCTGTGTTTTCATCAAATAGTTTCATACTTATACTGTACTGGTGCCATCAGAAGCTGTGTGAGGTTTAAAAACTTGGCCAACACACGCAGGCGGTCAGGAAAACCAATTTTCGTGTATGGTTTTCTACTCAAGTTCTATGCGACATGGCTTATACAAAGTGGCTCCAGCTTTAATTTATTGCAAAGGGCAAAGACTTAGCAGGTAATTTCTGTTAATAAGGGGTGCAAAGTCTATAGATCTCTTGATCGTAACTAAAATCCATGGTACAAAGCCCAGAAAACAATTGTTTATTCGGAACGGTCCAATGAAAATCAATAAAAGTGGCCTCTGGGACACGTATACCGATTTGAATAATGGCAGTAACAACAAATGGGGACCTCTGGTTGGCGGCTAACCAAGGTCCTGCAGGGCAATGTGCGCCAGCCCAGCTCTTGTTCAGAATTCTTGGTATGCAGCAATACCTCACCCTCTGTAAAAACAAATCAAATCTTTGAATTCTCAAAATCCCAGCAGGCTTGCATGCTCAAGACTACAAACCCAGCACGAGACACACAGGCATCTAGAAAATGAGAAGTAGCACAGGGCAAATTTAAAGGGGAATTAAAGTCCTGCATACCAACCATTAATGCACTGGGGTAGGTTTCATAGACACAGTATCATTGTCACTTCAAATAAAGGAATGACCCTCGAAGGACTAGATATTGTGCTCAGTGAAATATGCAATTATGCAGAGACATACGAGATGTGTAGGTTCCCAAAGCTAACAAAGGAGTTTAACTGCTTCTTTCTTAAAAAATATCTCCTACTCTTATTGTAAATATGACTATATTGGAGCTGGATTGTGCGTTTCAAATAATTATTTCAATACTGCTAAGCAAACACCCACTATGTGACATCATCACCCCTGAATGAACTCATGTCTGCATAAAAAAAAAAAATTGTAGGCCCCCTCTTCAGCAGAGTTGGGGGGTCTTAGCATGTTACATTCCATACTAACATACCATAAATTATACCATCCAGCTCCTAGTAGGGTACACATTCACAACACTAGCTGCAGAAGGGTGCTAAACTCTAGTGTGCCTAAAACAGTCAGTTATAGGAGCAGATACATTCTAGCATTGGTCTTACACACCTATAGCTCTGTATATAGCTCATGGGAGCATGAAACTGATTGGACAGTTCTAGCTCTGCCATAGCAGGGGCATGCTGGGCATCTGCAGACACATCTATGGAGTCAAACATCGGATGATACATCCCGCAGACGGTGCTACATCGATGGATTGACTGGGACACATCTCCCTTCCACTGACCCTCCATCTACTGCGCTGGATACTCGCTTGCATTGTGCAAGTGCATTTTTAACCTAGTATTAAATGGATTGCTAAAACTCTGCACTGAGCTGGCGCTTCCTCCTCTTCCCCTTTCTGGCATCTGCAGACAGACCACTGCTTCCAAGCAGAAAGCAAGGATCCTTTCACTGCAGACATGCTGGTTGGGAACAGGATTTTCATCTCAAGCTGTTTCTGCTTTCTAAGAAAAACAATTTAAGACTTTGCAGACCTTTTGTTTTTATACACCTGCAATGTATTTAGCAGATTTTTGCTCAAGCCACAATGACAATTCGCATATCTTGAAAATTCTAGTGGCAAGAATTTGTGGATTCCTGTGATTGGAATGACAGGTGTGTGCACGCAGAGCTGCGGCCACAGTTATCTGTGACTATTTGCAGCTCTTTGTACAGGCAGAGATCACCTGCAGTAATTGTGGCTGGATGCAAACGGATCGCATCCAGACAGAATCATCTCTCCCTAGCCGCAGGTAATCACTGGCTGTACAAACAGTTGCAAACACTCACAGGTAGCTGTGGCCACCATCAGCTTGTCATTGTTTTGTATGGACTGATCCGCCACAGCTCTTTGCCCACACCCTTCATTTCCACATGCAAAAAACTGGTAAAATTCTTGCTGCTCAAATTTCCAAAAGTTTAAATTGGGTATTAACTATCATCATGAGTTGTCAGCTGTGTAGTTCTTAATGCAACATACATATACATCATACTTTCTGTTGTCTATAAGCATTTTAGTGCGAATTTGTAGACTGGAGAGTGTGCATGTACATGAGTGTAGGCCCTCTGCCATAACCAGGGTGTCAATAAAGTTATAGTGTGACGAATCTGTGAACAGAATTAAAAGAAATCTATAGTAAGGGAAGTACAGATACTTCCAAAAAAAAAAAAGAAGAAAAGAAGCTGTCCGTCCTTCTCCATTATATGTCTTCTCACTTCCTCTTGCCTTCCTTTTTCTAATTCAGGTCTCCTTCCCATTTCTTCGCTCACCTTCTCATCTTTTTTTCTCATCTAGATTCTCTACCCAAAAGTAGGTGGTGAACCTCACTCACTTTCCCCATTTGGACTTGTATTAATGTTCCCAACACAAGAGATAAATACAGATATTATCTCCCCACCCATCTTTTTTTTTTGGAGGTAATATTAATATAATGTACCTTACTCGCCATTACTAGGTCTGGACATTTTACATTCTCTATATCCAGGTGGACCAGTATGCAAAATAAGTATGCAAATTAAATTACTGCTACCACTGATTCACAATATAGTCAGGCAACCAACATTTTTAGACAGGTAAAATTGCAGTACAAAATACAGGACTTATCCAACCAATTCTGCTGCATACAGAAAAGATAAGTGAGAAGGCAAAACACATTTAATTTTGGGCCAATTCCCACTATATGCGGTGACAGATGTTTTGCTGCAATTGTTCCCTATGTGTCCCATTCACACTGCAATGCAGCCTAGCGCTGCCTAACATTGCAGCTAATGAAGTGTATGTTTTGTACACTTCAAATAAAGCTGGTACATAACAAAAAAAAAGGGGAGCCGTGCAGTGCGTTGGATTGTGCACCACACTGCCTCCTAGCCAGTGGCTCGATGATATTAAGATCAGGAGACTGATGGCCACTCCAGAACCCTTACCTTTTTCTGATGTAACCGCTGGAGGGTCACTCGGCTTTGTGCTTAGGGTCATTGCAGTGCTGGAAAGTCCAAGAGCACCCATTGCGTAGCTTTCATGCAAAACAATGCAAATTGTCTACCAGTATTTTCTGATAACATGCTGCATTCATCTTGCCATACATTTTCACAAGATTCCCAGTGCCTTTAGAGCTACCCCCCCCCATCAGTGAGCCACCACCATGCTTCACAGTGGGGATGTTATTTTGGTCACTAAAGGCCTTCTTGACCCCTCTCCAATTTGCACTATTTATCGTGGATATGACCCCTGTCCAGAACCGATGCAACTTGGGACAACGCCATAACAGATGTATGAGATCAGCCCATTTATTTAAATTGTCTGAAATCCCACCAGACCACACCAAAAGTAGTGCATGCCTTACTTTATAAAACACACAAGAACCGGACTGCATGGTACTACTGTACATACGATCCAGCGTAGGCAAATGCACTGCGTTTGCGACAAGCCTTTGGGGTGTCATTGGGTTAACATTGACACTCACTCCAGATGGCAGCTGCAGTATCTTTTGAACGCAGTGTGGGAAACGCGCACGGAACGCAGGTTTCCCACACTCCGTTCTAGTGAGATGTGGTCCTAAAATGGTAAATAGGCCTTGAATGTGGATACAGAGAGGTTGCCATGAATTATACAAGTGAGGTACAAAGCTGGTGGGCTGAATATAAACTGATCAGAAACACCTGAGACAGTATAGACCAGATTATGGGAAACATACAAATCAACACTCACAATGGCACATCTGGGTAAAATGGTGCTTCCTACCAACATGGGCCATATGAATAAAAAAAGATTTATAGTTTATGTTACAATTTGAATTATAACTGTTCTAGGCTAATTATCCTGTTCATTAGTTGAACATGGTTGATTACATCTCTTTCATTATCCCATTTATTGTTTGAATTATATATTTAGTAAACCAGGAGACCACGTCACATGCAATATGCTTACCTTGTACCTCATTTTAGGACAAGAGTAGATATAGAACCCCATGTAGTAGTAGCACAGGTCAGCAGCCTTCCCATGTAATTCCCGGGTGAATGATATTTCTCTGTTGGCAGAATAAAAACCATATAGGACAGTCCTTCAATACAGTTGCGCATTGCAGTAAAACACAGCTTAAAATATCTATGAAAATTGTAGATCCTTTCATGTTTCCTAGAGCCTACAATAAACTCCCATTTCACAGCACATTGCTGCAAATAATCTAGATACTCTCCCAACAGCTAAAGTTGACTGGTCACTTTAACCCAACAGAACAACAAACATTCATAAGAAGACCCAAGGGATTCCCTTAAGTTGCAGGACTTTCCTCTCACTTCCTTTTTTGGCCATGGGACAGGAAATTAAGGTAAATCTCCCCAATGGGACACAGATGGAAAAAAAACTGACAGGGGATATAACCTTCCCTTACTCTATCCAAAATGAAAATAAAAGTTGTGCCTATAGTTCTACTTTAAAGTGATTGTAAAGTTTTTGTTTTGTTTTTAAAGAAAAAAACTAGATCACAACAAACATGTTATACTTACCTGCTCTGTGAAGTGGTTTTGCCCAGGGCAGCCTGGATTCTCCTCTTCTTGGGTCCCTATTCAATGCTCCTGGTCCCTCCCTCCTATCGAGTGCCCCCACAGCAAGCAGCTTGCTATGGGGACACCCGAGCCGAGCTGCAGCTCCGTGTGCCCATTCAGACACGGAGCTGCCATTCGGCCCGTCCCCTCTCTCTCCCAATTGGCTAACTGACTTTGATAGGCATGGGAGCCAATGGCGCCGCTGCTGTGTCTCAGCCAATCAGGCGGGTGAGTCAGGGATGGCCGAGGGATGGCCGAGGGACTCATGGACATCGCTGGACTGAGATGGGGCTCCGGTTAGTATTAGGAGGATGCTGCACACAGAACGCTTTTTTGCATAGAATGCATTAATATAAAAAAACCTTCTGCCTTTACAACTCCTTTAAGGCCTGGATGTTTGTGGCCTGTGAAGCAACAAGCCTTGCACAACTGATATAGTAGTGCCAGCTCCCTGTTTGCAGGGTGTTCCGGGAAAGAAGGCAGAAAAAGCAGCAATTTTGTTTCAGCATCTCTATACTTTTGCACAATAGTCTGTAACTGATCTCCCAAGAAATACAGAGCCTTGTCAGGTTACAAACAATAACGTAAATTAATTTTTTGGGGATTTAATGTGATAGACCTACACAAAGTGGCACAAAATTGTTAAGGAAAATATTAAAGGGTTTTAATTAAATTTTTACAAATAAATATGTGAAAAGTGTGGGGTACATTTGTATTCAGCCCCCCTGAGTCAATACTTTGTAGAATCACCTTTCACTGCAATTGCAGCTGCAATTCTTTTTGGGGATGTCTATAGTAGCTTTGCACATCTAGAGAGTGAAATTTATGCCCATTCTTCTTTGCAAAATAGCTCAAGCTCTGTCAGATTGGATGGAGAGTGTCTGAACAGCAATTTTTAAGTCTTGCCACAGATTCTCAATTGGATTTATTGCATCAGGCAGATTCTGTACACTGCATCCTTTTGATTTACAATAAATTATATAAATATACAGTAATTATAGGCTTACTGGTGAGCGGCTCTCTTTGAACGATTGACATGTGAATACGGGGCAGCTCACGATCATGGACAGTTTGCTCCTGCAGTCCAGGGAAAGGAGAGAGGCTGAGTCAGCAGCAGAGTGTAATTCTGTTGATTTCATTCATTACTATGGTCAGTTGTAGGGAGCGCTCTTTCTGGTAAAACTAACGTTCGTA
Source organism: Rana muscosa (assembly GCA_029206835.1). NCBI lineage: Eukaryota > Metazoa > Chordata > Amphibia > Anura > Ranidae > Rana > Rana muscosa. The sequence continues at coordinate 186,728,537 of CM055123.1, forward strand.
ATGGAGATAGCACATTCGTCACGCTGTAACGGACTGAAGAGCATGAGGCTGAAAAGCGTGAATAGTCTCTCACCAAACTTTACTAATACGAGGATCAGCAAAAGCAGCCCAAAGGGTGGCGCCATCCGAACAGAACTTCCCCTTTATAGTGCTGTCGTACGTGTTGTACGTTACCGCGCTTTGCTCGAGCATTTTTTTTTCACGATAGTGTGTAGGCAAGGCAGGCTTGAGAGGAATCACGTCGAGAAAAACGTTGTTTTTTTCAATGACATTAAAAACGGCCGTGTGTACGCGGCATCAGAGGCTAAATAGTGTTGTGTGTCTATGCACACTACTTTAGGCTATTGCCATTATTTGAGCTTCAGCGTCTAGGAGCAGAAAAAAAAAAGTTTTTGTAGAGTTTCTTGGAGCGTTTTTTCAGCAGAAACTTTCTAACTTTGTTTGAGCTTATGAAAAAAACGCTACCTTTTTTTTTTAAGCTAAATAAATGCTGCATAAAACTCTACAATACTTTTTTTCTGCTTCTAGACGCTGAAGCTCAAAAAACACTAATAGCCTAAAAGTAGTGTGCATGAACACATAGGCTGAAAAGAATACTGGGGTTATGGCCGATATCTTCACCCATAATCCCGGTAAACCACTTGCAAACCGCAACGTATATTTACTACGTATTGTGGTTGGCAAGGGGTTAAAACACCTTTACAACACAGTGTTCTTGTTTTATATACTTGTTTATTTATTACAGGTCCTTATATAGCACCATCAATTTACGCAGCACTTTACATATATTGTACATTCACATCAGTCCCTTTCCTCAAGGAGCTTACAATCTAAGGTCCTTAACTTCATGTTTATAGATACACATACTAGGGCCATTTTAGACAGGAGCCAATATATGACCTTGCATTAGGTAACAGAAATTCCCAATCAGAAAGATATTTCCTTCTTTCTTACCTCAGAGCAGAGTAAACTCCAAGTGAAAGGAATGAGTAATCAGGGTCATAGTAGAGGTACACTGAAGATACACAAGAGGGAAGGATGTCAATGACACCCACTGCAATTATCTTCCCATCCAATAAGTACTGCTGGTGAAAGGAGCCATAACCACAAGCAAGACCATCTGGCCGGGTCTCTGACTGTTGAGAGAAGAAAAAAAAAATGTACATATAAATCTATAATAATAATATAATAATAATTAAAAAATGAATAATTAAAAAATGGTTACTTTTTAAAAATGGTGTATATAGTAACAAACAACTTTATATAAATTAATCACAAGAATCAAAACTGATGCTTTATGAAGTTATAATATACATTATTCATTGACTTGCTGCACAACGATATCTGTTCAATACTAAAGGTGCACTTAACAAAAACATGTTCCATCCATGTCAGACATTTTTTACCATGTGGTCACATTAGAACACCAAATAAGGAAATTGTGGACAGAATGTACATGCTGTTGAGGGTATGAGTATAGTAACTGACAGAACACAGGACTTAATCTCTGAAAATGCTTGTCTATACAATTAACCCTATTGTAGCTTACAAGCAATGTATATACCCCTATCTTTTAGAACAGTGGTCTCCAAACAGTGGCAAATGTGGCCCTTTTCTTTCCTTTATGCAGCCCTTAGGGCACTTTTCCTTCCACTGATATGATTCACTATTTTTCCCACTGATACCAATGATGGGGCACCATTTCTTCAATTGCGCCAACGACAGGGCCTTATATCTTCCCATGGATAGCAATGATAGGGCACTATTCTTTCCACTGACGCCAACAACAGTGCATTATTTGTTCCACTGTTGCCAACGTTAGGGCACTATTCTTCCCATTGAAACCAACGATGGGGCACAATTTCTCTAACTGACACCAACGATGGGGCACTATGCCTCCTACTGATATCAATGATGGGGAACTTTTCCTCCCACAGAAAATATATTATGTGTTCGGGGGCGGGATGTTAGGATAATATCAACCTTCGGAGGCATCATCCCTTAGGTAATATACGTATATAGAAGTGCAGAAAAGTGGGACTTTGTGTATATAGACAGACAATAGAATTATAAAAAAAAGCACTTTATTTAGCATATTGCATGTGTACAAGTTAGCTATCCGAGATTCACATGGCCTTGAGATCAACTTGTGAAGGTTGACATGTTTCACGGAAAACCCCCGCTTCTTCAGGACCTCGGATCTCAATATGAAAGTGCTGTAACAATACACATACTGCAAGTGGATTATTACTTATATAATATACACAAAGTCACAGTTCTCGGCATTTCTATATACATATATTCCTCCCACAGACACCAACGATGGGGTAATATTCCTCCTACCTTTGCCAATGATGGGGTGCCAAGCCTCCTCCTACATATCACAGGTGCTATGCAATCTCTTTACTCCCACTGACATCGGGGTATGTTTGTCTCCCACTTACCACAGTCTGGACTCCTAAAGTTTCAAGGCCAGTAAACTGGCCCTTTGTTTAGAAACTTTGGAGATCCCCATTTTAGAAGAATAACCATTGAACCATAAATTTGTGTCCAGCCACAGTCTGATATAGACATCCACATTAAAATATTGCCTTTGCTTTTTAAAACGATTTAAAGTGGTTCTAAAGGCTGAAGGTTTTTTTCACCTTCATGAATTCTATACAAATGAAGGTAAAAAACCTTTAGTGTGCAGCTCCCGTCTTATACTTACCCAAGTCTGATCTTGATCCAGTGATGTGCGTGAGAGCAGAATCTCCCCAGGGTCTCTCCCTCCTCATTGGGTGAGATGCAGCCTCGGGAGCCATTGGCTGTTAATCGCAGCCAGTGAGGAGGGACCCTGGGGGGGGGCGGGCATGGCTGACCAGAGCTCTTTGTCTTATGAACACAGAGAGCAGCTCAGGAGCAAGTACGCACCAGTGCCCCCATAGCAAAAGGCTTGTTATGGGGACACTCTGCAGGGGGGGGGCAGAGCGCTGGCGGGGGACCCAAAAATTGGAGGATCAGGGCTGCTCTGTGCAAAACCACTACACAGAGCAGGTAAGTATGACATGTTTGTTTGTTTTTTTCATTTACAAACACTCTAAATAATTTGACATGGTCTGCCTTAATTATGCCAGAAAGCGACAAAGATGCATGTTTTTAAATTTGTATCAAGTAGTAGTTTGAAATGGCAAAGTACATTACTAAATGGAATTAGGTGATACTTGTAATCATGCTACGCAATGCGGAACTACGTTTTCCTATAAACTAAGATGGGATGTGGCAGTTTGAACATTTTATGACAAACTACAAAAAAAAAAAAACTCTGGTGGTGTCCACATGTCTACTTGCCTAATATATTTATACCACATTGTAGCTTACCAACTCTTTACATTTGTTTTATATACATCATGGAACTACAAAGTTTTTTAACAGAGTTCCTCATGACACAGGCCTGTACCAAAGTCCTCAAGTGTAAAATCCACACCACTTCCCTGTGCCCAGGCAGCCGGAGGTGGCACCTACAGCTTGCTGCATGGGTGAATGGCTGTACAAGCCCGTACTCTTGTGAACGCAGATGATCCTGTGCATCAGTGTTTACCAGCGCATGAGCATATAGCTTATTTCCTGACAGTGTCAGCCTCCACTTCGGGTAAAACCACTGTATGCATATGCGTGGCTAAACAAGCCCTCAATTATCTCTCTAGCTATAGGTATTGTGGAGAAATTTGTCCTCAAAAGACTACAATAGGGGCATTTTCTATTTCAACAGAATTTTGGAATCCTGCCAGTCCTCTATTGTAAACAATCCGGAGATGTTTCAGATGTTAGAAACGCACCTGTCTTTGTTGTGATCTTTGTTGTGATCGTTGAGGATGAATTACTTCACAGTACTAGCCGTTAGAGAAGTCAGGGGTGGTTTGTTTTAGAACTATTTTACTGCTTGCAAAGAATATGTAAATCATTTATTGTCCATAGTCTAGGCACAGATTAACTAATATCGGACATAACTAACATCCCTTATATATTAAATGGTAAAAGTTGGCCATACATAGGCTGAGGTGCATGTGATATTTATAGTTAGGCACATAGAAGATAAGTACATACTAGATAAACTAGAACTCCCAACAATGCTACATGGCTCTCTTAGCTAATCCAGAGATTTGTCCCAGTGTACTACTTAAAGGATGACAGCAGATCCTTTAGCACCCACCATTCTTTGCCCTTCCACTAGTTAATGCACTGGATGTAAATATCAGAAAAAACAGTACAGCACACAATGGCTTACTGCTTCCTGAGACCGTTATTACAGGATACATACCATTACAATGCATTTCTTTTAATGCCACATACCATTCGAAAGAATGTAAACTTTTAGGAGAGCACTCTGTACCCAATAAACCACACACTGTTAGGGCAGGGAGAGATTGTTATCAATGCAATCCCCTCACATAAAGGGCAGTGCTAAAGGGCACACCGAACGTTAGTTATAGTTTTAAGAATTACTGAGCTCAGGCACCAATTCACTGTATCCACCTCCCAAGAACCACTACAATCCATAGCGGCTGAACATGTATTCATTCCTGATTTGAGTGGTATGTGCCGCTCTATCTGCCTGTGTTTCCTATCGTAGTACTACTGAGATAAAACAATGCTATAAGCTCATCAGAATATACAAACTCAAAGTCATAACATGACTGATGGATTCTATAGTAATATAATCATTCCACATCTCATACATCGCATTGGTGGAATAAAACAAAATTCATTGCAATATAACTTAAATATTTAACCACTTAACAACCACCTGCCGACAAATAACGTCGACAAGGTGGTTGCTTAACTCTGGGAGGACGTTATATAACGTCCTCCCAGAATCGCGCTCCCGCGCGCCCCCTGGGGCGCGCACACGGGAAACTCCGTGACCGCCGGGTCCAGAGGACCCGGCGGATCACGAATCGCAGTAAATCGCCGCTGATAGCGGCCGTTTACCACGTGATCGCTCCGTCCAATGACGGAGCAATCACTTGTAAACAGACCGGCGTCATTTGATGACGCCGGTTCCTCCCTCCCCTCTCTGTACCGATCGGTACAGTGTGAGAGGGGAGGGGGAGGGAGCGGATGGCAGCAGCAGCACTGTGGGCTGGATCTGTGACAATTGCAGTCACAGATCCAGCCATCCATCCATCCCTGCTCAGCCATCCCTGTGCTATACCCTGCCAATACTCTGCAAAATACCCTGGTGCAATACTCTGCAAAATACCCTGGTGCAATACTCTGCAAAATACCCGCCACAATACTCTGCAAAATACCCGCCACAATACTCTGCAAAATACCCGCCACAATACTCTGCAAAATACCCGCCACAATACTCTGCAATACCCGCCACAATACTCTGCAATACCCGCCACAATACTCTGCAATACCCGCCACAATACTCTGCAATACCCGCCACAATACTCTGCAATACCCGCCACAATACTCTGCAATACCCGCCACAATACTCTGCAATACCCGCCACAATACTCTGCAATACCCGCCACAATACTCTGCAATACCCGCCACAATACTCTGCAATACCCGCCACAATACTCTGCAATACCCGCCACAATACTCTGCAATACCCGCCACAATACTCTGCAATACCCGCCACAATACTCTGCAATACCCGCCACAATACTCTGCAATACCCGCCACAATACTCTGCAATACCCGCCACAATACTCTGCAATACCCGCCACAATACTCTGCAATACCCGCCACAATACTCTGCAATACCCGCCACAATACTCTGCAATACCCGCCACAATACTCTGCAATACCCGCCACAATACTCTGCAATACCCGCCACAATACTCTGCAATACCCGCCACAATACTCTGCAATACCCGCCACAATACTCTGCAATACCCGCCACAATACTCTGCAATACCCGCCACAATACTCTGCAATACCCGCCACAATACTCTGCAATACCCGCCACAATACTCTGCAATACCCGCCACAATACTCTGCAATACCCGCCACAATACTCTGCAATACCCGCCACAATACTCTGCAATACCCGCCACAATACTCTGCAATACCCGCCACAATACTCTGCAATACCCGCCACAATACTCTGCAATACCCGCCACAATACTCTGCAATACCCGCCACAATACTCTGCAATACCCGCCACAATACTCTGCAATACCCGCCACAATACTCTGCAATACCCGCCACAATACTCTGCAATACCCGCCACAATACTCTGCAATACCCGCCACAATACTCTGCAATACCCGCCACAATACTCTGCAATACCCGCCACAATACTCTGCAATACCCGCCACAATACTCTGCAATACCCGCCACAATACTCTGCAATACCCGCCACAATACTCTGCAATACCCGCCACAATACTCTGCAATACCCGCCACAATACTCTGCAATACCCGCCACAATACTCTGCAATACCCGCCACAATACTCTGCAATACCCGCCACAATACTCTGCAATACCCGCCACAATACTCTGCAATACCCGCCACAATACTCTGCAATACCCGCCACAATACTCTGCAATACCCGCCACAATACTCTGCAATACCCGCCACAATACTCTGCAATACCCGCCACAATACTCTGCAATACCCGCCACAATACTCTGCAATACCCGCCACAATACTCTGCAATACCCGCCACAATACTCTGCAATACCCTCCACAATACTCTGCAATACCCTCCACAATACCCTGTGCAATACCCTCCACAATACCCGTGCAATACCCTGCCATACACCGCAATACCCTGCCATACACCGCAATACCCTGCCATACACCGCAATACCCTGCCATAGTCCGCAATACCCTGCCATAGTCCGCAATACCCTGCCATAGTCCGCAATACTCCGCAATGCCCGGCAATACTCCGCAATGCCCGGCAATACTCCGCAATGCCCGGCAATACTCCGCAATGCCCGGCAATACTCCGCAATGCCCGGCAATACTCCGCAATGCCCGGCAATACTCCGCAATGCCCGGCAATACTCTGCAATAACCACTTCCCGCCCTCCGGCCGTCATATGACGTCCTTGACTTTGTGCGGGGATATCTGAATGATGGGAGCAGCTACAGGCATCATTCAGATATCAGCTTTTTCAGCCGGCGATTCCCTACACCATAAGAACAATCATAGCGTCTGTTCCACCGCTTGATCATTCTTACGGGAGGCGAGAGGGGATGTCCCCCCCCCCCCCGCCGCCCTCCGGTGCTTCTACCGACTCACCGCTACGATCAAAGCCAGGATTGTTGTTTGTTTTTTTTGTATTTTTTTCAGGCTTCCCAGCCTAGAGGTGAGATGTGGGGTCTTATTGACACCCCCCCCCCCATATCTCACTGTAAAGAGGACCTGTCATGCCATATTCCTATTACAAGGGATGTTTACGTTCCTTGTAATAGGTATAAAAGTGATCAAAAAAATGTTTAGGGCGGAAAAACATGTCAAACTAAAATAAATAAAGTAAAATGAAGAATACATTTTTTTTTTTTTTTAAAGCGCCCCTGTCCCCGTGAGCTCGCATACAGAAGCGAACGCATACGTAAGTCCCGCCCACATATGAAAACGGTTTTCAAACCACACATGTGAGGTATCGGTGCGAACGTTAGAGCGAGAGCAATCATTTTGGCCCTAGACCTCCTCTGTAACTCAAAACATGTAACCAGTAAAAATATTTAAAGCGTCGCCTATGGGGATTTTTTAAGTAGCGAAGTTTGGCGCCATTCCACGAGTGTGTTCAAATTTTAAGGGCGACATGTTAGGTATCTATTTACTTGGCGTAACTTCATCTTTCACATTATGCAAAAACATTGGGCTAACTTTACTGTTTTTTTTTTTTTTTAAGCACAAAACATTTTTTTTCCGTAAAAAACGCGTTTAAAAAATTGCTGCGCAAATATCGTGCGAGATAAAAAGTTGCAACAACCACCATTATATTCTCTAAGGTCTTTGCTAAAAAAACATATATAATGTTTTGGGGTTCTATGTAATTTTCTAGCAAATAAATGATGATTTTTACATGTAGGAGAGAAATGTCAGAATTGGCCTTGGTGCTCCAGAACGCCTGAAGGTGCTCCCTGCATGTTGGGCCTCTGTATGTGGCCACGCTGTGTAAAAGTCTCACACATGTGGTATCGCCATACTCGGGAGTAATAGCAGAATGTGTTTTGGGGTGTAATTTGTGGAATGCATATGCTGTGTGTGAGAAATAACCTGCTAATATGACAATTTTGTGAAAAAAAAAAAGAGAAAAAAAAAATCTTGATTTTGCAAAGAATTGTGGGAAAAAATGACAACTTCAAAAAACTCACAATGCCTCTTTCTGAATACCTTGGAATGTCTTCTTTCCAAAAAGGGGTCATTTGGGGGGTATTTGTACTTATCTGGCATGTTAGGGTCTCAAGAAATGAGATCGGCCGTCAGTACTTCAGGTGTGATCAATTTTCAGATATTGGCACCATAGCTTGTGGACTCTATAACTTTCACAAAGACCAAATAATATCCACCAATTTGTACTTATTTTTACCAAAGATATGTAGCAGTATAAATTTTGGCCAAAATTTATGAAGAAAAAATAGTAATTTGCAAAATTTTATAACAGAAACGAAAAAAAAATCTTTTTTTTACAAAATTTTCAGTCTTTTTTCTCTTATAGCGCAAAAAATAAAAAACCCAACAGTGATTAAATACCACCAAAAGAAAGCTCTATTTGTGTGAAAAAAAGGACAAAAATTTCATATGGGTACAGTGTTGTATGACTGAGTAATTGTCATTCAAAATGTGAGAGCACCGAAAGCTGAAAATTGGTCTGGTTATTAAGGGGGTTTAAGTGCCCAGTGGTCAAGTGGTTAAAAAAGTGACAAAAAAAAAAAAGTGAAAAAATATATATACCGTATTTATCGGCGTATAACACACACAGGCGTATAACACGCACCCTAACTTTAATGCTCTGTACACACGATCGGTTTTTCCAATGGACTTTTTTCATCTGAAAAAAACGATCGTGTGTGGGCCCCATCTGACTCTTTTCCATTGATGTTAAAAAATAGAAGAAGTTTTAAATTTTTCCGATGGTAAAAAAAAGCGATAGGAAATTCCGATCGTCTGTGTGGAACTCCAACGGAGAAAGAACCCACGCATGCTCAGAATCAAGTCGACGCATGCTCAGAAGCATTGAACTTCATTTTTCTCGGCTCGTCGTAGTGTTTTACGTCACTGCGTTTTGGGCGGTCGGAATTTTGTCTGATAGTGTGTAGGCAAGACTGATGAAAGTCAGCTTCATCGGAACTCAGACGGAAAATTCCATTGGATTTTATTCCATCGGAAATCCGATCGTGTGTACAGGGCATAAAAAGGAAGTTTCAGGAAAAAAACTTTACACAGCCCCCTGCGTATAACACGCAGGCACAGTTTATCCTCTATTTTCAGGGTAAAAAAGTGAGTGTTATACGCCAATAAATACAGTATATATAAAGTGCTGAAGTGCAATAGGCTGTGCTGCCCTGACCGCATGAATCAGCGCAGCACAAATCGCATGAAAAGTCCTTATATAGCTTAAATCTATGAGTCCATTGGTGAACGTGATCAAAATTGTGCTGTGGTGTTCACACTCTGGTGCTACCCACCCTTAGGTAATAGCCACTCACTTCTGAGCGTGTGACCTTGCATTTAAGCTTGGTCAAATCACACATATGAATCACCTCTGGATTCTATGTGTACTGCGGGGTCCCAAGCTGCTCAGTGGTGCTGTCTCCTCATATGCAAACGGTAGAAAAAAGTCTCGATAGTGTGATATCGTTTATACCAAAAATGTATGAATAGAAGCCCCTAGTTAGGGTACTCACATGAATCTGGTGCGTCAGTGCACCACTCTATACAAAGCGTTTAAAACACTGGGGATTTGTTTGAGAGCGTAGGTTTCTCCACTGTAAGGCAGACCAGCTGCCTTCTCCACCATCCTGGACAGGACGGTGGAGAGACATTAAAGACTATATAGAAAATACTGTATTAATGTAAAATTTCTTTGAGTTGATTCATTTTTTCTATCTTTAGTAAACAATTTAAGAAAATTTCATTGTAAATTTTCTTTCAAGGTCAAATCAATATTATTTTGATCCATTGTTGCGGTGCCCTTAAATGGCATGGAACCCATACGCCAGTACCTACTCGGTAATGCGGTACTGACTGCAGTTTGTGAACAGCAGAACTCTGATTGGGGAGGGAGAGGTAGTACAAGGAGCCAAGAAGTTGTACTTCAGTGTAAGAAGCATGCTGATAATATGAATGAGAAAATAGTGACAGATGAGCTCAGCAGTCAGCTGCTTCCCCTTTTACAATACAGTCACCAGCTGGGACTGCTGTGTGACAGAGCTGTGTAATTCTTAGGACTGGATGAACACAAATACAGTTCCTTTGGTGGGTAAAACAGTTCCCAGATGTGTATTGTATTCAGCTGTTTCCTTGGAGTTCATTTTTAAGATAGCTGTTAAATAACCACACAAGTAATTTTGGTGGAATTATCCAAAAAGAATACAAATATAATGCCCATCCCCACACGCCAAGGTCCTAGGAGTAGTTCTGGACTCTGAACTCTCCTTTAAGCCTCACATCCAATCACTGTCCAAATCTTGCCGCCTCAACCTCCGCAACATCTCCAAAATACGCCCCTTTCTAACCAATGACACAACAAAGCTCCTAATTCACTCCCTGGTAATTTCTCGCCTCGATTACTGCAACTCCCTCCTCATTGGCTTACCTCTGAAAATTTTAACCCCCCTTCAGTCCATCATGAATGCTGCAGCCAGACTCATCCACCTTAGCAACCGCTCTGTCTCTGCTACTCCTCTCTGTCAATCCCTCCACTGGCTTCCGCTCACCCAACAAATTAAATTCAAAATACTAACAACTACCTACAAAGCCATCCACAACACTGCCCCCAGCTACATCACTGACCTAGTCTCTAAATACCAACCTAATCATTCTCTTCGTTCTTCTCAAGACCTCCTGCTCTCTAGCTCTCTCATCACCTGCTCCCATGCTCGTCTCCAGGACTTTTCCAGAGCCTCTCCAAACCTCTGGAACTCCTTACCCCAATCTGTCCGTCTATCTCCTTCTCTATTAGTTTTTAGAGGATCCCTAAAAACCCTCCTCTTCAGAGAAGCCTATCCTACCCACACCTAACAACTGTATTTTCATTTTGTTCACCTGATCATCCCCCACAGCTACTACCCTTTGTTTCACGTGACCCTCCCTTCTAGACTGTAAGCTCTAATGAGCAGGGCCCTCTGATCCCTCCTGTATTGAATTGTATGGTGATTGTACTGTCTTCCCTGATGTTGTAAATCCTGTATAACAACAACAACAACAACAACAGTGTGGGATCACAATGAAACTTGCAGTGCCACTTTAAGCTTGTTGATCAGCCGTTAACTTGTGTATTCTTGAGTGCTGGATCCCGCTGACCGAATACAATGTCCCAGCAGGGGAGAAAAAAATATATAAAATCTGCCCATCTATAGTCAGCTTTACTCTGGACTGTTCCTATTTTACGGCAATTTTTTTTTTTTTTTTGTGCTCAACTCAGCTATAAACTTTACTCTGGTCAAAAAAGGTTTAGCAACCTTCACCTCACATGGACATGGCAGGGCAGAGGGGGAAAGCTGACACCATAATAAACTGTTGAGGAGAAGGAGCCTAGCAAAGACAGCAGGAGGGAAGGCCTAGCAGAAATTTGCAGCTACACATGGTGATGTGATTTACAGGCACAGAATGTTAAACAGCACGAAATGCACTATACAGGGAAATGAAAGACATGCACGTGGAGAGGATTAGCAGAGAATTTGCCATTTCAAACATATATTAAAAGGCTTTCTGTAGCCATAGAAGCCGGCACAATTTGGCATCACAACAAAGAAAGCAAAAGAGCAGAGGGCATGAGGAATAAAAAAATAAATAAAAATTCAGCTCCAAAAAGAAACACCAATAGTACTGGTCAAGTATACAGTGTGCATGGCCTACAAAAAAAGCACTACTATGTTCAATAAAATGCTAAGATGAACTCAGAAAGCAAAAATTCACTGTTTTAGGGAACACCCAGAAATGTTATTTTTTCTTAAGCAGTGCCCTGAAAAATTGACCTTTTCCTGCTAAAAAATAGAAGTGCACTTCCTGGTATGTGAGTGTGCCTAGACTCCAATTATATAGTCTCATAGCAATATACATGCAGTAAGAGATATAAAGCACTGTTGCCCATGACTATTAGTTTCATGAGATTTAGAGTGAAATGTTTTGATGTTGTGCTGCATGCATCTCTCTGCTTGTTAAAGGGGTTGTAAAGGTTCGTTTTTTATTTTCTAAATAGGTTCCTTTAAGCTAGTGCATTGTTGGTTCACTTACCTTTTCCTTCGATTTCCCTTCTAAATGTTTTTTTTCTTTGTCTGAATTTCTCACTTCCTGTTCCTCCTCAGTAAGCTTGCCCCCATCATCCGAGCCATTCTGGCTGGGGGTTAGTTAGCGTGCTTGCCCCCCTCCCTTGGTCTCCCCGCAGGGATGTAGTCCCAAGGGAGGGGGCGAGCACGCTGGCTAACCCCAAGCCAGAATGGCTCGGATGATGGGGGCAAGCTTACTGAGGAGGAACAGGAAGTGAGAAATTCAGACAAAGAAAAAAAACATTTAGAAGGGAAATCGAAGGAAAAGGTAAGTGAACCAACAATGCACTAGCTTACCCACTTGCCGACCGCCGCACACCGATGTATGTCAGCAGAATGGCACGGGCAGGCAGATGGGCGTACAGGTACGTCCCTATAAATTTGCCACCCAGCATTGCGCGCGCATGCGCCTGCCGCGTGCCTCGCGAGTGCGGCCGCGGGAACTCGATGTTCCCGGGCGGCCCGCGATTGCGGTCGGCAAGAGCAGAACAGGGGAATGCCTTTGTAAACAAGGCATTCCCCCTATTCTGCCTAGTGATCGGAATTTGGTCATCAGTGACGTGTCACGTGTAGCCACGCCCCCTAACAGTAAGAATCACTCCCTAGGAAACACTTAACCCCTGCAGCGCCCCCTGCAGGTTAACCCCTTCACTGCCAGTGTCATTTTCACAGTAATCAGTGCATTTTTATAGCACTTTTCGCTGTAAAAATGACAATGGCCCCAAAATAGTGTCAAAAGTGTCCGATGTGTCCGCCATAATGTCACAGTCACGATAAAAATCGCTGATTGCCGCCATAACTAGTAAAAAAAAAAATATTAATAAAAATGCCATAAAACCATACCCTATTTTGTAGACGATATAACTTTTGCGCAAACCAATCAATAAACGTTTATTGCGGTTTTTTTTTACAAAAAATATGTAGAAGAATACGTATTGGCCTAAACTGAGGAAAAAAGTTTTTTATATATATGGAGGATATTTATTACAGCAAAAAGTAAAAAAATATTGCATTTTTTTTTAAATTGTCGCTCTATTTTTGTTTATAGCGCAAAAAATAAAAACCACAGAGGTGATCAAATACCACCAAAAGAAAGCTCTATTTGTGGGAAAAAAACATCAATTCCGTTTGGGAGCCACGTCGCACGACCGCGCAATTGTCAGTTAAAGCGACGCGGTGCCGAATGGCAAAAAGGGGCCTGGTCCTTAACCAGCCAAAATGGTCCGGGGCTTAAGTGGTTAAAGGAACCTATTTAGAAAAAAAAAAAAAAGACAAACCTTTACAACCCCTTTAAGGTCAGTGAACTTTAATAGGTTTGTAGGTCCTCGTGAAATGTGTCAAACATCCGTTGTCAAGGGGGAGGGCTGGAACTAGATCTGTCTCTAGAATGCCTCCCCTAGGTATGTCCACAAGGTGTTTCCCTTCCCCACAGACATATGTTTGAATGTTTGTCTGATATGAACATGCATGGTCATACCATGATCTTGAAATAGAAAAAAATCAGAAGCTGGACGTTTTGAAGAAGTACGCTTACATTTTCATAGGAATATTTCAAAAGGAAACTTGCGCTGCAAGGGATTGATAAACTGCAACTGACCTTTATTTCTAAAAAAATACTAGTTGACTGGCTACCATGCTAATCCTTTCTCAAAGACATGGGGCAACAATACAGATCAGATGTTTTAGCGTCCCCTGAAGCCAGAGACAGCCATGTAACTAGTATTTTCAGAAGGTGACCATTAATGGCAGTCTGCATTCCTCACAGAGTTTTATCACTTTGCCTATTATTGTCCATAGCCCTTCCGCACACCACTTTATACTTAAAGGGGTTGTAAAGGTTCGTTTTTTTTTTTCTAAATAGGTTCCTTTTAGCTAGTGCATTGTTGGTTCACTTACCTTTTCCTTTGATTTACCTTCTAAATGTTTTTTTTCTTTGTTTTCTTTGTCTGAATTTCTCACTTCCTGTTCCTCCTCAGTAAGCTGTTCAGTAAGCTGTTCTGGCTGACTCCACACCACTCGGATGATGGTGTGAAGTTTACTGAGGAGAAACAGGAAGTGAGAAATTCAGACAAAGAAAAAAAACATTTAGAAGGTAAATCAAAGGAAAAGGTAAGTGAACCAACAATGCACTAGCTTAAAGGAACCTATTTAGAAAATAAAAAACAAACCTTTACAACCCCTTTAACTCTGCAGAACTCTTTCTGTGGCTATCACTGCAAAATACCCAGTGATTCTGAGCACTCATCACATGATGCAGTGCCAATTGCTGGGCGAAGCAGTGTCACATGATGGAGGGAGCAACATCACTGCTCACTCTGAGCCCCAATATCAGGTATTTTGGTTGGTCCCTGCAATAAGGGAAGGATTGGCTGGGGAGGAAGTACAAAGTGGTTGGGGGTGGATTTTTTCACTGACACTGAATGGATAAAGTGGCACACAACATATGACTGCAGTGGATATGACTGGAAATGTCTCACTGGTATTACAAGCATGTGAAAAACTAAAATGCTGGGGAGGAAGCTGTGGAGGTTGTCCTCCTTATTTGCACTGAAGTGTTTACCTTTAAGGATTTTTAAGGAAACGGTTTCCAAATCTAACCCCATCTCCTATATAGCATGGCCTTCCTGATAGAACATGTGCAAATATTTTCTACTGACCTGCTATGACTTATTGCACATGGCTGCACTTTAAACCAGACTAAAGAGATCTATTTAAGGGTCCAGTAGTCATTCACAATGTCTTGCATGTTGCACATTCTTCCCATTTTCCTTCAGGATGTTGCTCTCTCCGTAAAAAATGACTGTGGGATGGTCTACTCCTGGCTGCTATATACAGAAGTGTTTCCATGAACCATATCCAACTCCTCTGGGGTTCTGCTTAACTAAGTTTCTGTATAAATAAAACACAAATCCTCAGTGGCATGCTCTTGTCTGCAATCTTGCACTCGGTTTGAGATCAATTTATTGCATTGCTTCATGTGAAATGATCTGTGTCCACAGAGCACATCTCTGTTCAAAGTGTATTTTGTATGGCTGGGCTTGTGTACATGCAATCTGCTTTGCTAGGCAACAATAGCTAGCCTAAGCAGGATTACATTTTCTAATACCGGTACCCTAAAAATCTATTATACAAATTATGGCCCGTACACACGATCCGAATATCGTACGAAAACGGTCGTCCGAGAAAGAATCGTCCGATTTTCGGATCGTGTGTACACTACTTTCGAGAGCCGATCACGACAGTTCATCCGATATTATTAGATCGGACAAACACGAAAATTTTCCTCGTACGATACCAGATCGTACGATTTTCGTTTAGTCAGTATAGTTGTCGTCCGAAAATACAATACAAATACACTACAACACATGACATCACTTCCGATTTTTTTTTCTGTCGTACGAGAATTTTTGTGACTTTATAACCCTATTCAATTTCTACTTGTGACTATTAAGCGAAAAAAGTTGTATGATCCGCATTAGTTAGGACAACATGACATCAACACATAGGTCCACTGTTTAACATGGACTGATTCCTTAGCAAAAGGAAGTCAAATAAACATCAAGGCTTTTTAGAAGGGACTAGAATGATTTTGAAATGAATATGTTTTCAAGTTTATGGGCTGGAGTTTTATATATTTTCATAGGACTTCAAAAAACCTGGGTGTAAAGAAAAAAAGCAGAAGCCAAATACTGGGGTAGTGACTGGGGCTACTAGTAGATCTGGTTAGTCAAGAGCAATCAGAAGCTGGTCATACATTGGCAAATGTCAATGAGAATGTGCAACATACACCGCCAGGACCTGCAGCAATTCTACGTTCAGACTTACTGGAGGTCTTCAGCTATCTTAGGCGATGTCTGGTGTGTTGCTGTAATTTTAAGAAGGAAAGGGTTGGCTCCAAGTGAACCTGCTCTCTGTGCATTTCTATATATGTCATAAAGCTCGAAATGCAGGTCACTTAAAGTTAGGGACCACACTTGATGTGGTAGGGTGGCCTCCACACTTGCAAATTTATGCTACTAAAACCGCTGTTTTTAACATACCGTATATACTCGAGTATAAGCAGAGTTTTTCAGCACTTTTTTTTTGTGCTGAAAATGCCCCCCTCGGGTTATACTCAAGTCACCTTTTTGCGCCTGATCTCCCGGATTTTGGGGACCCGGTACCGGCCGGCCATAGATCCCCTGGACCCCAAACTTGGCACACATGTAGTCCCGAGCACCGATTTTTCAAAGCTGGGCACCCCTTCCATAGACTCCCATGTTAAACGTCAGTCTAGTTTTGTCACAGTGAGGCATGGGCACAGTGAGGCAAAGTGAGGCACAGTGAGGCATGCAGATGGAAACCCTAGACTTATACTCGAGTCAATACGTTTTCCCAGTTTTTTGTGATAAAATTAGGTGCCTCGGCTTGTATTCGGGTCAGCTTATACTCGAGTATATACGGTATTAACTGAAACATTTAAAAAAAGTTTGCTAAAAAAGTGCTATAACATGTGACAGGGATCTATTGTAATGTGATCTACAGATGAAGTGAAAACTGAATCACATTGGAACTGTTGCTATATGATAGTTTTTGAACTTCAGTTGACCACTGCATGGCCCAAGTATTACCAATGGAAAAATGATAGCATCTTTGGCATTTTGTGGCTGCATTTTGTCAGTCAACATGCACATTGTATTATCACATTGTTTTCAATAGTGTCTGTCCACTGTTTGCAACTCCTAACAGCGTGTTTATGGAAAAGGTTCCTGTGCTACTTAGGTGCGATTCCAGATGGATTTTGGCCCCAAAGAATATGCAAACCACTTCAAAGTAATATTATATTATATGTTAAAATGACTGTCTGCGACCAGTACAATTATCCTTGAACATATTGGCAATATTAAAGAAGAAAAAAAAAAAAACACTTTTAAAGACATCCAAAATGTCTCCCATTTTGTTTGTAATTTATGTATTTGTTTATTTAGTGGGGTTTTTCCCCCTCTTTATCCTTTGACGTTCCAGTAAGTAAATGTAATGTAAATAATGTGTACATAGCTGTGTCCCCCAACGCAATTGCGGAATATATGATTATCTAATTTTTGATGATATTACCTTATCTTATTAAACATTGGAGGCAAAAAAAAAAAATATTCTCTCTTTACTCTTGGGAAGGTACACTCTCGGTACTAAATAGATTTACATTGTACTATAAATGTATGTATTTGTCTATTGCAATGGAATTTTTTTGTTTATTGTAAATGTAAGCCCTGTTTTTTTTATATCAAAAAACCTTAATAAAATAAGATTAAAACGAAAGACATCCAAGATCAAGCAACAATTTGATTCAGTATGGCTTCTAGCATTACACTTTATGTTGCAATCAAAATAGTTTTTATATGGCTAATGAGAAACTTACCTCTAGAGGAGAATCGCAGAGGAATCTGGTGAACTGCAAGACCCAGAAAAGGGTGACATTAAGCAAGGGAAACAAAAAGAAAATAAATGTTAGAAATCTCAGTTCAAAGTAACGTGTACAATAATTATCAGTATGTAAGACTAGTGCTTGTCTGCCTACACTACAGTTCTGCATCTGGAAATATAGGCTGAAAATATGGCCTGCTCAGAATGTACATTCATGTATGTAGGTCTATGTATATTCAAATTTAACATGAAAGGCTATCTGATATGTGTAAATATGGAAATATATAAAACTGGCGAGTGAGAGTCTCCCACCGAACAGTAGAACCATTTTTGTTTAGGGACCAGCCAGCCAACATAAACGCCCTTGAATGTCTATGATGTCTTTCAGGCTAATTACACTCCACAAAAATACATTACCAAAGACATTGTTATAACTTGTGAATGAAGCGACATCTACTTTTCAAATGTTCTGCGATAGACAAATCAGGAATTGCCATACAACGCTCTTCCATTGTTCATCTTTCAGCGTTTACAAGTTTAATCAGGAAACTACCATATTCTTGTTTTTTTTCCCTCCAAATGATCCTGTCTGGCTGTGGTTTATCTAATTTGCAATTAATGCTATAAACTTTTCTCGCTCACTTGAGAATGACCTAGGTGGCTGATTATGTGCAGGAATCTAGCACAAAGTTTCGAGAACTCCAGTAAGAAAAAGATTAGTCACGTTCTGATACAGAGCGTTCACACTCACAGCCTATATATGGTAAGTGTATGGTTTATACCAAGTTTCACAGTCGGCTTCTGTTTAGTGTCCGTGTATGTTTATTTCCAGACAGCTCAGATGTAAATTTACCCACTATGGGATCGGAATGTGTAGCTTCTACACTATAAAATATTAGCCTTTGGAAATTTGGTTAAAGTATGATGAAGACATAAAAGACTAAACTATTAGTTGTCATTTAAAAATCTGAACTCACAGGCAACAGGGGCTAGGTTCAAATGGAACAAGCAGTTTCTAGGTTTGTATAGGAAAATCTTCTAGACTTCTCCGACTGATCACATACCAAAGAACAATTGGATCCGAAAGACTAAGGCCCCTTTCACACGTGCGGATCCCGGGAGGATCCGTTTTTTGGACATCCGCTTGCTCAGCGGGGATTGCTCTGTTGATCCCCGCTGAGCCGGCAGATGACTAGTCCGTCTCTGCACACTGTGCAGAAATGGACCGTCAGATCTCCGCTTTCCTCTTTGGGGGGGGGGGGGGGGGGGGGAATCGGATGAAAACGGACCGTCTGTCCTTTTTCATCCGATCCGATGATGGATGGAAAAATAGGGTTTTCCGCCGTCATCAGTTTCGGAGCATAGCGGAGACTGATGTCATTGGATGTCAGTGGATGTTCATCCGCTATCCCATAGGGATACATGCATGTCCATTTTTCATCCGAAAACGGATTGGATGAAAAACGGACATACGGTCCGCCCGTGTAAAAAGGGCCTAACATACTATTTTTTTATAATTTGTATTTATGATCATCTATGGCAATTATACCAGCTATATGGCAGGTAAGAGAAATTGAGCAAATCTAATGTCTTCTACCTGATATTGATCAACGGTTCTAGGGCATGTGATCATTTCTGAGCATTGCCACAGGCAATCCCATATTTTTACTTGCATTATCACACATACAGTGTAGCCCTCAGTCTCTTGCAGCATAACCCTTGAATTAGGCTCCATGCAAACTATCGTTTTTTTATAAAAATGCTAGAAAACAATACTGGATGAAAACTCCTAATAGCATTTTTGTGCCAGCTTGTAGTAGCTTTTAGGAGCATTAGCGCTCTGTACGAGTTTTTATAGTACATGAAGAAAAAACGCTTTTATCAGACTTTTTACAGTACAATATGAAAAAAAGGCTGTTAGGAGCGTTTTAGTAGTGTCTAGTGTTGTTTTCAGGAAAACACTCCAATAACTCTACCTATTTTTTTTTTTTTTTTCCTGTTCGTAAACGATAAAGCTTGAAAAATGCTTCTAGCACAAAATAGTGTGCATGGACACTCAGGATAACACTATTAGCTTCTAGAAGAAGAAATAATAGTTCCAGGATCTTAAAAAAACGCTATTGTGCATGGAGCCTTAGGATGTGTACAGACATGTGGTCAAACTAACAAATTCTAACCTACTTTTGTGCCTTACGGGTTTATTAGGAGCAAGTGTGCTGCTATTTTCAATGCTTGGCATGGGGTGGGGGCGGTGGCGGTATAGCGCCGCTATTTTTAGCGGCGATATACCGTCGGGATTGTTGAGCTATTCAGCCGCTAGCGGTGCGGTTTTAACCCCCGCTAGCGGCCAATAAAGGATTAATACCACCCGCAAACCGCGGCTACAGCCGCGGTTTGCGGGCGGTATTACCGCGGTATCCCATGCATTTCAATGGAAAGGAGCGGTGGAGGAGCGGTAAACACACCGCTCCTCTCACCGCTCCAAAGATGCGGCTAGCAGGACTTTTTTTACCGTCCTGCTAGCGCACCGCTCCAGTGTGAAAGCCCTCAGGGCTTTCACATTGGAGAGAAAGGAGCCGCTGTTTAGGCTCGGTTTGCAGGCGCTATTTTTAGCAAAATAGCGCCTGCAAACCGCCACAGTGTTAAAGGGGCCTAAGGGTAACTGTAAATATAATTAATCTTTACTCATCTTTACTCCAGTGTTAATAAAGACTGGTAAGTGGGAATCACTAAGTGGGAACACACTTATAAATGTTAAATGTTTAGAAGCATTTGTTGGAGGAATGTCACACACATTTGTGCAAGGCTGCACGAATTTCAGCCGTAATTTCTGTAATAGATTAATGCTGAAGATTGTCAGCTCCATCTAGTGACCTAAATGCAGAATATTTTCTCATTAAAGCGGAGATTCCGCGGCATTTTTTTTTTTTTTCCGCTTGCATGCAAAGTATTTTTAGATCACCAATTTGTACTCACGTGTTTGGTGACTTTAAACCTCCCCTGTCTTTTTTCTGGCAAAAGATGCACTTTTAAAATCAGCCGTCTGAATTTTCCATTTTGCTTGTGGGCATTTTGAAGCCCACAAGCACTGACTTCCTGGTGGTGGACGGTGTAATGCAGAAAAAGTTCCCCGGCGGATAAGGTCCCCCCCCCCCTGTACTGCGCATGCGCGGCACGAACCTCAACGGAGTTTCCGAAAGTAGCCGAACATGTAGAGCTGCGAGTTAGCTCTATACGGCGCCTGCGCAATGACTAGGAGTCATGTAGAGCTGACTGCGCAGGCGCTGTGTAGAGCCGACTCGCAGCTTTTCATGTTCGGCTACTTTCGGAAACTCCGTTGAGGTTCGTGCCGCGCATGCGCAGTACAGGGGGGGGGGAACCTTATCCGCCGGGGAACTTTTCCTGCAGGACATGTCACATCTGGGAGAACTCCCAGATTACATTGCGGGTGAATAGAAACGCCTACTCCCGCGGGAGTGAGTACCCGGAAGACAAAATTGGAAATGACATTAGTACGGTATGTACTACATAAAAAAAAAAAAAAAGTGGCTAATGTACATGTTCGTTCTTAAGGAGTGTGCTTGTATATGGATGTTATTTTGCCTGAACCTCCGCTTTAAGGTATTACAGAAAACTATACTGCATTTTGACGACTAGATGGAGCTGACAATCATAGAACTTAACCTCTTCGCGCTGGCAGTAGGCATATATGTGGCCTCTCGGCAGATGGGCCTTAATGCTGAGCAGCCGCATATTTGCATACCGAAATGTTAACAGAGCTGTTTCAGAAAACGGAACGGAAAGCTCCTAATGTCTACTTGTGATTGGGAGCTTTTCGATTATGTGATCGCTGTGACAGCCAATCATGGTGGTCACATGATCAGAAACCCCCGCCGTGCCCCTGGGGGTTAACGTATTAACCACTTGCCGACCGCCGCACACACATATACGTCGACAGAATGGCATGGACAGGCAAATGGGCGTACATGTGCGTCCCTTTAAATTTGCCGCCGTGTGGTCGCACGCGACCCTGCCGCAAGCTCCGTAACCGCGGGACCCACAGACTCTGTCTGCCGGTGTCACGAAGCTGGAGAACGGGGAGATGTCAGTGTAAACACAACATCTCCCCGTTCTTCCTAGTGACATGTCACTGATCGAATGTTCCCAATCATTGGGAACAGCGATCAGTGACGTGTCACTTGTAGTCACGCCCCCTAACAGTTAGAATTCCTCCCTAGGACACACTTAGCCCCTTTCTAGCCCCCTAGTGGTTAACCCCTTCACTGCCAGTCACATTTACACAGTAATAAGTGCATATTTATAGCACTGATCGCTGTGTAAATGTGAATGGTCCCAAAATAGCGCCAAAAGTGTCCGCCATAATGTCGCAGTTACGATAAAAAAAAAAAAAAAAAACGCTGATCGCTGCCATTTCTAGTAAAAAAATTTTTTTTTCGAAAATTCCCATAAAACTATCCCCTATATTGTAGACGCTATAACTTTTGCGCAAACCAATTAATAAACGCTTATTGCAATTTTTTTTTACCAAAAATATGTAGAACAATACTGATCGGCCTAAACTGAGGAAAAAATTTGGTTTTTTATATGTTTTTTGGGGATATTTATTATAGCAAAAAGTCAAAAATATTGCCTTTTTTTCAAAATTGTCGCTCTATTTTTGTTTATAGCGCAAAAAAACGTCAATTTTGTGAAAAAAAAACGTCAATTTTGTTTGGGAGCCACGTCGCACGACCGCGCAATTGTCAGTTAAGGTGACGCAGTGCCTAATCGCAAAAGGTGCTCTGGTCTTTGGCCAGCCAAATGGTCCGGGGCTTAAGCGGTTAAAGAAGTTATGGTCAAAATTTGTGCAGCCTCCATGTGTGTGACATTCGTCCAACAAATGTTTTATAAATAGAACCCCAATAGTGTTATTCTATCAACGTGAATGAAAGAAGGGGAGGTATTTGTAGCAAACAATCACATTTTCAAAAGTATATATGATTAGCTGCCATGGACAACACCTCCACTCCACCAGTGTGCTGAATGGACATGTATAAACTAAGCGCTGTGAAAATGGCATCCTTTTTTTCCATACAACAGTTCAGAGTGTTATTACCTTACATTCCACTGTGTACCAGCAAGATAATTAACTCCATGTGTCCCCCCCATCACTTTCATCACATCTGATCAACGACCTTTTGATCAGTTCAAAAGATCACTTGAATGGTTTTTGATTTATACAGCACCAGCCATAAATTCTCTAATACACAAGACCTTTATGTGAAGCACATTTTTTTTTCACATATTTAAAAACACATTTTTTAATAAGAGACCAATTTAAAAATGAGAGATAATGAATATAAATGTAGTATTTTAGATTGCCAAAATCTAACCAACAATTGCTAGAAGTAGAAAAATCTCATGATGGTGCCTTATGGCTTTTGCCAACAGTCAGTTAGGAGGTTTTGTTGTATAACCTTCACATGGGATAAATGGGATCTAGTTTGGATTTGAACATCACTGCCGCTTTTCTTGGGGTGGAGGAGGGGTGGTTTTTGGATGGATTTGAGCAGAGATCAAAGTTTAATTCATACTGGAAAGAACTTCCTTTTTTTGTTTTGTTTTCAGCATTGATATATAACTAATATATTACACGCAGTACATCGGAGCTTTGAAGAACTCTGAAAGTGTTTCTAAAGTAAAAACAGTTTTAGCCTTAAGCCTCGTACACACGACCGGTTTTCTCGGCAAGAAACGACAAAAAAAAAACAGTTGGGAGAGCTTTCTTGCTGAGAAAACCGTGCGTGTGTACGAGGCTTTTTAGGTTTCTCGTCAAGAAAACTGCCCAGAATCTCGACGAGAAAAAAAGAAGATCTGCTTTCTTTTTTCTCGTCGTGATTCTCGTCAGACTATATTTGGACGAGAAAACCGTTAGTGTGTATGCTTTTCCGAGTCTTCAAAAACCGCGCATGGTCAGAATCAAGTATGAGACGGGAGCGCACCTTCTTGTAAAACTAGCGTTCGTAATGGAGCTAGCACATTCGTCACGCCGTAACTAACTGAAAGCACGAAGACTGAAAAGCGCGAATCGTCTCTCCCCAAACTTTTACCAACACGCGGTAACACGAGATCAGCAAAAGCAGCCCAAGGGGTGGCGCCATTGGATAGAACTTCCCCTTTATACTGCCGTCGTACGTGTTGTACGTGATCGCGCTTTACAACGACGAGATTTTGGATTGACAGCGTATGCGAGGAAAGCTTGACAAGAATCTCGTCAAGCTTGACAAGAATCCCGTCGAGAAAAACAACTTTTTTTGCGACGAGATTCTCGGCCATGTGTACTAGGCTTTAGACGCTGGCGGCCGAACACATATGTGACCACTTGTTGGGTGGGTTTTAAAGCCGAGTAGTCACATATATGTGGCTATATGTAAACAGTTTATTGTGCTGAGGGCGCACTTCCAGCACAGTAACTGAAGTGTCATGGAAAGCTCCTGATGAATACTTGCAATCGGGAGCTTTTTAATCATGTGACCGTCGTGACAGCCAATCACAGCGGTCGCATGATCAGAATGTCCACCTCCCAGAATTTTGATCCACTTAAAGGGCTGGGAGGTGGCAGTGGGAAGTGGTTAATGCATTCTCAGTGGAGCTATAGGTCCCTGCTGCTGTCAAACCCCTGTGCAGAGGGAGGGCGTGTCATATTGGAGCTGGACTGTAGTCTGTGGACACACACAGCTCAGGAGCACACACACACTTGGGGTGCATCCTTAGCAAGCCGGGAACTAAGGAGACACCCGAGTTGGGGGGAAGCTGGCAGAGCCTACAGGGGACTGCCAGAAAAGAAGAGAAGGGACCTCCCTGTGCAATATTGTGCAGAGCAAATATTACCTCTTTTTTTTTTTTTTAACAAAAAATTTATTGCTTTTAGGATCACTTTAACTTATCTGCATGTTTTTTGGATGCTTAAAAGTAAGCATAAAGTAAATATAATATTCATCAAGGTGGGCTCTCACAGAATAAGGTTGGATCTGAATCAAGTACCTCAGTGTCATAAAGCAACATACAGACCCCCGTGCCAATAAGTTATTCAGATACTTAAAATGATGGCAAAATCTAGTTAATATTTTCCAAAAAAGAAGCTGTGCCTCTGGAAAGAATAATACCAGGGTCCAACATGCATTAAGGGTAACATAAATCACCTGCCCTATATGTGAACTTTCAGAGGAATCATGGAAAAACACATATTGCTGGACTTTTGCCATTCATTCACCGAAAACAGACTACTGACTAAACAGTCACACAGACAGACAGTTTTGTGACAAGTGTGCGGGCTCTTCCAAGCCTGGCACTTTGTGCTCTTCCAAGCCTGGCACTGCACAGATACAGCTGGCTCCTTTACAGTTCCAGGAAAGACATCTTTAAGTCTGCTGCTGCATGAGCAGCCCCCAAAGCAGAAGGGATGGACCTGCCGAATTCTGCTGCCCTACATTTTCCAGGTCTGTCGAAAAAAGCAAAAGGGCACAGCCTGTTGCACACCAGCACAGAGAAGACTGAACATTGATGTCGGTAAACCTTTCAGCACAGGGCAAAATGTTCATAGCAGTGCATCCCCAAGAGATCTGGATAACCTTACCACTACCCACAGAATACAAACATCTTACTATGATCATTACCAAATGTGCGACTGAACAAAGAGAAACATGTTCTGTTTGGAATAAAACAGTGCTATTTAGTGTAAGCAGCAGTGCCCAATCCACAAACTTAGACCAAACGCTTGTATTGTATTTCGCTAATTAAGCAGTACACTGCTGTTCATTGCAACCGCCCGATTACTTCTTCCCATACAAAGAACATCAGCTTCAGTAAACAAATAACAGGACAAAAGATGCTGCAGAAGACCATCATAGAGAAAGCCCAATTTCTAAATTATTTTAAGGCAGGAGAAGCAGCACAGTGGTTAAAGCGGAGGTCCACCCTGAAAAAATGTTTACATTAAAAATCCTAAAAAAAATTAATAGAAAAAATAAATAAAAATTATACTCACCCTAAATGCCTGTTGCTATGCGGAAGTCCCCTAATCTGCCTCTAATGTGCCTCTTCTCGTCCGCGGTGGGTCTCCTTCCGCTTCCTCTTTTTGTGAATGGGCCACGCTGCCTTCTGGGAACTGTGTGTATCCCAGGAGGCAAGCCGCCCATTCACAAAGTGCTGGGCGAGTGGTGCATGCACAGTAGGAAACGGGCAGTGAAGCCGTAAGTCTTCACTGCCTGTTTCCCTTAGTCAGGATGGAGGAGCCGGGAGCTGCCAGCAGCGATCGATCGCCGTGGCGGGACCGACATCGCAGGCAAGTAGGACAGGTAAGTGTCCTTATTAAAAGTCAGCAGCTACACTGTTAGTAGCTGCTGACTTTTTTTTTTTTGGCTGCACCTCCGCTTTAACAATGCTGTCTTACAGAACAGAAACAATGAATTTAAAAGTTTGTTTCCAGATATGACCCATACGTGCCCCAAAACTCCCCCTTTTCCAGCAAGAGGCGCTTTTAGGTGGCAAGTTCCTATTGACCTTCGGCACATCCTCTCCCCAGAACAACATCTCCAAAGAGCCCTTTTTCCACACACAGTTGAGTGGGCAAACTATTAGTCAAGGCAGCATTGTTTTAAAAGGATAAGTTCACCTTTGTGAAAAATAAATGCACATCTTTTTGCAGGTTAAAAAAAAAAAAAGTTAATTTTTTTTTTTTTTTTACTAGGAGCCTGCAAAGCATTGCACCCGTGATCAGCATATCGTGGGTGCAATTCAGGACTCCTGCAGACTTTCAGTGAAAGCTGTCTGCTTGTACTAGAGCTGCACTCAGCTGTCAAAAGAAAAAAACGGGCAGCCTGACAAGATTTTACAACATTGTCTGCGCTAGTAGAGAACTATAAAAACTTTTTGTTCTTAGATCAAAGGAATGAACTTCTGCTTCGTTGTCACTAGAGGTGGTTGGTCGGGGAGAGGCTGCAGCAGTGGGAACATCAGGGTTTCTCCACCAGAGTTTCATGCAACTCTAAGGTTCCTCCAGGAGGTTGCTAGAAGTACCTCGAGCAATGAACAATTTCTGCCTCTCAGATAAGTTCCCACTGTCACAATTGATCTTTTAAGCCATCTGTAAGGGGAATTTTTTCCCAAAAGTATAAGGACCATTCTTCCCACTGACCATTTTTTTCGCGGGTTCCCGGGGATCAGAAAGCTATTTCAAGGGTTTCTTCATGTTAAAAAGTTGAGAAGGGTTGCGTTTCTTGTTCCCCCCCTAAAAACGCGTGAAACATGTTCCCAAAGGTGAACTTATCCTTTAATGAGAAAAATCTATGTATACAGAGGTGGAGCGGGACAGGGAGGGGTAAGTGATAGACTGGGGTTGTGCAGTGCAACAGGCAAGGCTAAGCCTGCTGGACAAGGGGAGTTGGCCAGAGAGAGGTGGGGGACAGGCTGGAGTTCTGTAGTCCAGCAGGCAGGGCGGATAATGCCGGAAAGGATTTCATTGCAGTAAAGGCACTGTGTTATCAACTCAAACAGGAACTGAGGTGGTCCACCCGGACCAGACGGGCTTTATGCCGGGAAGGGGCACGGACATTAACCTTCGACGCTTACACACTCACATGGCGATCGCGGACCCTGATGCCCCGGGGGTGGTGGCCTCACTCGACGCCGAGAAGGCCTTCAACTCGGTCGAGTGGGGCTACTTGTGGTCGGTTCTCTTGGAGGAGAAACTGTCGTTGTATGCAGACGATACGCTGTTATATATTGCGCGGATGCAGCTGGCTCCCTGCGCAATGCGCTGGTCCACTTTGACACCTTCGGCCGGTTTTCGGGAATACGAATAAACTGGGACAAATCGGTCCTGTTCCCGCTCCACCCGGCGTTGCCCCGAACGGACTCTAATACACCCCTGCTCTGGGTAGACAAATTCACTTATCTTGGCGTGCGCGTTGGTTTAGAGTTAAAGGGCTACCTGGCATGGAATGTCCTTCCGGTACTGGAGCAACTCACTAAGAGATGCGCGGTATGGCGTGCCCTCCCCCTCTCGCCGGTGGGACGTGGAAATATTATTAAAATGATATATCTCCCTAAACTATGTGAGGGGGTTAGCTCGGCAGCGGGTGTGTGTGACCCCCGGGATGGGCTCCCCACACAAAAACAGGCCCAGCAAACGGAGGTTGTGGTTTTCAAAAATCAAAAAGGTGCGGTTTATTTTCTATTTACAGTGACAAAACACAGCAAAGCAAAAGAAACATAAACAAAATAAATCCTGGTCAACTTGACCTCTGACTAAACATACAGGTTTCCTAACTAACAACTGGGATCAGCCTAGTGCTGTCCTAGTCCCTAAGTCCCTGGTTTTAAATGTCCAAGCAAATAGCCACACAGGCTTTGTCTCACCGCACAGGGGTTCACACTCCCTAGACAGTCCACACAGGTCTGGGTCCAGGCATGAGCTAACATCTAATGAAGCTGGGAGTTCTTATAGAGGCCTAAATGAGCTGACAAGCTTCAGCTGGTCTCATCAACTCCCTGTCTGCACGACGCCCCACACTCTCCCTAGAGGTATGAGTCATCCATGAGCCCACTAACCTCAGCTGGGCTTATACAACTCTCCACCTAGTTGTATAAGTCGGCGTAAAGCCTGAATCTGGGCGAAATATATCTACCCCCCTGGATGCAACCAGGTGACTTTACCTTCCTGCTGTCACAACTATTATACTTCTTCAGACAGACCCCCGTCCCTATCCCTAGGTCCTTTTTTCGGAAGCTTGATAGTATAGTCATGACCTTTTTCTTTTTCGTACATCACGGGACACAGAGCGACTTAGTCATTACTAATGGGTTATATAGATTACCTTCAGGTGTTGGCACTGGCCAATTCCAAACCGGAAGTACCCTCCCCTATATAAGCCCCTCCCACCCGGGAGCACCTCAGTTTTTTGCCAGTGTCTAAGGTGTTGGCCAAAGAGTAACATGTGTTTTCACTGGGCTTGCGTACAGGTTCTTTTGGGCCTTAGTAAGCTGTTCCGGATCCCACCAAAAAAGCTTCATAGCTAAACGGTCGGTACCCGGGCCTTGCAGCA
Organism: Rana muscosa; assembly: GCA_029206835.1. Classification (NCBI taxonomy): domain Eukaryota; kingdom Metazoa; phylum Chordata; class Amphibia; order Anura; family Ranidae; genus Rana; species Rana muscosa. The sequence goes on from CM055123.1 coordinate 186,757,491, forward strand.
GAAGAGCAAGGTTTTGCCTGTAATGCTTCTCTTAGGAGGGCTGGACCCTGGGATCCAGAGCTCTGGTCATACCCACGACCAAGATGTTGTCTGTGCAGGGTGCTATACAGGTCCAGGGGAGTGGAATCCTTGGGAACCCGGTCCCTGAAGTTTTAATTACAATGCCTGCCGTGATAGGTGAAGTTTGGACTTCTGTGGACCAAACAAAGTCCTGCGGCGGGGATCAGGTAAGTGGGGGCCCCCAGGAACTTGGTTCTATTGGGGGACCCCCAAGCCTAATTTGTCTGTCTGTTACCTAACGGTATTCCCGCTAAATATCTGTGTTTGCCTATAACTACTGAAAATGTAAAATTTTAATAGTAGTCAAGAAAAAAAAAAAAAAAAAAACAGGGACCGCGGTACCTGTGTTAAACCACTAGAGGCCGCTGTAGTCCATTTTTCTTGTCATGTGGATCTTTGGTTTTCTCAAGTCAAAAGATCCAGGCAGCTGGTAAGTTTCTCTGTGGGAATCCACTTCCTCTGCCCTGTTGCTGCGCTCATCCACCGCACAGGCCCTCCGGCAAAAAGGGCCCTGGCTCCTAGTCCCCTGTTTGATTTCGAAAAGGGCGCCAATGGCGCACGGGCGCGCGCGCGGGCGCATGCACGCGCCTCCTATGAAAAAAAGGGGCGGGGCGGGTGGATGACGCTCGATGCGCGCCGCGGCGCTTCTGCGCATGTGCGGGCGTCCCAGCATGGTTAAAAGACACAGTACAAGTGTCAGCTGCATGCAAACAGAGCTAGCAACAAACAGTGGCACACAGAGGCGGTTGATGCAGGCATCCCCATAGAAAGGCACTTTAGTGGACACCAGCTGGTATATAGCAGCACCTGTGTTAGACTATTACCAGCAAAATTGGTGTATGACGACGGGAATACCTCAGCTTTGTGCTTAAAGGATATGTCGTCCAGACGCTCCGGAAATAGATCTTCTAGGAAGCCAAAGGGGTCTCCATCGGGCTCTGAGGATATTGGGCATGCTTGTACTGCACCAATCTCCCCTGAGAATTCAGAGGTCAGTAGCCGTAGAAACCCCGCAGGAATGCCTGGTGCTGCGGCTGTCCCCAGTCCACCTGCTCCTGTATATATAACAGAGGAGGTTTTATCCTCAACTCTGGGAGGATTGGAAGAGAGATTAACAGCATTGATCGCTGCTTCCCTGTCTCAGGAAAAGCGCGTCCGATCTCCGTCTCCTCCTTCAGAGTGCCTGTTAGTGGAGGAACAGCCCCACACAGAGATCGACCTACCTGAAGGGGATCAGGATGAGGTTGATTCAGTTATGGAGGAATCAACAGTGGAAGAACCTTTCTCAGCTTCTCAGGCTGAAAGATTATGGGTTCAGTCTCTGACTAATATGGTCCGATCAGCATTTAAAATGCCTCTGGCGGAACCACCATCCACTACGGTTTCCTCGCTGGGGTCGCTAAAAGCTCCCCAGGCTGTCTGTTCCTTCCCAATCCACCCTTTATTAGAAGGGCTTATTTACCAGGATTGGGAGCATCCTGATAAAATATTTGCTCCCCCCAAGAGATTTCCGGTGATCTATCCCATGGAGGATAAGTTCATAAGAAAATGGAGGGTCCCTACAGTGGACGCAGCCATCTCTTCTGTTAACAAATCACTGACATGTCCAGTAGATAATGTTCCAATGTTCAAAGACCCAATAGATAAAAAATTGGAGTCTTTACTAAAATCTGCTTTCTCTACAGCAAGTATGGTGACACAACCTGCGGTAGCAGCGATTGGAGTCTGCCAAGCAGTGAAAGATCAGTTGAAACAGGGACTTACCAGATCAGCAGGCTCTTGCCCTAGCTGACCTGCCTAGAGCCTTGTGTTTTGCGGTGGACGCCATAAAGGATACAATCCAACAGGCCTCCCGCTTTACGCTGTCTATAGTACATATGCGTAGGCTTCTGTGGCTCAAAAACTGGTCTGCTGAAGCTCCCTGTAAAAAACTGCTGGTTAGCTTCCCATTTCATGGAGAACGCTTATTTGGAGAAGATCTGGACAAATATATCCAGAAAATTTCTGCCGGTAAAAGTTCACTCTTACCGGTTAAGAACAAGGGTAGAAGTCCTTCTTTTAAGAGGCCTACTTCTCCAGTCCCGGGCACATCGGCTGTGAAGCAGTTCCGACGGCCTCCGCGGTCAAATTCAGGGGGCAGAAATCAGGGACAATCACAGGGTAACAAGAAGCCCTGGATCAAGAGAGGTACAAAACCTCCCCCCAAGGCATGAAGCGTTGCCCCCACTCAATCGGGTGGGGGGAAGACTTCAGTTGTTCACAGAGACCTGGCGGGACACCATCAGAGACAGATGGGTGCTCTCCGCAGTAAGTCTGGGATACAAGCTGGAGTTAAAAGGCACTCCTCCTGCCCAATTTATGAGGTCAAACGTGCCAAGAGATCCCCAAAAGAGAGGATCCCTCCTTCTGGCACTAGAACAACTATTGCTCCAAGGTGTAATCATGAAGGTTCCCCTGGAAGAAAGCGGATTCGGGTTTTACTCAAACATTTTCACAGTCCCCAAACCAAATGGGGACGTGAGGCCCATATTAAATCTAAAAGGGCTAAACAAGTTCCTAAATATCAGGACTTTTCGGATGGAGTCGATCCGATCGGTGGCCACCGCCCTACAAGGGCAGGAATGGCTAGCCTCGATCGACATAAAGGATGCTTATCTGCATATTCCCATCTTTCCGGCCCACCAGAAATTTCTACGCTTTGCAGTAGAAGGGCGCCATTTTCAGTTCAGAGCCTTACCTTTCGGTCTGGCCACAGCACCACGAGTGTTCACAAAAATTCTGGCCCCATTATTGGCCAATCTAAGAACACAGGGTGTAACGATAATGGCATATCTAGACGACCTGCTACTAATAGACCACTCAGTGGAAAAGCTGGAAGTAGCTATTCACAAGACAATCGAGTATCTGGAATATCACGGTTGGATTATCAACCGGGACAAGTCAGCTCTAAGACCAGTCAAAAGTCTGGAATACTTAGGGCTAAGGCTGGATTCAAATCAGAGAAAGATTTTCTTACCTCCAGAGAAGGTGTCGTCTTTAAAAGATTTGACCCACTTAGTGGGTACAAAAAGAAAACCATCCATAAGCCTCTGCATGAGGCTGCTGGGAAAGATGGTGGCTTCATTCGAAGCGGTACCCTACGGTCAATTCCATTCAAGGAATTTGCAAAGGGCCATACTGTCAGCCTGGAACAAAAAAGTTCAGGCTTTAGACTTACCAATGTCCCTGTCCCCTTCCGTTCGCAAGAGCCTCCATTGGTGGTTGGTGCCCCAGAATCTGGAAAGAGGGAAACCCTTCAGTCCGGTTTCTTGGAAGGTGGTCACTACAGATGCCAGCCTCATAGGCTGGGGGGCAGTACTGGAGCAATGGTCTCTCCAGGGCAAGTGGTCAGAAGCAGAAAAGGCCCTGCCCATCAATCTCTTAGAGATACGAGCAGCCCGGTATGCCCTAGTAGCATGGACATCCAAACTCCAAGGGTCCCCTGTCAGAATTCAATCAGACAATGCCACGGCAGTGGCATATATCAATCACCAGGGTGGCACCAAGAGTCGTGCAGCCCAGAGGGAAGCAAATTGCATCCTGGAGTGGGCAGAAAAATATGTCCCAGCCATATCCGCGGTTTTCATCCCAGGAGTGGAAAATTGGAGAGCGGACTTTCTAAGTCGCCAACAATTATGCCCGGGGGAATGGTCTCTTCACCCCGAGGTTTTCCAGGCAATATGCCAGCGGTGGGGAACACCGGATGTAGATCTGCTAGCATCCAGATTCAACGCAAAAGTGGACAGATTTGTGTCTCGCACAAGGGATCCCCTAGCTTGCGGCTCGGATGCCCTAGTGTTCCCTTGGGATCAGTTCGAGCTGATATATGCATTCCCACCGCCACAATTGTTACCGCGATTACTCCACAGAATCAGGGTAGAAAAGAAACCAGTGATTCTGGTGGCTCCAGCGTGGCCCCGAAGGGCATGGTACGCGGAGATTGTAAAAATGTCAGTGAGGAGTCCTTGGACCCTCCCACATCGTCCGGACCTGCTGTTGCAGGGACCGATATACCACCCTTCCTTACCAGCCCTAGGTTTGACGGCCTGGCTATTGAAGCCCACATTCTGAAAAAGAGAGGGCTCTCTAATTCTGTGGTATCTACCATGATCAATGCCAGGAAACCGGTATCCAGGCAGATCTATTATAGGATCTGGAAAGCGTACATTACGTGGTGTGAGGCCAGGAAATGGCATCCACGTAAGTACGTGATAGGGAGGATTTTGGACTTCCTACAGTGGGCTGTAGATAGGAAGCTTGCCTTGAGTACTATCAAGGGTCAGATTTCGGCCTTGTCAATATTTTTTCAAAGGCCCTTGGCTTCGCATTCACTAGTCAAAGCCTTTATACAAGCAGTGATGCGTATTAGCCCTCCGGTTAGTATTCCCATATGTCCTTGGGACTTAAACCTGGTTCTGTCGGTTCTACAGAAACAACCGTTTGAACCATTACAACACATTTCCTTGGTTCTTCTCACCAGGAAATTGATTTTCTTAGTAGCCGTTTGTTCGGCTAAAAGAGTATCGGAATTAGCCGCCTTGTCCTGTAAGGAGCCATATCTGGTTGTCCATAAGGACAGAGTAGTATTACGTCCTCATCCAGCCTTTCTTCCTAAGGTGGTGTCGAGGTTTCATTTGAACCAAGATGTGGTTCTTCCTTCTTTTTTCCCCAAACCTAGCTCGGTAGAGGAAAAGTTATTACATTCTTTGGATGTAGTAAGAGCAGTTAAAGCTTATCTAAAAGCCACTGCTCAGATTCGCAGAACGGATTCTTTATTTGTTCTGCCGGAAGGCCCCAGAAAGGGTCAGGCAGCATCAAAATCTACTTTAGCCAAGTGGATTCGACAGGTCATAATACAAGCCTATGGCTTGAGAAAGAGACCGCCTCCGTTCAAAGTTAGGGCGCACTCCACAAGAGCAGTTGGAACTTCATGGGCAGTGCATCACCAGGCCTCCCTGGCTCAAGTATGTAAGGCCGCAACATGGTCTTCGGTACACACGTTTACTAGGTTCTACCAGGTAGACGTTAGAAGTCAGGAGGATGTCGCCTTTGGGCGCAGTGTGTTGCAGGCCGCAAAAGATCCTCATGCCTGATGGCGCCCAGCTTATGTATCCCTCCCCTCATTTGGCATTGCTTTGGGACGTCCCATTAGTAATGACTAAGTCGCTCTGTGTCCCGTGATGTACGAAAAAGAAAAAGGGATTTTTATAACAGCTTACCTGTAAAATCCTTTTCTTGGAGTACATCACGGGACACAGAGCTCCCACCCCTCTTTTTGGGACACTTATTGCTTGGCTACAAAACTGAGGTGCTCCCGGGTGGGAGGGGCTTATATAGGGGAGGGTACTTCCGGTTTGGAATTGGCCAGTGCCAACACCTGAAGGTAATCTATATAACCCATTAGTAATGACTAAGTCGCTCTGTGTCCCGTGATGTACTCCAAGAAAAGGATTTTACAGGTAAGCTGTTATAAAAATCCCTTTATTTGGGCTGGGCGCCCCCCTCGTGTGGAAAAGCGCTTCCTCTACCTCCCCCTCTCGAGTGGTGGGCTAGCCCTCCCGAACTTCCTGGCTTACTACTGGGCGGCGGTCCTTGTCACGGTTCGGTGGTGGTTCTCCCAGCCACATCAGAACCCGGCGGTCACGCTCGAGGCTGCGGTCCTGGGATCCTATGCGGCCCTGTCTAACCTGGTCTTTCGGGGAACTGGGGCACACTCCTCGGTCACGGGGCCTATGTCCACAGTCCTCCGAGTCTGGATGTCCGCTAGGGCGAAATATGCTAAACCTGCTACGTTTTCCCCGTATACCCCCCTGTGGGGGAATCCCCTCCTCCCCCATCTCGACTCGATCCCTGACCCGGTGGTGTGGGCTCGACGGGGCATCCTTACCCTCCAGCATGTGATGCCGGGGGGCAGGACCCAGTCTTTTCGAGACCCATCTAGCGCATTCCGCCTCCCTGAGCTTTCGTTATTGCCAGCTAAGGCATGCCCTTACGTCTCAGTTCCCTGACCAAGTGACCCTTGACTCAGACCCGATCGAGCGACTGCTGATCTCGGGGGTGATGGGGAGGCCCCTCTCTTCCCTCTACCTCCGACTCACTGTGGCCTATGACACGGATACGACTGACGTGCTGGCGAAATGGATCGCGGACATTCCCGATCTGGACGAGGAGACCTGGGAGGACTGTGTCTCTTCATACTTACCCTCTATGATCGCCTCTAGAGATAGGTTCATACAACTGAAGTTCCTCCATAGGGCCTACTATACCCCGGTTAGGCTGGCCAGAATTTATCCCTCCAGGAGTCCGTTGTGCACCAGGTGTTTGGTGTCACTGGGTTCTTTCTTCCATATGGTATGGACCTGCCCCAAACTGGCTCCCTATTGGTGGGAGGTGGCGGAGGAGCTTTCGGATCGCTGCGGTGTTGAGATCCCGCTGGATCCGAGACTGTTACTCCTCAGCTACCTGGGTGAAGTTGAGGGTGACCGGTATGTTAAAACTATGTATAACTTTTGCCCTGTTCTATGCTAGGAGGGAGGTCCTGCTCTGTTGGAGGAGACCGGAGCTCCCTACTAAATCATCTTGGCTTGAGGCTATTGCTAGGGTACTCCCTCTCTACAGGTTAACTTATGAGAGTAGGAACTGTCCTACCCAAATTTGGAAAGGTCTGGTCGGGCTGGGCCGATACGTCTGGTTGAGACTCCCTCCCACCCAGGGGCGGACCCCTTTGTTCGCCTGGAGGGGGCTGCCTGGCCTCCCCCCCTGCTCCCCTCCCTATTTTTATCCTTCCCCCCTCCCCCCCCGGGCCCCCCCCCCTCCCATTCCACCGCCCACTATCCACTGGATTTCCCTTGACTCCTCCCTATGTTTTGGTTGGGGGGGGGGGGGGGTGATTACTAGTATGAAGGTTCACTGATGTACTCCCTTGCTTGAATATCTTCTCTCACTGGTTTTGCCCCCATGAGTTCTGTACCCCCTTGTTGTTGTTTCTTTGTGCTATGCTGCCTGCTGAGGTGAATCGGTGTTAAAATGCAAATGTTACCCCTACTGTACTGTCATTGCGATGTATGTGTGTCTGTCTTTAAAAAAAAATAAAAAAAACTTTTTCTGTTTAAAAAAAAAAAACAGGAACTGAGGAGCACACTGGATTCCTGGTAGATCAACAGATACTTTTCTGCACTTGCATAATTTTTAAAAGGGATAAAACATGGGGAAAGGTGTTGCAGAGGTATACTGAATTTTAGGGGTGCACCGATTGGAAATTTTGGTGCTGAAACTGAAGGATGCACTAGGCCAAAAACCGAAACCGATATTGATAATGAGTTTTTAAAAAATATTTATATTTTTATATACAATTGTATTATTTTCGACTTTTTAATTCATATCAATTTAAATTAATATGAATTTATTGTTGGCCATTATTGGCACCTTTAGTGCAAGAAAAGCTTAAGCAAAATGCAGTCTGCAGTCTCTTACCTAAACTTAGACACACAGCTAATAGTATTAGCAAAATTTCCATTTGGTGAACCTCTAGCAGACATGATACAGGAGGCAGTCAGAGACTGCAGACATGATACAAGAGATCAATGCCGCCTCACCAGTGTCCATAAAATGCAGATTCACCAGTGCCAATGACATGCAACCCGCCAGTGCCCATCATGTACAGCCCGCCTGTGCCCATCATGTACAGCCCGCCTGTGCCCATCATGTACAGCCTGCCAGTTCCTGGTAGCGCGATCTCACGCAGTGTGTCAGAGCTGGATCTAAATCGACGTGAAGCCACTGTAACGATGTCCCGCCTCCTATGACACACGGCACAAAGATTCACAGCATTGGATCAGTGTGCCATCTACTACTAGATGCGGTCTAGGGAGGCTAGACATTGTTACAGCGGCTGCACGCCGATTCAGATCTCTGACACACAGCGTGAGATCGCGCTACCAGGCACTGGCAGGCTGTATCTCGTGACACTTGTGAGAAGAGGAGGATCGAGGGGGGACTCTGTCAGGGGCGTGCCAGGATGACAACGTGCCATCCCTTTTTCGGCTCCATTATCGGCAACGATTTTCGGCCGATATGTTTTGGCGGCCAAAATTTCGGTGCACCACTACTAAATTTATCCTAACGTATATGTTAAACCCAACCAGATCCTTATCTGTAAGGAGTTTTGTGTATGTAGTGTTCTCATACATCCCAAAAATACTTCATGGTTATATGGCTTCCAGGACTGTCGGTTGATATGTAAAGGTTGTCATGAACATTAGTTTGTTAACGTAAATAAAGACAATAAAAATATATATTTTTCCTGTGTGTCTGCATGTTGTCCTCTGGGTGATCTTTCTTCCTCCCACAAACCATAAACATACTAGTAGAATATTTGATGTTCACCCAAAATGGCCTTAACATTTACAGGACTATAAGACAATAGTAGGACATTAGATTGTAAACTCCATGGACCAAATTTGAAAAGGATAATTTCCCTCTAGTTCCTGTTACAAATTTCCCATCTTAGTTGTAGTTGAAAGAATCACACGTTATTCTAATGAGCAGACAGTAAAGAAAATAGAACTCCATACCAAAAACACCCTGATCTCATTTCACCCATTATGTCAAGTAAGTTACTTAACAATGCTGTTCTTCCTTTACACAAAAGTCAGTGTAACTACAGAGTTACAGCGCTGACAATTTTAAACACATAAAGAATTGGAGGTTATTCGAGTAGCCATTCTCTTTAAGTGGCTGTGAAATCTGGTGATTATAATTAGGAAATCACATGCAACTGGATACTCTTGTTAACCCCTCTATATGCCGTTCAACACAGCCTCCAGTCATTCCCACTAGGCTGCTAATCCTTCTCCAGCTCAGATAATCTCCACAGTATTAGATGCATAAACACAGCATGTTAATGGGGACCCCATCTCTGAGCTCATACTGAACCCATTAAGTGTTAAGATGGCATAATAAACGTGATATGATTGTTAAAGGTCTACGAAAACTCCAGCCAAAACGTTTTTGTTTTTTTTATGTTGGTGTGGGCACAGTGGATGTTGGAACCTCCATCTGCTTCTCAGTGCTGTCTGGTCCCCTCTTTGGATATTCCCCCTCACCAGTGACAATACAGTCATGCTACAAAAATCAAAGAAATACCCCTACGGAGACAGAGACAGCAAATACAACTTGACAGTAGGGAAGGGTGAGATCTTCACAATAAAAAAACAAAACACAATTTAAGGTTTTAAATAACAAGTAGAAAGGCATCAATGTTCACTACAATCTACTGCAGGCTAGTTACATTTCTTTAGATCAATCTAAGAAAAAAATTATAATTAATGGACTCCCAGTAGGCATAAATGACAATAGACAATGCCAAAAGTACAAAAACATAAATCATATTAAAATAGCCTTGGTTCGGAGTTGAGGTTATGATTTACATTTTCAGCTTCCTGTGCCAACCACATGCCTCCATCCCTACATTTGTCTTGAAGTAGAATGTGAACAAAAGGCTCTCTCCCATTGAAATAAACACAGTTTCTGGGAGGCAGAGGCTGATTACAAGGTTTAGTCTTTAAGTGAACCAGTTTCCAGTGGCCATCTAACAATCTGAAGCCCCACACTTGAACTGTTGCAAAACAAGCTTTTAGATTTTGAGAGGAAAGTGGATTAACCAGAACACCCGTACACACTGACTCTTACCCTCAGGCAAAGATTATTAAGCAATGGATGTCATTCACTGGCAATCTCGGCAGAAAACCGCTTTAGGGGTGGCACCTAGCACCTCCACCACAACAAAACGTATTAACCAGAGATCAGTAGGCAATGGATGTCAATCAAGGGAATAACCAGCAGTCCACCTCAAGGATATCCTCTGGTGTGCCCACCACAGCAACAGAACTCTCGAATGAATATAAAAAACGCTCCTCATAGCGCAGACATCCCAGTAAATAGTTTTGTGCAGATTGAAAGAATAAAACTCACATTTCCATAGTTTAAAATGCACATGTAGAAATGACCGACAATTCCAACACACAAGATGGCCGCTGTGTCCCAGCACGTGATCGCGTCACACGTTCCAGCTCCCCCTAAGAATGTTAACCCATTAGCCAATATTTCATACCACTATACATTCAGATCATATTAAACCTTATGTTTATCACTTAAAGGCTTAGTTCATATATTTTTTTTTCTAAATTCCAGCTTCTTTATGTACCAATATACCATTAGCGTACCTCCTGTTGTGGAAAAGAAAAGAAAATGAAAAAAAACAAACAAAAAAAAAACGATTTTTATACTGTAGTTAAGGCTTTACTTGAGCCTCCGTGTCTCCGTGTCTGAATGGATACACGAAGCTCTGACTCGGCTTGGGTGACAACCTGTAACAAGCTGCTGGCTGACGGGCACTCAAAAGAAGGGAGGGACCCGAGAAGAGGAGGATCCAGGCTGCTCTGTGCAAAACCAACTGCACAGAGGTGGTAAGTATAAAACATGTTTGTTATTTTATTTTTTAAAGCGAGCCTTTACAATCTTTACATGCTAAACCATGATCAAAACTTGTATTTTTTATAAAAACGCTGTTTTAACCTTTTCATTCTTTATTTTTTTTAAAGTGCAATGCTGACCTGCTGTAGACTCTTTGCAGCCACTTTCTCCCTACGTGTAACTGCTCCAGTGATGGCTGACCATCACTGAACATGCCTGTGCAATGTGCATTGGCAGGCCACTTGTAGTCTTCATCTGGAGCACATGTGAAAGAACGACGATGCAGGAGCACAACTGGGAGATAGTTGTCACTGCATAACAGAAAATGCCTAAACAAGTAACCTAACGCTTTCCCGCCAGCTGTACACACATATGCAGCCTCTGGGCAGGTGGACTTTAACGCATATATGTATCCATAGAGAACTGTTTACTCTGCTGAGAGCCCCACTCACTGTGCGCTCCCAATACAGTAAACTAAATGGTCACCAGAAGCTCCTGATGCATACTTGCGATCAGGAGCTTCAGATCATGTGACTGCCGTGATAGCCAATCACAGCCATTACATGATTGAAATGCCTACCTCTCTGCATTTAGATTCTCCTAAAGAGCTGTGGGACGGCGTAATAGAAGGCTAGTCTGGAGTGTGTACAGATGTTTTCTTCATCCTCACAGCACAATGTTATCTTTAGCTTAACATACTTCCATAAATGTACTAAAGAAAAAGTTTACAAGCCCTTTCTAACATACTGTGAAATTAATAATGCCACCATAATGTTTTCAACTGAGCTTGAGAGATGCTTTTGTAAAAAGCAAAAGTGAAATGTTCTCTAGATTACTAAAATTAGCTTACATAAACTAATAACCCAAAAACCATTAACCAATATAAAAGCACAGTTCTCGTTGATAATCACTGCAGCACTAAACATCAAAGGGATGTAGCAGAGAAAGAGCGAGTCCAGTAACAGGTTTTTGGCAAATTACAGAGCAAGGGGCTCAGCATGAGGCTGACACAGCATTTCACAGCTCCCTGCTTCTATCCTCTGCTGTCACTGCCAAATCACTAACTTCATCACAAAAGGTTTTGATGTGGTTTATAAACTGCATGTGTGACAACTTTTTAAAAACCAATATACCAGTTCAACTAAAGGTAAAGTTGGATACACATTAATACACAATCTCAACAGAGAAACATTAAAAAATCATAACCTAGCTTTCATCATGGAGAAAATGTTCTTACATTATCTTTTGTTTAATTTACCAGTACAAGGGAGACAGCTGTCTAATGCAAACTAGTCTGGTGAAGCTGTCCAAATAAGAATGGTCCATAATGCTCCATATGAAAAAGGAAATGTACCGTAGTTTTAAAGTGATTTTGGATGACAGAATTAAAGGGGTAGTTACAAAACAATGCAAATTACCTGTCTGTTTGGGACCCCTTTTTTATAATAGCAGACAGGTCTTTTGGAGCAAACTACAGAGCTCCCTCTAGAGGCCAATCCTCAAATTCTATATTTAACCACTTTAGCCCCAGAAGGATTTACCCCCTTAAAGGTCCCAGGCGATCGCCTGTCCACTCAGGGAGCGCAGTGCTGCTCGCGCATGCGCAGTGAGTGCCCGGCCGTGAAGCCTGAAAGCGGTCACGGCCGGGTGCCCACAGTTAGGATGGAGGCGCTGGCGGAGAGGCGGGGGGGAAGAAGCGAAGCTCGGTTCGGCCTCATCGCTGGACAGTGGAGCAGGAAGGTGTCCGTTTATTAAAAGCCAGCGACTACACTTTTTGTAGCTGCTGACTTTTAATAAACATAAAAAAGGCTGGAACTCCCCTTTAATGACCAGGCCATTTTTTGCGATACGGCACTGCGTTACTTTAGCTGACAATTGTGGGGTCGTGTGACGCTGTAACCAAATAAAATTGATGTCCTTTTTTCCCCCCTACAAATAGAGCTTTCTTTTGGTGGTATTTGATCACCTCTGCGGTTTTCATTATTTGCGCTATAAACCAAAAAAAGCCGACAATTAAAAAAAAAAAAAACAAACAATATTTTTTACTTTCTGCTATAATACACACCCAATAATTAAAAAAATAAATAAAAATTCTTCATCTATTTAGACCAATTTGTAGTCTGCTACATGGTAAAAAAAATCCCAAAAAGCGTTTAAATGGTTTGCGCAAAAGTTATAGCATCAACAAAATAGGGGATAGATTTAATGTTATTTATAAAAAAATGTATTCGTAATGGCGGTGATTGGCGATTTTTAGCGAGACTGCGACATTGCGGCGGACAGATCTGACACCTGACATTTTTGACACTTTTTTGGCAACCAGTGACATTATTACAGTGATCGGTGCTAAAAATGTGCACTGACATTGTACTAATTGCACTGGCATGGAAGGGGTTAACATCAGGGGCAATCAAGGGGTTAACTGTGTTCTCTCAGTGTGTTTCTAACCGTGTGGGGGGATGGGCTGCCTGGGACACCACACAGATCCATCTTCCTGCATAGCAGAAAGACAAGATCTCTGTGTAATCCCCTGTCAGAACGGAGATCTGCCTTGTTAATGGCAGATCCCCGTTCTTTCACTGCAGGGAACAATCGTGGGCGGCTGGCAGACATCAAGTCCGCCGGACCCACTGATGGGCTCCCCTGCTGGCCAACCGGCGCACATGTGCCCACAGATCGCCGTGTACGAGCCGACGTACAGCTACGGCGATTCGCGCAGCCGAGCCAACCTGCCGCAATATAACTGTGGCGGCTGGTCGGCATGCGGTTAACAACAAAAATATTGAAGAGCAACCAAGTAAAATGTAAAAATCATCTCAAAAACTACTAACATAAATTCATTAATAACTTTGATTATTTGTTTTGCTGAAAATATATTACACTTTCCCTGAAGCTCTGAAATCAATCAAGTGGATAGTTTCTGTAGCAGCATAGGAGAGGATCACAATCTTGACTGCCAATGAGGTTGATTTACTCAAGGCAAATATACTGTGCACTAGAAGTGCACTTGGAAGTGCAGTTGCTCTAGATCTGAGGGGAAGATCTGCTGATATCTATCACCCAATCATGTGCAAGCAAAAATGCATTTTTGAATTTTCCTTGCATGTCCCCCTCAAATCTACAGTGACTGCACTTCCAAGTGCAGAGTGGATTTCCCCTTTGTAAATCAACCACCATGGCGGTCTTAAAATGCTATCCTAACTCCTGGCCTATAAAAACTGAAAAGGATATTGAATAAGGCAAAGCAAACCTAGATGTAAGCATCATCCTAATGTTGTGGCTATAAACACCCATGTGATGGAGGTATGCAGTCAGTTTTTGCTTCATGATAATGCGCAGAAAGCTTAGCTTTATCTTTGCTAAATGAATGAGACTGCCTAAAGCTTACCCACATAAATGTGAAATTGACCAAGAGATTTAAAGTGGGATTCCACCCGCGATTTTTAATTCTTTTTTAAAGTCAGCAGCTACAAACACTGTAGCTGCTGACTTTTAATAAGGACACTTACCCCCCGTTGCCGATCCCTCGATCACTGCAGGTCCCGTGCCACCATCCTCACTAAGGGAAACAGACAATGAAGCCTTACGGCTTTACTGCCCGTTTCCTACTGCGCATGCGCGAGTCTCGCGCCGATTTGTGAATGGGTGGCTGCTCTCTGGGATTACACACAGTTCCCAGAAGGCAGCGCGCCCCATTCACTAGAAGAGGATGTGGAAGGAGACCCACCACGGATAAGGAAGAGGCAGATTAGGGACTTCTGCATAGCAACCGCTAATTCGGGTGAGTAAAACAATTTTTTTTCTTCAATTGTTTTTTTTTCATTTTTTTTTTTGCTGCATTTTGGTGTAATTTTTTTTTTTTCAGGGTGGAACTCCACTTTAATAAGCTATTTTAGCACTTCAGAGATTTGCAGTTTGGATACCCTAGCTGGTTTTGGCTTTATTAATAGATATTGCAGCTAAATACAGGTTATGCTTTTTAAGTGGGCCCCTGCTCCCAGTTGTAGGTGGAGTTAGCCTACTGAACAGCCCTGGTAACATGGGCAGGAGACAATCAAAGAGCCCTGCAGAGGCTGTCCAACCCCCCACTGCTGGAAAACATGAAAATTGTAGACGTGAGTTTATGTAAAATAATTGTGATATGAATAGCTGGAAATGCAAAATTTGCATTAAAATCACCTGCAGGGCTCGTTCACAGCAGCTTCATTGAACTACAACAAGGTAAGCTGCTGTGTGTCCTATGGCTTCGGATCACACAAATGTTATGTTTTGGCGAGTTGAAAAAAGTAGGAGATTTTTGCACAGCATGTTCCATTGCGCTGTAACCCTTCCCAATGCGCTGTAGTACATAACATATAACAGGGATATGAAATTAGCCGACCTTCAGCTGTTGCAAAACATCAAGTCCCATCATGCCTCTGCCTCTGGGTGTCATGCTTGTAGCTGTCAGAGTCTTGCTATGCCTCATGGGACTTGTAGTTCTGCAACAGCTGGAGGTCCACTAATTGCAAATCCCTGACATATAAGTTGCAAAAAAAAAAAAAAAACACAACTACAATGAGTATTAACACTATCACAGTACACACCAGGGTGTATGCAGTATACGAACATTATTGCAAGCACATTTGTGTGAATTTTATTGTGCAACCCTATGAATATGTCAGAGGCCAAACTTGAGGCTTTCTGTATTTGCAAGTTTGACCACTATAGACCTAAATGATGGGTCCAATTTACTAGATATCTTAATCCGTCTTTTAGAAGATGGAGACAGAACTTTTTAAATATAAAATGTCCAAACATCCGTGTTCCTGTGCTGCCCAATAACAGCAGCTGTCATTTTTCAAAGGGTCTCAGTATAAAAGGAAGAATCTCATTATGAAGGAAAAAATAAACGCTTATTTTATATTTTAGACACCTTTCATATACGAGGCACAAACCTATGTGTAGAAAAGGGCATTGTACATTCTGCGCCCCCTCACTTCCTTCATCTGCAACGTCCACCTTGCCCAATAACGAATAGTGCCATAAAGAGACTTTACAACTTGTGTGAGAGCCAAAGAAAACGTTCTCCTAACCTGTGCTTTGTGGTCTATTTACAGCAGCCAAAGAAAATTGAGAATTCTTACATTACAAAAATTTGTGTTCATGGTTAGTTCATCTAAAGAGGTGGCAGTGTATTAAAATACTCCATAGGAATTCAAAGTAATAATTTATACAAACTTCATTTTTGTCCAGTTGGTAACTGAAGTCAACCAAGACATGCATTCAGGTTTTAGCAGAATTTAGAAGTCTACTTCAGGAAAATAATTTGAGCTTATGAACTCTAAAAAGGTGGTGAAAGGAAATCATTTTAATATAAAACTAGAATTTCTACACAAGTTTTCCTTTAAATGTTATGTTGCTACCTTTCCATTTCAATCTGCCTGTAGCCAGCCATTCTAACAAAAATGCAAAAGATGCTTCTTGAAACTGCAGTCCTGGAGGCATTCTCAACTGGATGGCCCCTTTAACGAGATCAATGTCTTCACTGCCAGTCTCTATACCAATACCCAGGGCCAGATTAAGAACATCATGGGCCTGGTGCTGAGGATTTTGGTGGGCCTTTTCTAAATAATAAATAAATAAATATGCAAACAATTTTTTGTTATAACAAATTAAATTAGAGAGAGAGAGAGGGAGGATGAGAAAGAGAGAGAGAGGGTGAGAGAGAGGGAGGGTGAGAGAGGGGTGAGGGGTAAGGGAGGGAGGATGAGAAAGAGAGGATGTGCATGAGCATGCGTGGGAATGACATCAATGCAGCCCGGCCAAGGCAAGTGACCGAAGGCACAGAGCCCAGAAGGAAGACCGGGTGAAAATGGAAGCGCTCAGGACCCGCCGGATTGATCACAGCGCTGGAGGGCTCAGTCTGACAATTTAAATGTACCCTAATGTGCTAATATGCTGTGCATACTTGTACATTATGGCAAAACCTACCTCAGGGCCTCTAAAAAGTAGTAATGTTAGTGAAGTTTACTACCGCTTTATTATCACAGGATCCCAGGAGCCTCTCATGGGGCCCCCTATTGACCCGGTGGCCTTTGGTCAGTGCCTAAGTGCATAGTTGCCAACATTTCAAAAATATTTTTAAGGGGCACTTTTTTCACCAGTGCTATATTTAGAGTAGCTGAGATCCCCTATGTTCCTCTATACATCACAATAGTAATCACAAAATGAAATGAGTACTAATAATGGGGCAGAACAAATATGAGGACTGAGAAGATTTCCTTCAGTTGAACTAACAAAATTGTGCCTATTCTAGATCTGGTAACATTGAGGATATTCTGTATAATTTTAAATAACTGTTTTTTGTGGGTAAGAGGCTTAGGGGAGGAGTATGGACGGTATAAAACTGGGAAGTATGTGCAGGTAATGGAGAGGAATGTGGAGGGTCTAACAGTGGGCACTATGTACAGGAGAGTAGTGTGGAGGGTATGGCAGAAGGCACTATGTACAGGAGAGGAGTTTGAAGGGTATGACAGTGGGCAGCATTCACAGCAGAGGAGTGTGGAGGGTATGACAGAGGGTGGTATGTACCGGAGAGGAGTGTGGAGAGTATGACAGTGGGCAGTATGTACAGGAAAGGAATGTGGAGGGTATGATGGGGGCAGTATGTACAGGAGAGAAATGTGGAGAGAAAGATAGTTGGCAGTATGTACAGGAAAGGAGTGTGAAGGGTAAGGTTAGGTTACAGTATGTACAGGAGAGGAGTGTGGAGGGTAAGGTTGGGTTACAGTATGTACAGGAGAGGAGTGTGGATGGTATGATAGCGGGCAGTATGTACAGGAGAGGGGTGTGGAGGGTATAATGGGGGCAGTATGTACAGGAGAGGAGTGTGGAGGGTATGATAGTGGGCAGTATGCACAGGAGAGGAGTGTGGAGGGTATGACAGTTGGCACTATGTACAATAGAGGAGTTTATGAATGTGGGCAGTATGTACAGGAGAGGAGTGTGGAGGGTATGACAGTGAGCAGTATGACAGGAGAGGAGTGTAGACGGTATGATACTGAGCAGTATGTACTGTGACAGCAGGAAGGTAAAGTCACCTGGTTGCATCCAGGGGGGTAGATATATTTCGCCCAGATTCAGGCTTTACGCCGACTTATACAACTAGGTGGAGAGTTGTATAAGCCCAGCTGAGGCTAGTGGGTTCATGGATGACTCATACCTCTAGGGAGAGTGTGGGGCGTCGTGCAGACAGGGAGTTGATGAGACCAGCTGAAGCTTGTCAGCTCATTTAGGCCTCTATAAGAACTCCCAGCTTCATTAGATGTTAGCTCATGCCTGGAACCAGACCTGTGTGGACTGTCTAGGGAGAGTGAACCTCTGTGCGGTGAGACAAAGCCTGTGTGGCTATTTGCTTGGACATTTAAAACCAGGGACTTAGGGACTAGGACAGCACTAGGCTGATCCCAGTTGTTAGTTAGGAAACCTGTATGTTTAGTCAGAGGTCAAGTTGACCAGGATTTATTTTGTTTATGTTTCTTTGCTGTGTTTTGTCACTGTAAATAGAAAATAAACTGCACCTTTTTGATTTTGAAAACCACAACCTCCGTTTGCTGGGCCTGTTTTTGTGTGGGGAGCCCATCTCGGGGGTCACACACACCCGCTGCCGAGCCAACCCCCTCACAGTACATTAAATGTGTGTGGAGGGAATGACAGTGGGCAGTATGTACAGGTGAGGAGGGTATGACAATAGGCAGTATGTACAGGAAAGGAATGTGGAGGGTATGAGAGCGAGCAGTATGTAAAGGAGAGGAGTGTGGAGGGTATGACAGCCGGCACTATGTACAATAGAGGAGTTTATGAAAGTGGTCAGTATGTACAGGAGAGGAGTGTGGACAGTATGATACTGAGCAGTATGTACATGAGATGAGTGTGGAGGGTAAGACAGTGAGCAGTATGTACAGAAGAGAAGTGTAGAGGGTATGACAGTGGGCACTATGTATAGGAGAGAAGTGTGGAGGGTATGACGGTGAAGAGTGGGGAGGATATGACAATGGGCAGTATGTACAGGATAGAGGTGTGGAGGGTATGACAGTGGGCACTATGTATAGGAGAGAAGTGTGGAGGGTATGACAGTGAACAGTATGTACAGGAGAGGAGTGTGGAGGATATGATGGTGGGCACTATGTATAGGAGAGAAGTGTGGAGGGTATGACAGTGGACACTATGTATAGGGAAGGAGCGTGGAGGGTATGACAGTGAGCAGTATGCACAGGAGAGGAGTTTGGAGGGTATGACGGTGGGCACTATGTATAGGAGAGAAGTATGGAGGGTATGACAGTGGGTACTATGTATAGGAGAGGAGTGTAAAGGGTTTGACAGTGGGCACTATGTATAGGAGAGGAGTGTGGAGGGTATGACAGGGGGCACTATGTATAGGAGAGAAGTGTATGACAGCGGGCACTATGTACAGGAGAGGAGTGTGTAGGGTATGACAGTGGGCACTATATATAGGGAAGGAGCGTGGAGGGTATGACAGTGAGCAGTATGCACAGGAAAGGAGTGTGGAGGGTATGACGGTGAAGAGTGGGGAGGATATGACAATGGGCAGTATGTACAGGATAGAGGTGTGGAGGGTATGAGAGTGGGCACTATGTATAGGAGAGAAGTGTGGAGGGTATGACAGTGAACAGTATGTACAGGAGAGGAGTGTGGAGGGTATGACAGCGGGCACTATGTATAGGAGAGAAGTGTGGAGGGTATGACAGTGAAGAGTGGGGAGGATATGACAATGGGCAGTATGTACAGGAGAGAAGTGTGGAGGGTATGACAGTGAACAGTATGTATAGGGAAGGAGCGTGGAGGGTATGACAGTGAGCAGTATGCACAGGAGAGGAGTGTGGAGGGTATGACGGTGGGCACTATGTATAGGAGAGGAGTGTGGAGGGTATGACAGTAGGCACTATGTATAGGAGAGGAGTGTGGAGGGTATGACAGTAGGCACTATGTATAGGAGAGGAGTGTGGAGGGTATGACAGTGAGCTGTATGTACAGGAGAGGAGTGTGGAGAGTACGACAGTGGGCACTATGTATAGGAGAGAAGTGTATGACAGCGGGCACTATGTACAGGAGAGGAGTGTGTAGGGTATGACAGTGGGCACTATGTATAGGAGAGAAGTGTGGAGGGTATGACAGTGAGCAGTATGTACAAGAGAGAAGTGTGGAGAGTATTTACAGGTGAAGAGGATAAAGGGAATCTGGGAAGGAAAAATGTAAACATTTGTGGAAGGATGTTTAGGGACTGCGTAGTGGTTAAGCGGGCCATACATGGATTGAAATTACGCCAATTAAGCAGAGACCAGCCATAGTCGATCTATGTATGGGCTAGCTGGTTTTACACAAGTCAATCTATTATCTGACTTGAGTACAACCAGCCTGTCAGGTTTTTCCCAAAACAATCAGTGCTGCCAGCTATAGTTAGCAACACTAATCATTGTATTCGCAGGCAGAACACAATAACACTGCAGGAGTGATTCCCCCATCCACAGGTCAGCAGGTGAGAGGGTGTGTGGGGACAGGCTGGGGAGAGATACTAGTCAGTGGCTGGGTAGGCCCTGGCTAGTATCAGAGCCAGATACACACAGGTTACATACGCCACGATCGTTAGAGAGAGAACAATAATTCTAGCACTAGACCCCCTCTGTAACTCTCAACATGTAACCTGTAAAAAAATTTAAAGCATCGCTTAGTATACAACAAAATAAATTGTGATAACTTTAGTGTTTTTTTTTTATGAATCAAAAAAAAACAGGTTTGAAAAATTGCTGCGCAAATACCGTGTAACATAAAAAGTTGCAAAGACCACCATTTTATTCCATAGGGTCTCTGCTAAAACAATATATAATGTTTGAGGGTTCTGAGTAATTTTCTAGCAAAAAACAAATGATGATTTTTACATGTAGGAGAGAAGTTTCAGAATTGGCCTGGGTGGCAAGGGGTTAATTACTATAAGACCCCTTTAACACTGAGGGCGTTTTGCAGGCGCTATAGCGTTAAAAATAGCGCCTGCAATCCACCCTTAAACAGGTGCTCTATTCACACTGGAGCGGTGCGCTGGCAGGGCGTCAGAAAAAGTCCTGCCAGCAACTTCTTTAGAGTGCATTAGGAGCGGTGAACTCAACGCTCCTAATGCGCTCCTGCCCATTAAAATCAATGGGCAGCACCGCCGTATGCTGGAAATACGCCGCTGTAGCGGCACATCTCGGGCGTTTTTTTACCCTTTCTCGGTCGCTGGCGGGGGTTAAAAGCGCCCTGCTAGTGGCCGAAATGTGCCGCAAATCCGACGGTAAAATAGCAGCGTTTTACCGCTATTTTACCGCCAACGCTCGGGGTGGCATAGTGTGAAAGCAGTCTTAGTGATATACAAATAATTATGATAAGCACTGTGAGCTCATCCTCTCTGCTGCAGAGTGTGTCAGCTTGTATTTAAACTGGCCTTTCTGTATATAGCTTCTGACAGGCTGCGCAAGCAGCCCCGTATCTCCGGAACCATAAATGATAGCAGCCCCATATTTTGACCAGTGGTGGGGTGGGTCTTCAGCTGCATACCCCCCAAATATGGGGTCTCTGTGGCCCTTGGTCGCCGAGCTACAATCCTCGAAGCCGATCTTTTTTTTTTTTTTTTTTTTTAGATTTTTTTTTTTTTTTTTTGGCAAATGGGCCTATCTTGAGGAAGGGGCCTGGAGCTGCAGCTCCAATAGCCCCTATGTTAATCCGGCCCTGCCAATACCAGTATTTTTACATATAGTCTTTTCATTAATACCAGTATCGTCCCAGCTAGTCCCTTCATTAATAGCAGTGTCTTCACTGCTGGTCTCTTCAACTATACCACTATCTTTAATGTCGTCTAACTACCAATACTAACATATTCACTGCTGGTCTCATCACCAATACTAGGTGTCTTCATTGCTCATCTCACCACTGATACAAGCGTCTTCACTGCTGGCTCCTTCACCCAGAGCTTGGTCTTCACTGCAGGCCTTACCAACCATATCTTTATTGTCATCTAACCACCAATCCCAGTGTCTTCTCGGCTGGTCCCATCACTAATATGTATGTCTTCACCGCCGTACTCATTTCCAATACCAGTGCCTTCACGGCAAGGCTCACCACCAATACTAGTGTTTTCACAGCTATTCATCAAATACCTGTGTCTTCACTGATGGCTTCTTCACTAACAGCAGTGTCTTCACAGTCTCTACTAATACCAGCATCTTTATTGTTTGTCCCTTCACCAATACTACTGTCATAAACATAAAAATTTGTGCAGCACTCAAGAACCCCAAAAAAATAAAGTGCAAGGTGCTATAAATCAATCATGAATTTCATCTATCAACCCTATTGATTATTCTATAAATATTAGTATGCATATATAAACAGCTTCACACTGTAAAATATATGTAAGATGGAAGACAACATTTTTTTTTTAAGTGCAAACATATAAATAATAAATTGCTACATAAAACGGATAAAAAGGTGGAAAAAGTTCATGTGTCTTCATAAAATAAAGTTCTGTGAACAAACACGTGTTGTAATAATTTTATACCGCAACACTTCTGCTAGTAAAATTGTGACAACACCTTCACACCCAGTGTGTATATGAATCCGCTTACCTTACTATTGACCCCCAGATTATAAAAGGGCTAAACAAGCACAAAGTATGTATAATGATGGTGGTGATCGATGCCAGCTTCAAACGCAACTCCAGAGGTAAAGTCTCAAATTGCCAACAACCAAGGGTACTAATCAATATTCAGAGATCCCTCACAATAAAAACACATATAGTGCTATCCATTTTAACTAATTAATTAAAGAAAGAAGCTTCTAAATGCACTCATAAATAAAAAGATTTCCTTGTACTCACAAGCGTGATGACGTCAGACAATAGGCTCTGCACTTATGTTCTTGGGAGGGGACTTCATCAGAGGGTACCAATAGTGTCTGATCAATACTAATGCTAGTGTATTTTATGCTGGTCTCAACATCAATACCAGTTTCTTCACTGCCAACCTGACCACCATTACCAGTGTCTTCACTGCTGCTCCCTTCACCAATACCATTGTCTTTACTCTCAATCCCTTCAAGTGCTACTAAACCCACAACCGTAAAATCAGTCTGTAAATGCAGTATACTCACTGTGGAACCTAAGGGCTAATCCTTCGCACTGTGTAAAAAGGCTGTTTTATCCTGTCTTCTCTGATCCTTCCCTTCTTTCACTGTCCCCTAATAATTTCCTGATAACACAGTCTATGGAGTCAGGCTGCACCTGCCGTTTGATCTGTATTGCTAGAGAGGTTTTTCTTTTCCTGAGAGGATGCATGTGATCAGCACATGGCCAATCAGCACTGTCCAGACGGAGGATCAGGGGGTCTTGCAGTCTCATAGGACAGTCAGAAAACTCCTACAAGCTTTAACCAGACACTGATAGCAGTCGCAAGACTGCTATATACTGCTGATCATAAAAGGTATTTAGCAGTTTATATTTACTAAAATAATTGCTTTTCTATGTTCTGTGTACTGTGGGAGACCAGATATAGTGAATACAGGGTCCTGGGTTTAGTAACACTTTTAGGCATACCAGTGTCTTCACCTCTGGTCCAATTATCAATACAAACATCATCACTTATGGTCTTATCAGCAATAGCAGCATCTTGACTAATACCAGACTTTAGCCCACAGAAAAACATTCTATTTAAACTATATTTATCAAAGCATTATTTACGTCCCTGTGAAGCCTACAGAACCCATTCTCATAAGTACACTCTAAAGAACACAAACAAGTAGGGAGAGCTTCAATACCAACAAGGACACAGTGATTAAAATAATTATAATAATAATAATAATAATAATAATAATAATAAAAAATTCAAAACCTTTCCCTATTTAAAAAAAAAAAAAAAAAAAAAAAAAAAAAAAAAGGGTCTTACCCTGTTCCTATCTTTTTTTTTCCTTTTTCTCGTTTCTTTTATCTTCTTCAATTCCCTAATGATCACTTTCTCTTTCATTTGATTGCCCAAACTGCAAATATTTCACACATTTAAAATGCCTATGTTTTTGTACCACTCCACTTTGATATTAGCTCCTAGCTCTGAACCTTCTATTTTACAAACCTGTGCGTTACCCACCACAGATGTATCTTACTAGATTTTCTTTCCATGTTTATGCTTACGTTTTACACTACTTTACATCACTGTGCACCTTTGCTGTTACTATGTAGGCTAAAAACGATTGAACAACAAATTCCAAAGCTTAACTTTAAATAAAACATTTAGCCAGATCAGGGTATCAGTTGAGTATGAGTTCCTTATTAATTATTAATTTCAATCCTGTGGTTCAATTTAATAATTTGTCTATCCTATACTGTATCTCCTAGATAGCCATGTATTTTGGCCCATACTTTAGAGGTCTAGGTACTTTGTAACATGATTCGCTCACCATAGAACCTTTTTTAGGGGACCCATCATTGTTTCCCATTTTTAATCACAATAAGTTTTTGTTGGTCTATTATCAACGGAATAGATCTAAAAGTATTAATCAGTTGCACGAACACTAGTCGTTTCTGATTAATTTCTTTGTGGTATCTCTATTTAAATAAAGCTTGCCCTAACTCAGGTTATCATATATTAAGTGTAAAAAAAAAATTACACAATTATTTCAGTCATCTTCATCTATGATCATATGCAATACATGGTAATTTGCCTATGGGAGATGTCCAGAGACTAATTAGTTACCACTAGAGGGAGCCATCCCCGTTTTAAGGTTGATTCTTTCCGATCCCAAGGTATTAATTACATAGCTATAATTTTAATTTATTTTATTTGTTTTTAGGTTCTCATCCTCTACATTACAGATCTAGTTTAGATAGACTGTTCTCCGATGGTTTTAGTTGATTGCCAGTTCTATTTGAGCCGATTCATTTTCTGGGTCCCTGTGTTGTTGATTACGGTCCTTACTCAGATCGAGGCTTGGTTTAGTTGGTTCTGTATATAACGTGATGCGTCAGTGCGTCGCCCGTGCCCCAAAACTGGACGAAACGCGCGTCGGGAGGAGTTGACGTGCTGACGTTATCGCGTTTTCCAGTCTGAGCGGACGGGCGTTCGCCAGCAGGCCGGCTATTTGTTGCTCTTATCCATCTTATTGATGTAAGTGTTTTTAACCATATTAAATACTTTTTATATATCGGATTTACGCTATGGTGAGCCTTTTTTCCCCTTTTTAGTAACCATTGACCTTTCCGCATGACACCTGAATCATTGAGAGTATCCAGTCATCCGCTACTTTTGATCATTTGAAGCTGTCGCCCCAGTGATTTCCTGGATAAAGGCCCTGGCTGGGGTTTACAGCCACAAGCTCATCTTGCTTGCCGTGTGGTAAGCGCGCAATCCATGTGGTGCTGGCGCTTTTTGGTGGTGGAACTCATTGCTGATATCATCTCACTTATGCACATTATCTGTTTAGGACCTTCACCCAATATTGGACATTTGATATCATTTCACTTATGCACATCACCTGTTTATGAACTCATTTAATACTGGACATTTGATTATTATTTTTTTTGAGAATTAGGGTGCATTCCAACACCTTGTGCAATACTGATTGTGTTGAATTTTATCCCAACCATTTATCACTATTATATGTGTTTCACTTTATAATTTAGGTTGGGCTAGCGTGGCTACAACCTCTTTCAGATCAGGGTATCAGCCTAGTCTTTTGCCAAAACCCACCATCATCATCCCCACCCCCTAAAACAAATTGCAATGTTAAAAATGTTTACACAATTATATAGCAGCTATTACGTCCTACTGTCTTTTGCTAACTTAGTTCTAAATATCTAAGGGCAGCACTAGCCATAGTGCAACTGAATTTTTTTATTTTTATTTTTTTTTTCAATTTTATAAAAGGTTCCTAATCCCCTCAATAAGCTTTGAGATGGAATGAAACATCGAGACACCAAAAATATAGACGTGTTTTCCATTTAACAAATGCATACTTTTTCTTCTTATAAAGACCAGTGCCACTTGGCAGTACAAGCTGGAACTGCAATAAAGTCAGAAAACTCACTCACACCTACTCTGCCATTTTTACGGTTTTAAAAGTTAATAAACTTGTTACCTTATGAAACAAAGCGGGCTTTGCTTGAAATGGAGCACAACGACTATTACAGAACCTGCGGTTCTGCGCTGCAGGAATGAGACAATAAAGACGCTCAGTAGGAAATGTTGGGTAATTGTTTTAAAAGTGAGCTAAAGCACAAGAAATATTTACAACACACACAAAAAAAAATACAGGGAAAGGCCATATATATATGAAATGATGGAGGTCCTAGAGATAAGAGATGGCAATTAGTTGGATTGCCAGAGAAATAGACTACGGAAACAAATACCCGTGCTATCAATCAGTATGCTTTGTGTATTATGGACAAATGGTGTTTGATGATGCCAGAAAAATTTCTCCAATACTCAGCAGCAGAAAAGTTATGTACACCTTTATTATAGGTGAGGAGCTAGTGAAATGAGTGGATGTTAATGAGAACAGTGTCTAACAGATGCCAACCAGAGGCAGCTGCTGTGCAGAGGTTACAAGTTCAGAAGCTCTAATGCATAGAAACGCAGATGGAAGTTTCTAAGGGTTCTGTACTGGAGGCAAAATAATATTCCTAAAGTGGAACTTCAATCATTTTTTCATCTTTCCATCCATCAAATCTTCTGCCCTTGTTGTTTTAACTTTGTATAGTAAAACATTTTTTTCTGCCAGTAAATACCTTATACTGCCCACTTCCTGTTTGTCTGGTAAAAAGCCTAGGCTTATGTCATCATGACCAGCTTCCTCTCTCACTCTCGTGAGAGTTTGCCAGGAAGGTAGGAGGGATACGTCATAAGAGGGCCAATGAGAGATGCAGAGCTGGAGGTGTGCCTCTGTGTGTCTGTGCAAATCCTGGAAGTGAACAGGTAGCAACTTCAGCTGCCCAGTTAAAATGTCTGCAGCCAGACTCAGTGGAGGGAGATTTCTGCAGCATATTTGGCAAGTACAGAATCACAGTTAATATAAAAAAAAAAAAAAAAAGAGGTTAACGCTGCGCTAGAAATATAAGCAAAAAGACTATAAATTAATAATAGTATATAAAAGAAAGCTGCTGTCATCAAAAGGTTTTAAATAGAAAAAACTTTTTTGGCATGTGGTTGATGGAGGACAGAATATAATTTTCATTGATAAACAATACTGCTGTCAAAGATGTCTTGGTGCTCCTTGACCAAGAGAGAAGGCTCTAATACAGGCAGTGTGTTATCGGCAGGATCACCAGGCAGAGGCCGAGGGGGGGAAAAGCCAAAAAAAATAAAAAACCAAAAATGTGGCCACCACATATGATGATTGATTGTCCCGGGTCTAGCAGCGGTTCCAGGCATCATTAGAGGTTTTGGGGAGACTGAATTTCCTGTGCGCGGTGAGCCTACCTTTATGGTAGTCATGGAAAGTTGGTAAGGAGACTACCTACTCACTGGGTGTAAATTATCTTGGCTGGAGGATTTCTTTTCACAAATTTTCTTTTATAAGTTTAATATCTACACTCCTATTTGGATGCTTACCGGCTAAATCTTCACTTCACGGATTCATACTATATTGGGACTTTGTTCTATTTTTGTTTTTTATCCTTGATTAAATTTTTAATATTTTAAATATCTGGATAGTTTATTTCCTCTATTTATTAACCTGTATAATTCACAGTATTATTGCAATTCTAATGTTTATGGTTCAATATTTTTTTCATTATTATCTGGAGACCTTGCCTTACTCTTTCAGACTTTTTTCACTTCAATTTTTGAGAAAATTGATATTTTTTCCTTTTTAATATTTGGAACAATTATAACAAAAATACACATAAATTGTAGCGCTAAATAAATGTGAATCATAAATGAATATATAAAATATGACACCCAGTGAATGAATGTTGTGTTCAGTCCAAAATCAGATAACAATAGTCCATATAAAAAATCATATGAAAAGAGTCTCTGATGAAGTGAAATCAAAAATAATTCAATACGAATATATAGTGCTCCCACAATCTTGAAAAGGTGAAGTGAGGATAGCCACCACCGATATAAGAGAGGCTTACCGGAATCTGTGGACCCCAATAAACTTACGTCTACAGGGTCAACTCAAGCTTAGTGTGTGCCACTGTAGAAGCTGAATCCTCTGCTGATAATTCCCCCCAAAAAAACGTCACTCACGACAGACAATTGCAGGGGGGTGAGCTGAGTACTTATCGCTCAGTGGTGTCTCTCCCCCATACACGGACAGGACACGTACACGCCGATCTCCGCACACACAATTGTTGCTCTGAGTTCTGTACACTGATCACTGCAGAGGGTGAGTGATTTTTTTGGGGGGGGGAATTATCAGCAGAGGATTCAGCTTCTACAGTGGCACACTAAGCTTGAATTAATCTGAAGCTCCTTGCTACATTTAATAATCACATTCACTGTAATGCAATAAAGCACAAGGAAAATAAAATGCCAAGCGTGTGTGTGTGTGTGTGTGTGTGAGTATATTAGGCCATAAGGCTTAAAATATATCCTTTTACATACATCAGAGGTGTGCCCAACAGGCACGAGGAACATGCACTGGACACCCCTTTTTGTGTATATGGGTGTTGGAGGTCTAATTATAAAGTACCAAATTAAGCATGTACCCTGTCAGGATTGCCAGTTATCGGCCCTCCTCTCCTCATTCTGTGACAGAGCGCGAGGAAAGTACTGCCGATAACTGTCAATTCTGTTTACATTGTGATTGGACACAACTGATCACGTGGTAAAGGGTCGCTGTGATTTGCCAGCACCAGATGCACCCCAGGGCAGCCATCTTTTGGATATAGAGCGGTAAGGAAGGGGTTAAAAATAAAAATGTTGTACCCTTTAGTAACGCTTTAAGAAAAATACACGTATTTCAAGGAAGGCAGTTTACACTGTTGCTTTCACTTGCATTTTTAAAAAGTAGAGCATGCTGCAATTTTAGCATGTAAATTCTGTATAAATATGTGTTGAATTGTATGCATTGATGGGGAAATTGTATATTTCATATTAAAGTTGTCTCACAATATCTAAGAAAGCCTCTACTATCCTGGTTACCTTAGCTGACTTTATACCAAAGGAATGTCATTACAAACTGACCAAGTCTATAAAAGGTCTTGTTGCTCCAAGAGGAGTTGACTGGGGTGGGCCATTCCTTACACACAAGTTCTATAGACTACAGCTAAGCCCTGGTTCACATTGGTGCGATTTGGCATGCCAAATTGGTGGCAATTGCCGGGCCATGGCACAGAAGTCTCTGAAATCGTCCCGAAATCGGGACTTGCATGCGGGAATGAAATCGTGCGAGTTCAGCTGAACTCGCACAATTTCATTCCCGCACTCAGTGTGAACCTAGACTTAAACTTGGAATAATGGTCACACCTCAGAACTGCCATCATGCATGCGTCTGATTTGGTCATCCGTGCCACACCATATGAAATGGAGGGACTCGTGGTGGAAACAGCATCTTTATTTAGGTATTCTTTTTATACTTTCTAATATTATTACATTTGTTATCTGTGTCTGTCATTACTTAATTAAATGTTATAACTACAAGTGTTGTGCGATCTTTCTTTGCACATCTCAAATACAATCCCACAAACGTAAACTATCACGTGACAGTGATAAAATAATGTACACAGTATTATACTGTAACTAATGTACACACAATGCATGAACAACTCCATCAAAAAATAAACAAAGCGCAAAAAAAATGCACAGCAAATACATTAAAAATGCATGTATATGCACATGAGGAAGTACATACTGAACACACGGATTGTGGTTTAAACGATCCTTAACACCATCTGTTGCTGGAAATCTAATACTACACTCTTACAGTTGTGGAATTTAGTCCTTCACAAAATGGAAACAGAGTGACGGATCCTTTTCTGCTTAAAAAACATCTGTGAAAGAGGGTTACAACCTGGAGCAGTCAGTAGTTCAGGGCTTTTCATTAAAACCGACGTTCTTGTAACGTTCATGTTCAGCAACTACTGGCAGTAGGACAGTAGGAATATAAGCCAACGTGTGCCGTAAGGTTACAGGACTATTTTTATATAAATTGACTGTGCTGAATAAACATACACAAAGTTATGAAATTAAACTGATAACCCCAATATACTGATCAGATCTGAGCTTTCAATCAAAAACCTACAATAAGGCCTCATGCACACTGGACGTTATAACAATGTTATAAAAACGGCAGTAGCTTTGCAGTGAGTTTTCCAACGTTTTTGCAATAGCGTTTTTGCGTTTGATTTTTTTCAATGGGATCAAAAACATTAAAAACCGCTGGTGAGCCACGTTTTTGAGCATTTTTTCGACACATAGGAGAACATGATGGGGAGTTTATTGACTGCAGAAAAAAACATCTGAAGTCAAAAACAGCAGCTGTGAAAAAACATCCAAAAACGTCCAGTGTGCATGAGGTCTAAAAGACCAAAGTAATATGCATTATGCTAGCAACCCACTCATTATCATCCAATGAATCTCCACATCCAGACAAAAAAAAAAAAAAAAACTTTGGATGGACAAGGTCTTCTGAACTTACAGTACAAGTTAAAGTGGAGCAAAAAGTAAAAAATATTGCTTTTTTTTCAAAATTGTCGCTCTATTTTTGTTTATAGCGCAGCGGTGATCAAATACCACCAAAAGAAAGCTCTATTTGTGGGAAAAAAAAGAACGTCAATTTTGTTTGGGAGCCACGTTGCACGACCGCGCAATTGTCAGTTAAAGCGACGCAGTGCCAAATCGCAAAGAGTGCTCTGGTCTTTGGCCAGCCAAATGGTCCAGGGCTTAAGTGCTTAAAGGGGTTGTAAAGGTTCGTTTTTTATTTTCTAAATAGGTTCCTTTAAGCTAGTGCATTGTTGGTTCACTTACCTTTTCCTTTGATTTACCTTCTACATGTTTTTTTTCTTTGTGTGAATTTCTCACTTCCTGTTTCTCCTCACTAAACTTCACACCATCATCCAAGTGGTGTGGAGTCAGCCAGAACAGCTTACTGAGGAGGAACAGGAAGTGAGAAATTCACACAAAGAAAACAAATCAAAGGAAAAGGTAAGTGAACCAACAATGCACTAGCTTAAAGGAACCTATTTAGAAGAAAAAAAACGAACCTTTACAACCCCTTTAATTACTCCTGTTCCCAAATTGTTCTAAAAAAGGTAAAGAATTTTGCTTCCTTTTCCCACCTTTTCTAATGGTGTGTCATAAGCCGTGCTGCCTTTGTTTTATCAGAAATGTCAAATCTAACATTAAAAAGTAATTTTATATTACAAACAAACAGAGACAGCCCCAACTTCTCACACCAAGTAAAGTGCTGAGATTACATTACAGCCATTATCCATTTTTTTTAGCTAGGGCTTCATGGTGACACCAAAGAAAGCGAGTAGACAATTGACTGGCTGTGGAGGTGGCTGGAAAGAGACATAACACCAACCGTCTAAAAACTGGATGTCATCTGTGTGTGTGTATTGTGGGGAATTCTGAAGAAATTGCAGGGGAAGCAAATGGAATCCAAGAGCAGTGAGGGAGGACATAAAGACCAGGAAAGACAATGGAGGGTGACATGAGGAGATGCATTCCCCCAACACTCCTCGCTGGGACTAGGACTCCCTAGACTGCACAATGAAATGAAGTAATGCCCTGTACACACAATCGTTTTTTCAGATGAAAAAAGTCAGATGGACTTTTTTCATCGTAAAAACCGATCGTGTGTGGGCCCCATCGGACAATTTTCCATCGGTGTAAAAAATAGAACCGGTTTTAAATTTTTCTGATGGAAAAAAAAACGATAGGAAATTCCGATCGTCTTTGTGGAACTCCAACGGAGAAAAAACCCACGCATGCTCAGAATCAAGTCGACGCATGCTCAGAAGCATTGAATTAAATTTTTCTCGGGTCGTCTGAGTGTTTTACTTCACCACGTTTTGGACGGTCGGAATTTTGTCTGATGGTGTGTATACAAGACTGATGGAAGTCAACTTCATCGGAATTCGACGGAAAATTCCATTGGATTTTATTCTATCGGAAATTCGATCGTGTGTACAGGGCATTAGGCACAATGAGGAGAGTTTACGAAGCCTGGAGCAGGCAGAAACTGGACCAGGCGTACAGGGCAATGAATCAGCTACTACCTTTAATTTTCTAAAATTAAAAGTCGAATTCTAGGTTTAAAGGGGCTGTAAAGGCAGAAGGTTATTTATCTTTATGCATTAAGATAAAAAGCCTTCCTTTCTGTTAAAAAATAAAAAAAGGGGAAAAAACTTTGTGTGTGCAGCAGCCCCCCTAACACTTACCCGAGGTCCCTCTCTGTCCAGCGATGTCCACAAGTGTCTCTGCCATCTGAGATTCTCCTTCCTAATTCGCTGAAACACAGCAACTTCCGCTGCTGTCAAAAGTCAGCTAGCCAATCAGGGGAGAGAGGGGGCAGGGCTCTGTGTCTGAATGGACACAGGGAGCTGTGACTCAGCTTGGGTGCCCCCATAGCAAGCTGCTTGCTGTGGGGGCACTGAACAGGAGGGAGGGGCCAGGAGCACCGAAGAGGGACCCAAGAAGAGGAGGATCTGGGCTGCTCTGTGCAAATTCACTGCAATAGAGCAGGCAAGTATGACATTTTTTTTTTTCCTATAAAAAATAATAAACTACTTTACAAATCACTTTATTTTCACTTTACATAGTTTGTTTGGGCCAAGCTGGCCCAAACAAACTTTTTCCATTATAGAAAGATGCAGTCGCAGTGTGTGCTCTAATGGATTGCAGTGACATTAGTTACATACAGTAAACAACACAGAGTGGCTGAGAGCATGTAAATGTACATTAAAATGTAATTTTATCAATATATGTAAAGCGGTGCATAAATTGACGGCACTATATACCTGTATGTACCTGTAATAAATAAATACAAGACCCCCCCCTGATTGGTTGAAGTGAAAATTGTGACTTCATCTCACCTACTTTAAAGCGGGGTTCCACCCTAAAAATGAACTATTAACAGCTTGCCTTTAATGTAAAAAATAAAATAAAAAATATATATTTTTTTTTACTCACTTCTATCTGGCTGTTACTAGGCAGATTTCATAATCTACCTAGTTCCTGGTCCTAGGTGGTTCAACTTCCTGGCCTAAGACCCCATTGCATCCTGGGAAATGATGTCACTCATTTACCAGGAGTCTCTGGGCATTACTGTGCCTAAAAAAAAAAAAATCGCCCAGCATGCACCTCTCCCTGAAAACCAGGACGAAAAAGAAACTGGGCTTCACATGCCCACACATATGATGGATACGGCCACAACATGAGCTGGAGGATATAAGGCAAGTGTTTGCAATGATTTATGGAAAGATTGGGTAGCTATTAATATGTTTTAGGGACTATTTAATGTGATTAATTTTAGCTTGCAAAAAAATTAAAAATATTATGCCCGGAACCCCGCTTTAACTGAAAAAGTTACTATGCACAGCTGCTCCCGAGTCGGTCTGCTCCAATTTTAGTAACCAAATGTTCTAAGGATGCCAGAATATAGTCATGAAAGTAATTATGACACCAGTCTATCCCCCTGGTTACGATAGAAAAAAAAACAAAAGGAAAAAACAAAGCCTTGGGTCAGTTAATCTAAAAAATATGCAAATGTTTTTGAAAGAAAGAATATCGTGACTTTATTTTCTGTTCCTACTGGAGTAGGCCTTTAACTTAAAGTGGATGTAAACCCGCTCTCATCCTTTCTAAACTACTGCCATAGTGCTGATCTATAAGGATATAGATGCCTCCTGCATGTATCCTTATCTGTCAAATGTCTCCCCTCTGTCTGTTATGAGACCTGAAAAACTGCAGATTTCGTGGGTGGATCTGTTGTCTGGAGCTCGGTGGGAGGAGTCATGATGTCAGTAGATGTCAGTAGGCCCACCTCTACACTCCTTGTCAACATGCATTTTCTCCTGTGAATTCCTTCTGCTATGATCACTAACACCCAGTCAAAATCCAGAAAAGTAACCACATGACTTCAGAAAAGGAGGGGGGGTGGGAATTAAACGATAATGCCTGTCTAAAGCTAGTGCACGAGATATGTAAATAACCTGTCACTCAAAGCAAGGGGGCGGAACGGACAAAGGTTTTTCTCTGTTTGTCCGTTTTATCTCACTGAACAATAAAAGAGGATTGCTCAGAGCTGGATTAACTCTTTGTGGCAAGACCTGGCAGAAATGATAGGAAATCTTTTACACTACATTGTGACAGCAAAAAAAATTTAAATAAATTTCGGGTTTACATCCACTTTAAAGCATTTTCCTTGATCAACTGCAAGGCTGCATGCTGAGCATAAGAAAAATCTTGCCATATGAGAAAAGGTGGTCACTGAAGCATGACCATAATGTAATGACCACAGGAACACCGGCGAAAACAGTTTTTATATATAAAAAAAAAAGAAAACACAATTTAAGGAAAACTGAAAATGAGGATGCTTTCTTTTACAACCAAAAAGGAGAACACAGAGAAAACACCTATATTGGTGTCCAGCGATGTCCACAAGTGTCTCAGCCATCCGAGATTCTCCTTCCTAATTGGCTGAAATGCAGCAGTGGTGCCATTGGCTCCGGCAGCTGTCAAAGTCAGCTAGCCAATCAGGGGAGAGAGGGGGCGGGGCTCTGTGTCTGAATAGACACAGGGAGCTGCGACTCAGCTCGGGTGCCCCCATAGCAAGCTGCTTGCTGTGGGGGCACTGAACAGGGGGGAGGGGCCAGGAGCACCAAAGAGGGACCCGAGAAGAGGAGGATTTGGGCTGCTCTGTGCAAAATTCACTGCAACATGACATGACATGTATGACATGTTTATTAGTTTTATAGGGGGAAAAAAAAGACTTTATAATCACTTTAATTTCACTTTACATAGTTTGTTTGGGCCAAGCCGGCCCAAACAAACTTTTTCCAGAAAGATGCAGTCACAGTGTGTGCTCTAATGGATTGCAGTGACATTAGTTACATACAGTAAAACACAGAGTGGCTGAGAGCTTATGAAAATGAGGATGCTTTCTTTTACAGCCAAAAAGGAGAATACGTGGAAATGTATTATAGATTTAAGAGATGAAAAAGAACAAAGAGAAAAAACCTATATTGGTGAGAAATAGGGGTGTAGTATTTATTTGTGCTTATAAAGACAACAGCAAAAGAATGGTTTAAATAGGCACGCAGTGTGGTCAGTGAAGGGTTAAATGCGCGTGTATATGGAGGCGGGGGAAGGATGGAAAGAAGGCATTCCATCACTATGCTGGCCTGCTTCCTTGCACATGCTGTTACTGCACAATGTCAAAGCTGTGATTGTCCCTTGGAGCTGGAACTAGCTGGGCCCAGTGTGTTTGCCTCCTGCATTTCCGTTTCACTGGCGGGTGGCTGCGGTTTAGAAGGCACGCAGAGTGTACCCCCCTCCTCTACTTGTTCTGGAGGAAGAAGGGAGGGCTAAGCTAATGTAGTGCAGAACAGAGGAGTGCTTGTTCACCTTCTCCCCCAGCAAGCTGCATATTGCTCTAAATCAAAGTAGAGGAACCAGTCTATATTTACTGGCCTCTCCTGTCCGCAGATCTACTATGGAAGACAAGGGCAGGATTTAAAGTGTGTCCTGGAATGGCTTGGGCTAGGCACATGAAAAATAATGCTCGTTTTGTCAGTAACGGAGGTAAAAATAGCTAGATACAGATTTATTGCAAAATGAGGTTTAAAGGGAGGCAGCCTGAATGTGGAGTACACTGCTTATAGTAAGGAGTTAGAAAGAAAGCTTACCTATAGTTCTATCAGAAATACCATTATGGGGCAATTATCTCTAAGAGCAGACACAGTAAAAAATTTAAGATTTCCCCCTCTCAAATCTGTGCTGTATGCCTGGCCAAGAGATACACAGCTTTAAAAAAAAAATCCTGGTCTTGTAATGTACCCTTGACCAAGCGCTACGGACTTCAGACCATTCAACCTTTCGACAGATCTTCTATAAAAGTCAAAAGGAAAGTGGGCTTCACATGTGCAGTGTAGGATTGAAAGGATTTTAAAGCACAGTTTGCAGTAAGTATATATAATGAATTATAAAAAAAAAAAAGAAGGAGGACAAGTAGCGGATGAGCAAAGGGAGATTTAAAAAAAGTTACAATACACGTGTTTTGTATCCCCATAACTTGTAAAACGCAGATTAATATGCTGAGCATTGTATCTAAGCGGCTAAAACTACAGTTTAAGTACACGGTACATATGTATGAACATCAGATCTCTGGTAAAGAAATTCCTGCATAAAAATGTGAGGATGGGCAGTAGAGTAAATGCACATACATTATCGTAAAATGCGTAACATTTTTGTATTAATTTTTTATTACTGATCTATAAGCAGCTCATGTTTACACACTGTGTGTACAGGCACTGTAAAACAATGGGCTGCATTTACATCAGCGTGCAAGGAGGCCTAATACTGTCATAAAAAAAAAAAATGGTTTACATTTCTATCATTTTCTATATTCTACCAAAATAAAACCAGTAGGGTAACCCATAGCAATATGACACAATATGGGGGGGGGGGGGCAGATTAATAAAAAGTGTCTAAAAAGTTCTCTCAACTAGTGCCCATCAGTGTTAATTTTGTCGACTAAAACATTTTAGTCAACTAAATGAATACTAGTCAACTAAAACAATTGAGATGACTAAAATACGACTAAAGCTAAAATGCCATTTTAGTCAAAAGACTAACGACTAAAACTAAATTGAAATTTGACTTCAAAATTAACACTGATCTGTAGTGCATGTTCATACCTCAATACCATAAATAACATATTCGATTTTTCACTCCAGCAGTATACAATGAGTTTGGAAATTGTAGAGAAATGTTAACTAATGCATTACAATTTAATTACACCCATTCGATTTAAGACGACTAAAATGTACTGGAGATTTTAGTTGACTAAATATGACTAAAACAATTGCAGAAGACTAAAATGGGACTAAAACTAAAACTAAATTGAAATTTGCTTCCAAAATTAACACTGGTGCCCATAACAACTAATGAACTTCTATCATTTAATATTTCACACAGTTTGAAAATGAAAATGTAAAAGCAGATTGGTTTGCTCCAGTTGAGACAACGTTTGTCTCTAATGCTTTCCAATACTGCTCCTCTCTTTCAGTAGATGGCTATCAAACTACCTTAAACAAAGCAACCTGTAGGTAATATCAGTAGCCATTCAACAAGGATAACTGCACTTAAAATCTACAAAACCAAAAAACCCATCTAATGCTGGATACACACAGGCCGGAAATTGACCAGAAACTATTGATTCAGCAAAAACCGGCTGACTTTCGGCCCATGTGTACAGCTCCCCATTCCACAGAAGCCGGTCTTACAACTGGCTTCTCTCAAGGGGGCATGCTGGAAAACCAGCATCTGATCTGCACTGGCAGCCAATGGCTGCCAGCGTTGACCAGGGTGTCCTGGTGGGGGGAGGGGTGGTCCCCCTATCAGAACACAATAGCAAAGCAGAAGAAAACGCACATTACTTGCGCTAGTACATCGATCGGTCTGTTTTGGGTTTTTTTCATTCAGCTCGCTGGGTTGAACGAAAAAAAATCTTATAGTGTGTACCAGGCTTTAAGCTGGCCTTACACGTGGCAATTTGTTAGAAAGATCAAAATTACAAATTTAAATTTGTGCTGCAAATACCACTTTCGATTAAATTGCTGTCGTTTTTTTCACCACTTGATTTAATCTTCCAATAAAAGTACCTTAAACCGGTCAATGTATTGACCATGACCAAATACTGGTGGTCAACTGCTTAGTTTCTGACGGATACTTGCAATTGCATATGTGATTCCTGATGAATGAAAAGTGGATGAAATGGACTGAAAATTGCCATGCATATGGCCAGCTTAAGGCAAGAAAGAAAAGAACGAACAAGTGTGAACATCAATTAAAGTGGGAGAAAACTCCCATGTATGATTTTTACCTAAAGGTAAGCCTATAATAAGGCTTACCTATAGATACAGTAAATATCTCCTAAACGTGCACGGTTTAGGAGATATTCATTTTAGATGCAGCCAATGACGTCACTGGCGCATGCGCTCTGAAGGAATGGCATACCCGTGCCGTGCCTTCAGAGTCGTGCCATAAACAGCAACTCTCGTGCGCATGCGCGGGAGCAACGTCGTCGACGGCACGTCCAATCAGATAGCCGATGCCTGCAAACCAGGAAAGAAGACCGGGTGAAGATATAAGTGCCTTCAGCGGTGGCAGCACGCCACTGGAGGGCTTCATTTTCAGGCAAGTCTGTCATAATGTGCTAGTATACGATGCATACAAGCACATTATGACAAACTGCCTGGGGCCTGATTTATTTATGCAGTTTACTACCGCTTTAAAAATTACTTATAGTTAACCTTGAAAATAAAAAACGTTCAAATTGTGTACTTCTTGAAAACAGACTAAAGTTTTCCTTTAAGGCTTAGCTCACCACTCTCCTCTAATCACTTTCTCCCAATGCAAAGAGGAAGCTAGTCCTGACACTGATTGGAGTGAAGTGATAAGCTGTTTCTCATGACAAAACATTGTGTTCTGACTTCAGCACTGCTCTAATTATACAGCCGTCAGGACTAAGTGAAGATACAAAACTGCAGGTCTAAATGGGACATCACATTAGGGCTAGAAAGCTCTTAAATACACAAACACATTAATGAAGGCATGATTTACATTAACAAAATTATAAGACTATTCTGTTCAGGAAAAGAAGCAACGCTCCTAGACACTAGTATTTTATTCTACTGTGTTCCCTTCCTAAATACAAAATAATTGTTGGCTGTGATTCTGATTAAAGTGTCTGCCAGAAAGAAAAAAAAAAAAAAGGGCGACAGTGGAAGCACTTTGGATTTTGCAGAGAAACAGACAAGTTGTCTTCATATTTCCTTTCATGAAAACCTTAGGTTTAAAGCAGAACTCTCTACAATTATAACCAGATGAATATCCCATTGAAAGATAAAATAATAAAATCAGCTTTTGCGGCAATATTTAACATTAATCCAGATTTTGTCCCTGTTGTAATTTTCCGCCACTAGATGTCCTCAGTCTGACACACAGCCTCAGTAAAGCCACTTCATCTGAGACCAGGTCATTCTGGACTCTCCCCAGCCTATGACTAGACAATGAAAAGGACAGTGATGAGCTCATCTGTCTGTCACTCTGCTTGCTCCTCCTATCAGCATCCTTCTGATCAGAACAAGAAATGATAAGCTCCTTGTGCTGTCGGTTCTCTCACACTCCAGGCCTATCTATCAAATTTGGGTACTTACACTGCTTACATTTTATGATGATTAATGATTACAGAGCTTAGATTGTGTCTTTTAGATCTGCCTATAGTTCAGCTCTAAGGGATGATCTTCACTGGCCGGCTCAACATTTTTTACACCTGAAATTTGAAAGGTTAGATTCCCTTGTCA
Organism: Rana muscosa; assembly: GCA_029206835.1. Classification (NCBI taxonomy): domain Eukaryota; kingdom Metazoa; phylum Chordata; class Amphibia; order Anura; family Ranidae; genus Rana; species Rana muscosa. Next base: position 186,796,618 of record CM055123.1, read on the forward strand.
AGCTTTGTTTACAGTCCTGGGTCTTAATGCCACATGTATATAAAGTGTGTATATATACACAGTATATCTTAGTATCTCAGGTTGTATATATGGAAGCTATTTAGGACCTGAACACACATTTCCTTTCTCAGTGTATAGTGCAGGTTAGTAATTAAAAAGGGCAGGGATGCTCGAAGTTGCTGGATTATTCTTTAATAGCGTTCTGTTTACTGTGCTCTAACCCCCTTGTATTTTCTCTATTTTGGCAGGTTTTTTGGGCACACCAGGTTAGGTGCAAAGATGCTGGTGCTGTCCACCCTCTTAAACTTTGTAAATATGTTCTGCATATGAACACTGTATATAGGGTCATTGTGTGTTTGTCTTGTGGATGTTTGCATTCACTTTTTTTTGTTATGGTGCCACCAAAACAAGAAATGTATTTCCAATGAGGCCACAAGCATTAATAAAGATCCCCCATACTAGTTGTAAAAGATCCCCTGGGTTCTATTGCTCCTAGCTATACTTTTGAATGAAACATACTGTATTTGCTGGCGTATAAGACTACCTTTTACACTTAAAAAAATAGCCAAAAAACGGGGGTCTTATACGCCGGGTCAGCTGCTTGGATGCCTGCTGGATGTGCGGTAATACTGTATGTAGCTTCGGCTACATACAGTATATACCGCTTAGCCAATCCGGTGAGCGATGTATGCAAATGAATACAGAGCCTGCTCGGATTGGAGTAACAACCTCTGCCAATCCGAGCAGGCTACATACAGTAGCCTGCTCGGATTGGCTTTGAGAGTCAGAGAGGCGTGGGCTGATGATGTTACAGCCTCTGCCAATCCAAGCAGGCTTTGTATTCATTAATAGAATACATTGCTCGCTGTGATTGGCTCCGGCTCCAGCTCCAGCAAGAATGAAGAAGAATATGGCTCCAGAAAGAAGAAATATGAAGTGTCAGAAGCCTCAGAAGGGGGGACGTCTTATACAGTGAGTACAGGCAAAAAATCTTTAAAAAAAAACTGTAAAATTGGGGGGTCGTCTTATACACCCGGTCGCCTTATACACTGGCAAATACGGTAGGCCTATGTGATTCCTTTGCACGGTGCAACAGTCTCTACTCCCCACTGCTTAGTGACAGGCAGCTAATACACAAATCAAACTCAGAATTATTTTGGAGGAAACATAAGAAACTGATGCTAAGGGAAAACTTGCTTATGTTTCAAGAGTCAACTTACCTGGAAGTAGACATAGATTTACAATAGTGCAGAGAAACCCGTTAATACTTTTTTTTTAAATCTACCTCCTTATACCCAAACTCAGAATATTACAAAAACAAATGCAATTATAAAAAATATTAAAAAAAACACAAAAATCTAAAGAATTACAGAACACAGCAATCATTGAATGCAGAAGAAGTCACAGGAAAGTTAAAAAGAGGAAAGTAGGATGTGTTTTGGTATATACATATAGAAAGTGTAACCAAATGTTACCTGCAGTACATTTTTAGACACCACTGGGATTAGGATTTTCAGATGCCAACAAGAAGTGCTCTGTGTGAGTAAGCAGCTGTTGGCACTTAGTTCCTTAGCCACAAGTACTTTAGTGCAGTCAAAGTGTTTTCTTGCAGGGACTGCACAGCCAGGCTCTGTACTTATGTGGTTACAGAGATCAGACAGGATGAAGCCTCCAGGTACTGTCTGATGATTGCTGGGTGTAGGGATAAGGTAGGTATGTCTGGATTTCTGTACTGGGAAGGTAGTGTGATAATTCTGAAGTGCTTCCTGGAAATTATTGAAAATGTCATACAACTAGCAAGCTAAGAAATGTGTATCATATATCACTTGTAATAATATAAGAAAAAATGATTGCGTATACATGTACTGTAAATCTACTTCACATCCGTGATTGCAAAGGGGTTTCCACCCCCTAACATTAAAAGCCTATTCACATTTGTCTGTTATAAAGCAGCAAATTTCTTGCATTTTGTAGAAATCCCATCCTTTCCCTTGTGGCTGGTTCATATCTATGCACTGCAGTCTAATGTGAGAGATGAAAGGAAACTATGGGCCCATTCATGCCTACTTGTGTGCATTACCATATGCGCTGCATGCACACAAAACAGTGTAAATCCAGCCCATAAGTCTCATCTTGGCACTGGTCATATTCACATGAAGGGTGAAGCACATTTTTCAAACCATTTTTTTTTTTTTACCTAGACAGTTGTATTTAAACGGATACTGCAGCTTTTGTTTTTAAAGACACTAAGCCCTGGATCACATTGGTACGATTTGACATTTCAAATCGCATGTCAAATCTACGGCAATTTCCGGCAATTGCACCGTCCTGATCGGTGCGATGCTGCATTTGCGGCACCGCACCGATTTCAAAAAGTAGTTTCTGTACTACTTTTTGCAATTTCGGGCTGCGATTTACATTGACATCTGTGCAGAAACCCACACAGATGTCTCTGAAATCGCAGCCGAAATCTGGACTAACATGCGGGAGTGAAATTGTGCGAGTTCAGCTAAACTCGCACGGCTTCGTTCCCGCAGCTCAGTGTGAACCTGGGCTAAAGCTGGGTTTGCACTGCACTCCGGAGCGGCTCACAGCAGGGGTCCGGTGCATCCCCGTTCACTGTTTCAGGTGCGATTTCAGCCCGAATTCTGGGCTGAATTTGGACCTGAAATTAACCAAAAGACACACCGGACCCCTGTGCAAATTCGCACCGGAGGTGTGTGAACCGGCTCCATAGAGAGCCAGTCACAGTCTCTGACAGTATGCAGAGAGGGCTCAAACAGAAGTCCACCTTTAAAAAGTGGTTGCAAAGGCAGAAGGTTTTTTTTTTTTAATGCATTCTATGCTTTCATTTAAAAAGCCTTCTGTGTGCAGCAGTCCCACCAATACTCACCTGAGCCCCATGTCAATCCAGCAATGTTGCACAAGAGACTTGGCTGTCCGGGACTCTCCCACCTCATTGGCTGAGAGCAGTGAAGTGCCATTGGCTCCTGCTGCTGTCAAGGTCAGTGAGCCAATGAGAATTGAGAGGGGGTGGGGCCGGGCCACAGCTCCGTGTCTGAATGGACACACAGAGCTGCGGCTCGGCTGCCACCATAGCAAGCTGCTTGCTGTGGGGGCACTCAACAGGAGGGAGGGGCCAGAAGTGCCCAAGAGGAACCCGAGAAAAGGAGGATCTGGGCTACTAAAAACCATTACACAGAGCAGGCAAGTATAACATGTTTGTTATTTAAAAAAAAAAAAAAGGACTTTAGTATCACTTTAATTTAAAGGACAAGTTGTCTTAAATTAGAAGTTCGGCCTAAAACCAACTCTAAATCTACTGGAAGCCACATTCTAAGCCTAATTTATTTAACCCTGTAAAGCAAAAATCGCTATACATACCTTTTCTGCAGCCGGTCCGGTCCCATGCTGAGCTGTCAGTGGACATTTCTATGTGTAGGCTTGTGCAGCAGGAGATGCAGCCGACAATGGAAGCCCCATAGTAAGTCTATGGGTGAAGTAATTTCCCAGTCATTGTCGGCTATCTCTTCCACACAGACCAGAGGCTGGACCGGATTTTTTGCAGAAAAGGTATACCGTAAATAGCGATTTTTGCTTTACAGGGTTAGATAGATTAGACTAATGCCCTGTACACACGATCGGATTTCCGATGGAATAAAATCTGATGGATTTTTCCATCGGAAATCCGATGAAGCTGACTTCCATCAGTCTTGCCTACACACCATCAGTCAAAAATCCGACCGTCCCAAACGCTGTGACGTAAAACACTCCGAAGAGCTGAGAAACATGAAGTTCAATGCTTCTGAGCATGCGTGGGTTTTTTCTCCGATGGAGTTCCCCACAGACGATTGGAATTTGCTATCGTTTTTTTTCCATCAGTATAATTTAAAACATGTTCTATTTTTTTATACCGATGGAAAAAAGACCGATGGGGCCCACACGCGATCGGTTCGTCCGATGAAAAAAGTCCATCAGTCTTTTTTCATCAGAAAAACCGATCGTGTGTACGTGGCATAAGAATGTGGCTCCCAGTAGACTCAGAGTTAGTTTTAGGCTGAACTTCTACTTTAAAGGCTGGATTCTCATTGTTAGAGTGCTTTACTGTATGCATGTTTATCTCTTTTAAACGGGATGCCAATACACTACAATAGACATTTGTTGTACATGAACTATTTTTTTTTTCCTGAGCGCTGCAATGCACAGATGGCCAGATCTGTATGGTGTTGTGCTCTAAAACTCAAGTTTGATATGGTGCCTCTCAAAATGAATGGCACCAAATACACTGCAGCAGCAAAACTTAAGATTTAGCATTACTACTTATATCCCACATATACAGAACATTCAATGCAAGACTTGTGGGGCAGACCCAAATACATTTGTGCAACAGACTTAACACTCATGTTGGAAAATGGCTACATGTATAAAAGAAGCATTTGTATGAACAGCATGTTCAAGGCAGTGTGTACAAGGCCATGGATACGGAGGAGTCAACATAAAATTGGTGATTTAGTTACACTAACTGCAAATGTAAAAAAATAAAAATAAGATTTTGACCAGGAAAGCATTTCTGCTTGCCTACACAATACAGTGCTTCCAGTAAAAAAAAAACCAAGTGAGATTATAATTTTGAAAAACCTCATTGATTCCTTCTCATGTGGTTAAATTGTTTTCCAATTTTAAGTACTGGTATGTTGTATTTGGAACTAGCCCTTAGGTAACTGCAATGTAAGGGGAGATATCTGCTGCCTTTACTGTCCATCCGGCTAGAGTCAATAGCTTTGCATACAAGAACTGCTGCCTCGCAGACTTCACATCTACAGCCAAGCCTTTGGCCACCTGCCAACAATTGACACAAAACCACTTTTATTTTTTTTTAATTTACAGCTACACTGCAATGAATTTTACAGACCACACTACAATGATTAGAGTTTGTTTTATCTTAGGCACTAATGTTCTCTTTACTCTGACATAAGCTAAAACATCAAGCTTGAGGAGACTGTGTCACCCATTTCCTGATACATTAAAGGTTTTCCTTAAAGCATTCTTTATAACCTTGCACAGCAGCTGGTATAAGGGGGTGACTATCTTCTACTCAGCACCGTGGAATTGTGGGGCTTTTTTTTTTTTTTCTCTTTAACAAGCACGTATGAGTCACAACCAGCAGTGTGTAAAATTTGGTATGGACATTTTCAATGAAAAAAAAACGTGACCATAAAATCCACTGGAAAGACAAGGCCACGGAGTCTTGTAAAACACACCTTACAGGGAAAAAAAAGTGACTCATCAGCTATGTTACACTGGTGGTGAAGTGACGACTGCAGCGATGTGTGAGGGAAAGTTCAATCATGTCACTATAAAGTTTTGTGACAAGGCATGGAAAGACTGAAGAGGGAATTATTATAGAATAGGACACAGTACAACACTTAAGGAGGAGCAGACAGGCAGTACCTCATCTGGGCCACATTCGTGAGGGAGATCCTTGTGCACGCTCATCTGGTACTTGGCATAGAGAGCTGCAGAAGATTCGAAGGTTGACACGAATTCTGGGTCCTCCATGGAGGCTGGAACTAACTTGACCTTTAGGGGCAAGGGAAAGTCAAGCAGACAAGGGATAAGCTACAAGACTAATATAATGCATGAACATGAAGAAGATGTGCAGTAATGGGCACTGCAGGTTTGTTTTATATTGTCATCTGCTATCAAAAGAGAAAAAAAAAACATATCAATAATCCCAACATGCTTCGCAATGTCACATGTTCCAAATAAGTTTTTGTCAGATGCCCAACAGGAAAAAAAAAAAAAAAAGGTTGAAAACACTTTACAAGGGGTGGGGAATAGTGGAGCTAGTCAGTTTCTTCTAGAGGCAAATTCAAGGAACCAGGGATTGTAAAGACAAAAAGGTTAGGAGCCATCTTACATAGTTAGTCAGGTTGAAAAAAAAGAGTCCATCTAGTTCTAGCAAAAATTTTAAGGCTCACTTCTATGGCCTACCTGCATGCAGCTCCCAAGGTGGATGCACATGCATCTGCCAGCGGCTCTGCATGGAGGATGGTACTAATCTGCTATCTGAATGAGCCCTTAGACACCCTGAATGGCCGGCCCCTGGAAATTGTCCAACCCTACACTACACAGTTAAAATCTTACAAGCTACTTTTTGAAGAGACACGTTCGAATTTTAAAGCTGTAAGTACAACATTTGCCTATGTATCATCACTGAATTAGACAGGCCATGCTGTGATGTCACGTCCCATGAAAAACTTTACTCGGCACAAATCAATATCACAAAAAAGTCCCAGCTTAAGATCTGCCCCTGCTGACACAAATAACCCTCACAGGCTTAGTTGTAATCTCCACGACTAAGCCAATGAGGGTGAAACAGGTCAGAAGGAACCGATCCTAGATGGGGACTCTCAGCATGTTGGTGTGTGCCAAGTAAGTTTTTCATGAGGAGGGACATGCAATTGTCTGTTTGAGAAACAGAGCATGGAGCAGAGACAGGTTTCCTAGTCCAGAACCTAGAACACCCATAGACTGAGGAGGAGGCAGTGGTGGTTAGAAGCGGTGCTTTTCTGGAACTTTGAAAACCTTTCTTATGTAGGGAGTTAAATGCATAAACTAATATATCACTCATGCAGTAATTAAATAATGCTAATAAACAATGACTCGCTTTTTGGTTAACTAAAAGCTTGGCTGCACAGGTCTGCTTAATTTCCAGGCTGCAATTTACAGTAATTTTTTTAAAATTGCTACACACTGAGAAACAACAGTAGAGACAATGTTATGCGGTTATGTTGCTTTAACCATCAAGGCCAGCCACAGTCAGCGTGTTCAAACATGCAGGCTCAATCCGACACCCATACAGTATGTATGTATCTCATCTGACCTTTCATAAGCAAAGCCCTCACATATGAGCTATGCAGAGAGGAGGTAGGTGTATGAAAACAGCACAGGCAGCTAAAATGTGAGCACCACAAGATCTCCATGACATGGGCAAAGTCAGAGAGCTGCAGCATATGCAATATACGAATCATTCCCATTTCTTTGAAAAAACAGGACAATCACCAATCAGTGGCACCAATTTTCCAATATATATATTTTGCTAAGTCACCCACAATGCCCAATTGGTTTAACCAGTGCTCGTGCTTGAACTGGTTATAAGTATAGACATTTTTTACAGGAGCTAAAAACGTAAATTTGGAACACCTTTACAATCCTATATAAAATTTATGGTGGGAGCTGAAACTTCGAGTTGGCAAGCGATAGCCAAGAAACTTTATTAAAGCAGAGCTCCACCCAAAAAAGGGGAAACTCAGCTTGTTTGCTTCCCCCCCTCACTTCTGCTGACACATTTAGCACCTTTAAGGGGGGGAACAGATATCTGTCAAAACCAGGTATCGGCTCCCATTTCCTTGTAAAATCGCCAAAATCTTGCGGCCCCTCCTCCTTCTTCCCTCCCGAGAGAGAGAATCTGTAGCCAGGCACAGCACTGATCTAGGCAAGTGTTTAAAGAGGGAGCGGGGCACAGGAAATCCTAACATGCTGAGAACCCCTTTAAGCTTATTTCCAAGAGCGCCAAAGTTGTTTTTCCTACAATTGTGTAAAACAGACATATGCCCTTTGTAGTTTGCCTTATTGAAGGTGAATATTTGCATTCACCAAACATGTAAACATAGTGATACCTTCAAAAGCCACTTCATCAGTTGTTCCAAACAGAAGTCTTCTTTCCCCAAAGCACACAAACTAAGCAAACTTCAACAGCTAATCCCTTATCTTCGTACATATCCACTGACCCCCAACACCCCCCCCCCCTACAACTGCTGTTGTACGTCGTGAGCAGTGACATGTCACGGTCACAGGAAGGGCATAAGTGTCCTTGCCATGGCAGGCTATGATTGACACAGCTGTGCTTAACCCTGTCTGTGCTTTGTGAGACACAAGATAGTGGCATCCAATGGAGGAATAACTGGGTCTATGATGTAGAGCAAAGCAATTTTTGCTCACTGACTTTGCATCAGTGAGATGGTTATCAGCCGAATAGCTTATATGGAAGAGGTTGCTTTAAGGGATCAGATCACCCTAAAGTAATATTTGTTATTGTTGGAATCTGGCATACCAAATCATTCACTGGCTTCTTATATTTCTAGGAGTTTTGCATCAAGATCTCAGTGCCACCGGTTCTATTCCTGCCCACTTTAGAGTTTTAATGGCTCATGTTCCTTTCTTGATAAAATTTAATAAAAAATGTAAAACGAGAAGTAAGGCTGCAGCAGGTAAGTAGTCCTGGAAATCCAAGTGATAGGAACTCATCACCATACAGCAAAGTCATAAGAAAAAGTAAATCTATCTAAAATTGCAAGGTTCTTTTCAAGTTAACCAACACTCATTGAATCCATTAAACCTCAACTCTGGCCATATAACGGGCTATTTTCTTGAAATCTTAACCAGTTTTCAGTGGCAAAAAAATGTATTGAACAGATGCATGGGGAACCCAAAACCTACAGTTTATGTACTGTAGTTACATTGAAGAAATGTTGGTAAGTTGCCCTAACCCACTCAATTGTTTGTGTGTTAAAAAGCTGGCAAAAAAACTGCTAGAAAAGGGTCTATGTATATGGCCAATAAAATAACTAAAAGTCTCATTCAGCCTCTCTCAACCTTTTCAACATAGAGGAGACCTTCCGGTTTCAGAAATTTCTCATTGCTCAAGGAACCCCTGGCAAACTCTGCAGGATCAATAGGGTTCCATGGAACTCTGGTTGAGAAACCATAGTCTAGTTCATTTAAAAGAAATAAATAAAAAAAATGCACCGACTGACACCAATAGAAATAATTTATGAGCTGAAAAGTAGGAACACAATTTCAACCATTTTCCACAGCAACCAGATTCAAGCTGCTCAAGTTCTAGTGAACGTCACACAACGAAAGCAAATTCCTGATATGGAGATGAAGAAAACAAAGAGGTTGAATTAGGAAAAATGGAACAGATATGAAGGGTACCCAAAGTACCTGCATTTTACCTTCCAATTTCTAACTCGTCCATAAAAATTATACACAAAAGATTGCAACAGCCCTTGTTTTCGCTCATTGATTCCAAACATTTCATACGCTTTTAATACATCTGCTCAACCTTTATCTAATAAAATATACTCAAATTAAAATTCCACCTCTTCCAACACAACACAACAAAACTAAACTTGATCAAAAGTGCACCAGGAACTTTCTCTAGTCTATTATGCACTTTCATGAACCCAGAAGTACCAACTTAGACTCACACAAAAACTCAGCATCAGCACATTGTCAATAAAAAAAGCCAGTGGAATCAAGCACACATTCTCTTGTTGCAGGTAAGCAGCTATTAATACGGCTGGGTCAATGCCCAGTGTAAAGAAACATAGAATGGCAAGGTCTATTTGAGCTGAACACCAAGATCCTGTTTAGATTTCTTGGCCTTTCAGCCTGAACATTGCAGATTCCTGCTAACACATGGCTAAGTACAAGATCCAGCAAAAGCAAGTATGTGTACAGTTGAGATACATGATACAGTGGCCTGAGTGGCTGCAGGCAAATCACATGATGTACCCAAGTCTCTGTAGCCAGTTAAGACACTGGCTTCTCTAGCAAGGTTTTGTGAATAGAGTTAAGTGCTGGCAGTGCTGTATAAATGGTAACCAATTTTTGAGAACAAGTTAAATGTACAAAAGCAAGGTTCCACTATGCTGTATTTTGCTATGCTTTAACTAAAACATGAAAATGTTAGGTTGCTAAAAGCCCAAGTATGAGTTTTAGCATTGCAAGTGCTTCTTTCTGCAAGATCTGGAAAATCCTTTTGCTGTCTGACCTGGCTTATGCACGGCTTGTCAGGTGGGTCCTTGTGAATAGTCATCTGATAGCGTTTATACACCTGGTAAGACTCCTGAAACGAAGCTTTGAACTGGGGGCTAGGAGGAGAAGACCTTACAAGTCTTACCTTCAAAAGGAGTGGAAAAAAGAGAAGACATTGGGATTATAGCACCAGTACAATCATAGCCAAAGTAGTGAACAAATATTTTATACAGTAAAAACTTGGATTGCGAGCATAATTTGTTCCGGAAACATGCTTGTAATCCAAAGCACTTTTATATCAAAGCAAATTTCCCCATAAGAAATAATGGAAACTCAAATGATTCGTTCCACAACCATTTATTTAGTCCTTCAGTTTAAAGTTCATATAAAAAGATTATAGCAATATGATTGGTTGTGTTACCATAAAATGTCCATCCATAAATGGAAGTCTCCACAAGGGGATTAGAAGCTCCTGGAGCTACAGAGTATAGAAGAGAAGAGAAGCGCCTCTAATGCCGCGTACACACGGCCGTTTTTCTCGTCTAAAAAAACAACATTTTTCCCATTCGACGAGAAAAACGATAGTCTGTGGGCTTTCTGTCGTTTTTTTCGACGAGAAATACGGCATTAAAAACGACGAGAAAAATTAGAACATGTTCTAATTTTTCTCGTCGTTTTTTTCGACATGTTTTCCGCGGCAGTGTTTCCCATAGGGAAACACTGCCGCGGAGCCCACAGACGGTCGTTTTTCTCGTCAAGAGAAAAAATGACGTGAAAAACGACCGTGTGTGGGGAACAAGCTGTTCCCTCGTTTTAAATGACATTATTCACGGCGGTTTTTTAACCGCCGTGAATAATGATCGTGTGTATGCGGCATTAGTGTAGCAATACGATTACATTTAATGAAGGTACAACATTTAGAAACTCACACATGGTTGATGATGAAAACAGGCACATCTAAGTATGCAGGCATCCGGGGTAAAGCTGTCCACATAGACCATCCCCCGCACCACCGGCTCTCACCACTGTCAGTCTGCAATTGTGAACGGGAAGACTACTCTGCAGTAGCGCGATTGAATCACTAAGTGTAACCCACATTGCTACACTTAGAGGTGCCTCTCTTCTCTTTTATACTCAGTTGTGACATGACGCTACTTGTTTATCAAGACATCGCTGGTATATCAAGTCAAACTGTATTAAAAAATTTTGCTCGTCTTGCAAAACGCTCTCAAACCAAGGTTTTACTGTATTAAAAAAAAACACCTATCCTTAGTCTTTAAATCAGGGAAAGACAAACTAAAATTCAAATCGAAGTCCAATTTCCTGGTGTCAACCTCTGCTCCAAAGACCCTATGTAAACAGTAAATGCCCTGTTCAATGGGGTTCAACAAACCCTACAGGCAGCTGGTTAGGACCCCAAGCATTAAAAATTCAGAGCTTGAATAAACTGTCAGATAGACTTAGGACACCTACTTAGAAGGCTCTTCTGTCCCAATTTTTTAAGCTTTTCCTTTAATCTTATTTTAGCTTTGACAAATCGATAAATACAAAATATTACTTAAATATTGTAGAAAGGTGATTCTATTGAAAACACCTGTAACACCTGAACTCATTGGAAATGAACGTGTGACATCTCAATGGCAGCAACACCTTTGAGTGAAATAGTTGACCATCTCTTTGGCTATGTAGACCTGGACAGGTATGACTCGGAATCACATAACTGATGAAATACGGGCAATAATAGATGATGTGCATTGACACGCTAGCTACTCTATGCAGGGACAACTACCTAAATCATTTAGCTAGGAGAGATATATCTTGCAGGTATTTACCAAACATTAAAGTGACACTAAACTCTGGTTTAAGAAAATTAAAAATGATATTAAAGTATGCATTCCTAACGCAAAAAAAAAAAAGTACCTTCTATTACTTGGTTTCATCCAAACCTACATTTTGTTTTGTTTTTTGCTGTGATCCAACTTCCTGTTAGAGGATGGCCATATTCATTTTCCAGGGTCCCACTGTATGTAGAAACATTGTCTCTTGCTCGCTCCCAAGATGGACTATGGGATTTGCAGAGAGCAGTGCTCATGACCAAAGCTAACGTGCACTGCTCACTCCAAACAAACAGAGGTGAGGGGGAAAAAAGATTTGGGAGCCCACAGAGGACCTTACAAGGACAAAAAACACAACAAAGGATTTGAAGAATAAGAATATTGTTTAGTGTCACTTTAATATGGCGATTTTTAGTATTAACAAAAAAGAGCATTTCAAGTTGCTATAACTTGTTTCATATCTATTCAGTTTACGGAATCCAAGAAGAGTCACTGCCGTAGGAAAGAAAAAAAGTGTGGATTATCAAATTCCTATTAGTAATAAAATATATTAACAATTCACTGTATGCAGAATATTATTAAGCTGCTAAAAAAAATGGCCATGCACAGCTACATAGGAAGATTTGTGGCCAAGTAATATAACGGTGGAGCATGGTACAGAGATGCAATTACTAGCCAGCATGCATTCACTAATGACTACCTGAAGAGTTTCGCAGATTCACATCCACAGTGATACAAGTGCAAAGATTATTATTAGCTTCATATCTCTGTATGATACAAACATTCCTACTAACATCTATATTGCTGGTCTTCCTTGGGTGAACAAAGCATAAATATAGTAAAAAAAAAAAAAAAAAAAGGGGAATGCAGAAAACACAACAACTTTAAAAAAAGAGACCAGACCATAAAATATCAACAAATATCTTCTTATAAGGCCTCATGCCCACGGACGTTTTACAGCCGCGTTTTTAACAGCTTAAAAACGCCTGTCCATGTTAGTCTATAGCTTCATGCCCACCTAGACGTCCATCCACCCATGTCCATAAACACTTACCTGACTCCCGTCATTGCTCCAGCGCTGTCTCAGCTCCAGCCCCTCTCTTCTTGATTTTTACACTGAGGGCAGCAAAGCCATAGGCTCCTGTGTCTGTCAGTCAAATTCCTGTGAAGAGGGAGCAGGGGAGTAGTTTTCCAGCGCCGTGTGTGTCTATGAACGCACACAGCCTGACTCCAGAGCATACGCATGGGTATCTCCTTATCACCCTGCTTGCTAAGGAACCTGGAAGAGTGGATAAGGCCAGTGGGGCACTGCCAAAAGAGGAGGTAAGGGATCTTTCTGTGCAAGATTATTGTACAGAGCAAGTAAGCATAACCATTTTTTTTTTATTTTAACCAAAAAAAGCCTTAAAGTATCACCTTCTGGATTATGTAGGAAGGTAAGGGGTGGAAGAGCGGGGCCAGAACAGACAGTAATTAGACACTCCCAGAAGAGAAGAGGGCTATGACATGTAAGAAAGGGGGGGGGGGGGGGCACTGTGCTAGGGCATTGATTCTTCACGTAGACAAATTTTCTAGCAAGTTCAGAGGCACAGTGCAAGTGAATAAATGTTTATGGAAAGGAACACTGCAAATAAGCATTAATACTTGTGCTTTACCTGCAATTTACCAAAATGCTGGTAACAGGTACTCTCTAGTGCAATCTACATTAACTAAGAGCAGCCAGTTTTTTTCTGTGTGTGATGATGGGTAACTACACCTTACGCTCTTCCTTACTGAAGTATAGTAGTTCTTCCCACACAATATTATAACACACTGTATATTTTGAAACATTTGGAATATCATCTTACAATTAAGAGGCATGCAAACAAAAAGGTAGTAAAACTATCAAACAGTTAAAGTATTGACTATATTCCAGTATAAAAAAAAAAAAGTAGAAAAAATAGGATTTTTATAACAGCTTACCTGTAAAATCCTTTTCTTGGAGTACACCACGGGACACAGAGCTAGTCATTACATAATGGGTTAAGGGTCACCAGCGGTGATTGGACACTGGCACAACCAATGGAAGACAGTTCCCCTCCATATAACCCCTCCCATCAGGGAAGTACCTCAGTTTTGTAGCAAAGCAGTAAGGTTCCCATAAGAAGGGTGGGACCTCTGTGTCCCGTGGTGTACTCCAAGAAAAGGATTTTACAGGTAAGCTGTTATAAAAATCCTATTTTCTTTATCGTACACCACGGGACACAGAGCTAGTCATTACATAATGGGACGTCCCAGAGCAATGCTCATATGAAGGGGGGGGGGGACACAGATCAAACCGACCGCTTGCGGACCAGAAGCCCTATACTGCTGCCTGCAGCACACTTCGCCCGAAGGCGGAATCCTCATGTCCTTTCACATCTATTTGATAGAATTTGGAAAATGTATGGACTGAGGACCAAGTTGCAGCCTTACAGATCTGAGCCATCGAAGCCTGGTGGTGCACTGCCCATGAAGCACTTATCGCCCTGGTAGAGTGCGCCTTAACAGGAAAAGGAGGAGTCCTGTTCTTTAAACCATAAGCTTGAACAATTACTTGTCTAATCCACCTGGAAATGGTGGATTTTGATACCGCTTGGCCCTTCTTGGGACCATCTGGTAAAATAAACAAAACATCTGTTTTACATATCTGAGCGGTTGCTTGCAGATACACCCTTACCGCTCTCACTAGATCTAGAGAGTGTAATAATTTTTCCCCCGCCGTCCGCGGGTTTGGAAAAAAGGAAGGCAGAACAATGTCTTGATTCAAGTGAAAAGCCGACACCACCTTAGGCAGAAAAGCCGGATGGGGTCGTAGTACGATCTTGTCCTTGTGACAAATTAGATAAGGCTCTTTACAAGAAAGAGCTGCTAGCTCTGATACTCTCCTAGCAGAAGCTATAGCAATCAGAAAGGCCAATTTCCTACTTAATATAATTAAAGGAATATGGCGAATAGGTTCAAAAGGTTGCTTTTGCAACACTGACAATACCAAATTCAAATCCCATGGACACAAGGGAGACCTGACTGGAGGATTTATCCTCAGTACCCCCTGAATGAATGTCCGAACTAGGGAGTGAGATGCCAATGGTCTCTGAAAGAAGACTGATAGAGCCGATATTTGCCCTTTGATGGTGCTAAGGGCTAATTTCATATCCACTCCTAACTGGCAAAAAGCAAGAATCCTACTTATTTCATATTTCAGAGGATTCCAACTTCTGGATTCACACCAGGAAACGTATGCTTTCCAGACTCTATGATAGATGAGTCTGGAGGCTGGCTTTCTAGCATTAATGAGCGTAGAAAGAACCAGGCCAGAGACCCCTCTCTTTTTCAAAATGTGGGTCTCAGCAGCCAGGCCGTCAAATTTAGCCTTTGTAAGGAAGGGTGGAATACTGGACCCTGTGACAACAGGTCGTGTCGAAGTGGAAGCTTCCAGGGCCTTCCTATCGCCATTTTTACGATCTCGGCATACCAAGGCCTCCTGGGCCAGTTTGGGGCCACTAGGATTACTGGTATTCCCTCCTCCTTGATCCTGCGAAGCAGTCTTTGTAGAAGAGGGATCGGAGGGAATGCATAGATCAGTGAGAACTGATTCCATGGAGTTATTAGAGCGTCTGTCCCGTAGGCTAGAGGATCTCTCGTTCTGGACACAAAGTTGTCCAATTTCTTGTTGAACCTGGAAGCTAGCAGGTCTACATCTGGGTTTCCCCATCTCAGATATATGGCCTGAAAGATCTCTGGGTGAAGAGACCACTCTCCTGGTAGCAGCTGCTGACGACTCAGGTAGTCTGCTTGCCAGTTTTCTATCCCTGGAATGAAGATTGCAGAGATGCAAGGTACATGCTCTTCTGCCCATGCCAAGATCCGGTTCACCTCTCTTTGGGCTGCCCGACTGTGGGTGCCTCCTTGGTGATTGATGTAAGCTACTGCCGTAGCATTGTCGGATTGAACCCGAACTGGGTAGCCCTGTAACCTGTATGTCCAGGTTTTGAGGGCTAGATATACCACCCGGATCTCTAGCACATTGATGGGCAGGATCCCCTGAGTCTTGGCCCAGGTTCCCTGGGTAGAAGCCTCCTCGAATACTGCACCCCAGCCCGATAGGCTGGCATCCGTAGATACCACCTTCCAGGCCACTGGGAGGAAGGACTTTCCCTTCCGTAAATTCCTGGCTTCTAGCCACCAATTGAAGCTGTGGCGTACTTGTGAGGACAGGCGCATGGGTATATCCAGAGCTTGGCTCTTCCTGTTCCAGGAGGCTAAAATATTGCCTTGAAGTAGTCTCGAATGAAACTGGGCGTAAGGGACCGCCTCGAAGGAGGCTACCATCTTTCCCAATAGTCTCATGCAAAGGCGAATAGACGGCCTCTTGTTTGCTTTGACCTTGTGGATCAGGTCTTTCAGAGACTGTATCTTTGGCTCTGGCAGGTATACCCTGTTTTGGGCTGTATCTATGATCATGCCCAGGTACACTATCCTTCTTTGGGCCTGGAGAGAGGATTTTTGTAAGTTTATAATCCATCCTAAATGCTCCAGGTATCCTACTGTAGTGTCTACAGCGTGATCCAATCCCTCCTTTGACTGATCTATTAATAGTAGATCGTCTAGATAGGCTGTTACCGCAATGCCCCGTGTTCTTAGGTTTGCTAACAGAGGAGCTAGCACCTTTGTGAATACTCTGGGCGCGGTGGCTACACCAAATGGCAGGGCCACAAATTGAAAGTGGCGATCTTCTACCGCAAACCTTAGGAATCTTTGGTGAGCGGGGAGGATTGGTATGTGTAGATATGCGGGATATCTATGGACGCAATGAATTCTCCGCCTTTTAAAGTAGCGACCACGGATCGAATCGTTTCCATTCGAAAATGGCGAACGTTCAGAAACTGGTTTAGATTTTTTAGATCCAGGATGGGTCTGACTTCTCCGTTCGGTTTTGGAATCACAAAGAGGTTTGAGTAAAAACCTGAACCTTGCTCCTTTTGGGGTACCTCTGTAACCACACCTTGAGCTATTAAGTGATTCAAACCTTTGAAGAAGGATCCTCTTTTTTGTGGATCCTTGGAGAGTCTTGAACTTCGGAATTGAGAAGATGGGATCTCTCGAAATTCCAGTCTGTACCCTGAGGATATTGTGGATACCACCCATTTGTCCTGGGTTTCTGTCCGCCAAGTCGCTGAGAACTGACGAAGCCTTCCCCCCACTCGGCCGAGCGGGGGCGCCCCTTCAATGAGAGGTTTTGGGGGCTTGCTTATTAGCTCTTGAACCCCACGGCTTCTTGTTCTTCTGAGCCTGTTCTTTGGCTTTTTTGGGCGGCTGAAAAGGCCGTCACTGGCTGGAGTCAGATTTCCCGGGAGCTGGGGAGAGAGTGTGTTTAAAACAAGGTCTCTTGTTTTTCTTTCTCTCAGGTAAAAGTGTCGTTTTACCACTTGATATCTTTTGGATATATCTTTCTAAATCTTCCCCAAAAAGGCGTTCGCCATGGAACGGGAAACTTGCCAACAACTTTTTGCATGGGGCTTCCGCTGACCAATGCTTAAGCCAAAGTACTCTGCGCATCTGTACCAGCTGGAGTGTAAGGCGTGATGCCTGTATGATAGAATCTCTCATGGCATCCACTGTGAAGCATAAGGCTTTAGGCAAATTCTCCCAATTTTTAGCCTGCTCTGAAGGCAGCTCCTTCAGCCCCTGCTTTACCTGTTGGCTGACGACCTGACACATACCGACTGCTGCTACTGCAGGTTGGATAATTGAGCCGGCCAAAAGGAAGGAGGACTTCAGTAAGGATTCCAACTTCTTCTCAGAAGGATCTTTAAACACTTGTACATTATCCACTGGACATGTCAGGTTTTTATTTACACAAGAAATAGCCGCATCTACCGTAGGCAGGCTCCATTTCTTTAAAAAAAATTCCTCCATAGGATAAAGAATGTTAAACTTTTTTGGAGGTGAAAAACGCTTATCTGGATGTTGCCAGTCTGCGTACAATAGATCCTCTAGTAACGGATGAACCGGGAAGGAGCATGCACCTTGCAGGGATCTTAATGATCCTAGGGAGGAGACAGGTGATTCTGTTACCTCCAAAGAGGGTAACCTAAATGCAGCTCGCACGGCTCCTGCATAGCATTGCACCTGTGACTTTAAAATCTGGGATACCGAAAAAGGCTCATCCGATATCCCTGATCCGTCTGACTCCTCATCCTCTGCTGATGTAGCCTCCTCCCATCCTCCTCCTCCTCAGGTACTTCTGAAGGGAGGTCCAATACTGGAGGAGATCTGCTTCGCTTATTGTCCTTTTTAGAGGATTTAGCGATTAAAGTAGCAATTTTCTCCTCCAGATTATTTAGGGCAGCTGATAAAGTGTCCTCAGTGACATATGCAGGCCCAGGCTTCACTGGGGAAGCCGCCATACCTGACAGAGGTAATGGCTCATCCTGTACAGGTGCTTTTGGCAACACAGGAGAGGAAGGTACCGAGTCAGCACAGCTAGAGCCCCCTGTCTCAGGCGGCGGTGCTCTTTTATCTCTTTTTGTCCGCATTACTTCCCCTGGAAGGCTTACTGTTTAGACAAAATACAAGGTACCTAAATGCATATACTACCGTGTTCAGTTTAGCAAATACATTAAGTATGCAACTTTTAACACATAACTATGCATAACATGGATGTCTTCTAGGAAGTACCCAATCCAACCACATGGAGTCTTACGTCCCTGTATAGCTGCTGTGTTTCTCTGCCAGGAACAAGAGAACTAACGAGCTTGCTTGCTGCTGCAGTGCTTTTTACACTGACAGTCTTTTAAATTTGGCGCCGTTTCTGTGCCTGCGCGCGCCACGTGCCCGCGCACGCCTCGGCCCCCCCCCCTCCGATAAAGCGCGCTCCCGCGCGCGCGGCCTTTAGCGCTATGGTGGTGGCCATAGTGAGAGAGGACTCTCATCAGCCCCTGTCCCCACTTACCTGCATCTGCAGGTGTCTGTATCGGCCACCGGAAGGAGGAGCGGGGTGCTCAAGCAAGCTCAGCAGCGGAGGTGACGAGCAGTGTACTTCGCCGAAGCCGACACTGAACAGAGTGAGGTGAGTATATTCAGCTCTTTACTCCCCCCAGTGGTGGAAAAAAAGAAGACATCCACTTTTTGAAAAAGGTCCCAACCTAGTTATGGACCTTCTAATCTCACCTTATCCACGCCGCAGTTTTTCTGCTGAAAGTTTTCAGACAGATACCAAACTTCACCCTTCACGGTGGGCTATGTGTGCCAACCTTCAGGGATATGGGTTCCTATTTAAAGGATACCTCTCCCCTGGGCCTTGTACAAGACTCTTACCAGGACTTTATAGCGAAATAGCGAAAGTGCTGGATCTTAGAGCCCAGTCCTCCGAAGAGAGACATTACAGGCGACGCCTCATGGATGAGGCCCGGATCCCATCCAGATTCAGCTCATTTGTAGGCGTCTTGGATGGATCCGAAAGCATAGCTCTTTTACCCCCAGAGGGTCTCTTTGGTAGAGCTTTCCTTTAGCACCTCCTAACGCGTCCAACACCTTTCGACACTGGCGAAAAAACTGAGGTACTTCCCTGATGGGAGGGGTTATATGGAGGGGAACTGTCTTCCATTGGTTGTGCCAGTGTCCAATCACCGCTGGTGACCCTTAACCCATTATGTAATGACTAGCTCTGTGTCCCGTGGTGTACGATAAAGAAATCAGTTGACACTGTTAGATGCTCCACTAGTCTAATTTGATCCTATATTGCCCCCTGGTGGCAAACACAGTAAATACATTACAAAGCATTAGAAATCATTTTAAGCAAAGTTGCACTGAGGACTGTCTTTACTGGCCTCCCCTCCTAAAATTGCTAGTGTCCTGGCCATCATGCTAATCTAAAACTTTTGGAATCACTGACCCAGAACAAGTAAAACACAATATACATTTCTTGCATGCCCCCCCCAAAAAAAAGTTCCCCATCCGTCTGGCAGATCGCAAGGCAGTCGGATGTAAACAGACAGGCAGTCCGTTTACATCCGACCACCGATTGAGGAGAGCGGGCTGTGTCTGTGTGTAAGTGAAGTAGACAAAGACCAGCCATCCGCCTAATCCCCAGTGAGCAGGCGGTCTCCAATGGAGCCCACCCTGTGTGGAAGGGGTCAAAAACAAAACCTTTTTTAACTTGTCTAAGGAGGCTAACTATCACACTCAGAGCTGCGTGGGCACCTATAGTAAAAGACATTTTGGACTTGTATGGCTTTTCGATGTCTTATCTTGGACATAAATTTTTAAAACGCAAGTTTTCTTTGCATTAAGAGAATTCTTTGATAATGTAAAACGGCAATGTGCAGTAAACCACATCAACTGATCACAATTTTTCAAATACTACCTGAATACATTGTAATAAAATTAACATTTCTGCTTTGCTTTATTTCACATTGCCCTGGTCAATGAAAATAGCTTTATGGGGTCTACAACACTACATGTTAATATAGCAACTATTTACAAAATCATTGCACAGAACACCGTACCTCAAGCCGATGTGATGCTTTCTCTGGGTCTGCCACAATAAGAAATTCCTCCAGTGACTTGCTACCATTTGTATTTGGCTTTGATTTGTTTGGAATGGTGACAGTTTCGCCTGAGGACGTGGCATGATCAGAATTTTGTAGCTGAAGTTTTTTCAAGCGACGGTCCTTACGGAGGTCTTTGGCTTTCCGGCAAGGTGGCTTATTGGCATCGGCACCTATACCTGTTAGGTGTCAAAATAAAGCCCACTAAGATGCGGTACACACAAACAATGCAAAAAAAAGTCTCCTGAAATAAGGCCGCCATGGTTAATCTCTAATTCTGAAAATGCTAGTTGCCTGGTTTACATATTGATCCAATGGCTTTAGTACTTTGCCAATTACTGCCCCCCAAGCTAATTAGATTTTTTTTTTTTTTCATTAGCTGCATATTTATTGCAGGACAGTGACTCAGACAGCAGTGAATCTTTTAGATTAGCATGACTGCCTTGCAGTGGACCTCCATAGTTCAGAACTGCAGCCCATTCCCTCCAGCATCTCACTACCAGTTAACGACTACGGTCAGTCATAGTTTTAGCCCCAAAGTAAGGTATGGGATAGTAATCAACCACAGGACCCGGGAAGTATTTGTACAACAGATTTCTTGGGTTCTGGGACACACCAATACCATTTATGCATGTTTGCTATAGACTCTAATGGAGATAGCCAGTGTCTTCACCTTCTCCCTCTCAAAGCCCTAACTAACTTTTTAACAGAAATTACGTTTATTAGGATTTTCCAAGTAACATCCAACAACACAGTCATCAATAGCAATGCAGTTAGTACATTGTAATACATTATATCATAAAATTAACAATCATATCCCTCAGTGGAAGTATGAAATAAGGCATGGTAGAATTGTGCAGTAAGACACACAGCAGTAGTCACTGTGCGTACCCAGGAGAGAAAAGATAAGATAACCCAAATCAAGGCAACCATTCCGAGCATTGAGAAAACCTCAGGTTGTCAAGTTAGATATTGCCAGTATAACAGGTCAGAGGGGAAGGTATGGAGGGGGAAAGAAAGGGTTGGAGGGGGGAGTCTAATCGGACTCCTCCAGGTGCGTCTTGTCCCTGAGCATCTATCTAAACAACCAGAATTTGTTGAATGTTTTGGGACAGTTTCTACTCTCGTAGGTCAACTTATATAAGGGCAACACTGAATTAATAGCATTTCTCCAGGTAAAGCTTGCTTGCAATTTAATACTACACAGTGGAAATTCTTATAGGTTAGCATTAAAACATTATTTAGCTTTGTAATTGTTTCAGTAGTTTTGTGAACTAGGTATACCCCAAGATTTGTGAAGCCAGGATGATATTCAACTTGCCATCCTAATATGGGAAGGCCCAACTTATCAGAACATAAGTACAACAAGGGGTATAGTTTTGGATCTGGGAAAACTTAAATCTGTTTGGTTGTTACTCCTGCCTGGGCTAGCATTGGAAAGAATTCTCCTGATTTCCTGCTTGAGGTGACCACAGGAAGTGAGGGGAAATCTTCTCAAATGGGAACCAGAGGGACCCAGACAGCAGTTACAACCTTACCCACTCTTAAACAAAAATGGAAATGGGATTTTTGTACTCACCATAAAATCCTTTTCTTGGAGTCCATGGAGGGACACAGGAAGTCATATACTGTCAGTTACTACGCCTGGTAGAGGACTGGACAATAGCAAACAAAAAATACAGAACACAATCATGCACACAGAGTGGTGGAACCTGTATCCCTCAATGGACTCCAAGAAAAAGATTTTAAGGAGAGTACAAAAATCATATTTTCTCTTTCATCCATCTAGGATTACAGGAAGCCATATACTTCTGGGAAGTCCAAAAGCAGTCCAAGTAAGGGATAGGCAACAGCAATAGACTATTAACAGGCCAAATGCAAACAAAACAGGGGAATGCATGCATCTCAAGAGCTGTCCAAGAAGAAATGCCTGAAATGGTCACTGGATGAGGCTTAACCCCTCATGGAGAGGGGTTGTCTTGTCCTCATAGAGGACAAGACCAGGTGGTAATAGCATGGGAACCAAGCCTAACACCAAAAGGCAAGGGTACTTACACAGAGCAAAAATTTCCCAAATGGAAAGGACTTACAGACTAAGCGTGAGTAACACGGAGAAGGATCACCTCTCCAATGACTGGGATCAAACCAATGAATGGAAGGATGTCCTGGAAAGAACAGAATCTCTACAGGCTAGAGAAGGCTCTAAGCCTCAGTTAACAAGGTCCACAACAGAAATTGGGTACATGTCTGAAGAAAATGCCAGGACAGATATCCAACTCACCAGAGAGAGCATCATCCAGAAATATTGCTAAGAATTACTAATTTAGAAGCAACTCCAAAGTGTGAACGTAAACCACATTCAATCTCCTGGAGTCAACATGATCAACAAGAAGGTATAATGGAACTACACAAGAAGTAGGCAGGAGATAGCATGTAGATCTCAACAAATAGTGAGGGAAACAGATCTGATAGAGCAGGGGACTACTTTCCTTTCTGAAACAATTGTCTAGGAGATGAGAATTTTTCAATGACAAGATCTTCCCCATGTGGGCAGATGAGAGGGCTGAGGAAGGGGTGCCTCAAAGAGGAAGGCCTCCCTCACCTGACTCTCCTGCAAAAGGTTGAAAAAAAAAGAAGGGTAACTCCTTGACCAAAATGAGGGATTAACATATGGGAAAACATGCTGTAGACTCCTTAACTAAAGAACAAAAGCAAATTGATGCCATGAGAAGAAACTGAAGCCAATAACATGAAGAATACTAGGTGTACAGGGGATAGTGAGCTGCAAGTGCTTGTCCCATCTGGCCATATAGGTCAGGAGGTCCCTCTGAGGAGAGAAAGGGGTGTTGGATCCAAAGGCTACCAGGCCCAACAGATGGCCTCAGGTTCCCCAAGGGAGACAAAATGATTGCTCTTAGGAAAAGGACAGTTGCCAGGATGGGACAAGGTTCCTGTGGCCAATCAGAGCAAGAATTTCTGGGTTCAGGAGACCCCTATAGAGCGGTAGGTTAGAGGTGACAGATTAGATTGCAAAACCAAAGTGGGTAGTCTCTAAACCTGAATGCCTGATGCGCAACTACTCAAGGGCCCACAAGGGTTAACAAATGCCCCTCCACTTTAAAAAGTGGGGGTGTAGGTTTGAGATGAAGGCTTCTCTAAAGGTTTAGCAAGTTCCTAGCTTCCAAACTTGCAGGTGACTGGAGAACCAGGTTTAGAGGGCCTGGTCCTACCTGCTCCAGGAGAAGGTAAAGGAGAGTGATGGGACTCCGTTATTTGCCTAGCTAGTGGTTTCCTTGTTAAAGTGGGTCACTGGCAGATCCTCAGTGGGTATAGACCACTGAAATTCATTTCAAAATGGGAATAGAACCAGGAAGCTCTCAGCGAAGATGGGGAGGGGTTGAGGTTTGATCTAGGACCCATTAAGGCATTTACATTACTCACAGGACTACAGTCCTCCCTGTGTCTAGATAAAGACATGTCACAACTAGGTGGTGGTGAAGCAGCTAGCCTCAGGAACTCACCAAATATAGATTGGATGGCTGGATGCGACCAAAATCGTTGTAGACAGGCAGAAGAAACAAGCCAGAGATCGGAGTTCAATATGACACTTTCCAACAAAGGAGAAGCTTGTGCTGAATGGCGCAGCATTCTACCCAACAAAATGCCACAGCATTGACCCCTTTTGCACTAAAGCAGGAAACTCAAAAGGTGCCCAGTAGAGCAAACAACATGGTAGCTCAGCAATTTAATGCCCGAGGAGTTTAATAAAAGAATGAGGAAATCTGGATAGCTGCCACTGTAGAGGCCAGCTCTAGCAGCGATGTAGCGTGGAATCTTGAAGAAACAAAGAAAGAAAAAAGCTAGTAAAAATAGACTGTTCCCAGCAAAGCTGAGCCCCCGCCGGCTCTAAGCCCAAGACCTGAGCGATCACATGACTGCTAATCGCTCAGCTCTGTGTTCTCAAAGCTGAGAGCAGTAACTGCCAGTCACTGTTCACTGTTCTGCTCCCTCAACACTCACTGGAGCTTCGGACTAGAGAGGAGGCAGGCGCAGCTCGCTTTGGTTGTCAGATGCGGGCTGAGACCCAGAGACAGCTGTCAATCAGTGATCTGGGTGGATCACAATATAGTTGAGACCCTTCCAGAACCTGGAGTGGCTCTGTGACATCAGCTGACAGCAGATTTTACCGCCGTCATGCAGAATGCAGGTTGTGTGAAATGAGTGTCACTACGCACAGGGCATACTAAATATCACAGAATTCAAGGAAACAAATGCGTCGTCAGGATGCTTCAAATTTTTTACGTTTACAAACTTCAAAAATGTTCAGAATAGGAGTGCGCTAAAAATAATTGAAATGCAATGTGGATATGAATATATGATTTTACATTTTGGCCATAGATACACTTCGAATTGTGTCTCCAAGCCATGTGGCAGTTGCAGAAACCTGTAAAAGCAACTGTGTGTTAATTCATGCTTCCCTTGTAATTGTAGCAGAGTACATTGTTTCCAACTGATAAAAACATCTGAGGGTGACAATGCCGTATCAGAGACCAAACATTTAACCTCAGTCCACATTTTAAAATGAGCAGTTAATGTTTATGAGCAGTGGCGGCTCCCCCCCCCCCCCCCAAGCGGCCAGTGGCACCCCCCCCCCCCCCCCGCTGTCTGTCAGTCGGTCGGCACTTACCCCATCTAACTAGGCGGGTAGCGTCTGTTCCTTCTCCTCCATTGGGGGCTTCCAGCGTGCGACTCCTCCCCTCCCAGGTATCCAAAAAGATCGCCTGTCTTTTCAACCAACCAATCAGATGACTGGTCTCAAAACCTGCTTCTTGTTTGACCAGGAGGAGTATCAGTGTTACAAGAGCACATATTCATTCTCTGTTGTAACAGACCTGGGTGGGCCCTGTTTGCATTCTCTGCGCCCCAAGCTCACCCTATTTTGAAGCCTATTAGAGCATCTGGCTCCAATCACATGCGTCAAAAAAACACCCCGACGTTGTAATTCATGCATCCGGCGTCCTTCAAGGGGTCAGACGCATGGCTAGGGGGAAGGCGGTGATGGATAGGAGGGCGGCGCACTTAATGGATGGGCCTCCCCTGTTTATGAGGGTAGAATATAGGGGGCTTTAGGTAGATAAAGAATATAGAATAAAGCAACAGAACCCTTTAACACGGTGTCCAAAAAAAAAAAAAAAAAAAAAAAATGTGAAAGAAAGGCTTGTGCTCTATTTTAAGTAGTAACATTTACAAGATTGATTATTACTGTTAGAAAAAATATGATTTTTTGTACTGACCGTAAAATCCTTTTCTCTGACATCCATGGACTGACACGGTGTCTCTTTACACTTTACACGTGGGTTATGTCCCTGCTTGCAGGAGAAGACCTAGGCAGAATGTGAAATGTTATACATACATTCTAAAAGCCAGAGCTGAACAGCCCCACCCAGGGGGCGGTCCCTCCGGACATAACCCTCCCACTACAGTCAGCAGACTTCAGTTCGTAACAAAGCAGTACAAACTTAAAAGGAAGGGTGGGTGCCGTGTCAGTCCATGGATGTCAGAGAAAAGGATTTTACGGAGAGTACAAAAAATCCTATTTTCTCTTACCATCCATGGACTGACACGGTGTCTCTTTACACTTTACACGTGGGATGTCCCAAAGCAGTGTCAAGAGGGATGGGAGCAGTATAAATGGAAAAACCAAAACTTCACTCCAATAAGGCAGAGCTCCTCAACGGAGGAGTCGCAACTTTAAACAGCGGCCTGCAGCACCCTGCGGCCGAAGGAAGCATCCGAAGATGCAGCCACATTAACCTTATAAAACTTAAAAGGCATGAACAGACGACCAGGTCGCCGCCTTGCACACTTGTGCAACCGACGCTTGATGTCGGGAAACCCAGGAAGCACCAATTGCCCTGGTGGAATGTGCCGTAACCAGAAAGGGAGGCGCCCGCCCTTTGAGAGCATAGGCTTGAATGACGGTTTGTCTGATTCCCCTAAAAATGATGGCAGACGAAACCGCTTGGCCCTGTTATGGACCAGAGACAGTCACAAACAGTGAGTCGGACTTCCGAAGAGAAGCAGTAGCAGACAGGTACACCCGTAAGGCTCGTACCACCTCCAATATGTGCAGCGCAAACTCTCTGGGATGCGATGGGTGAGGACACAAGGACGGGAGGGCAATGTCCTCATGTAGGTGAAAGGTCGACACCACCTTTGGCAAACAAGGAAGGTCGCGGATGCAACACCGCCTTATCTTTATGGATGACTAAATATGGCGACTTGCAGGACAAAGCCGCCAACCCAGACACTAATCAAACAGAAGTGATTGCCACTAAAAAGGCCACCTTCTGAGACAAGACAAGAGGGGAATATCCTGGATATTCCCAAAAGGAGGTTCCTGGAGGACCGAGAGCACCAAATTCAGATCCCACGATGGGAGAGGAGGCTTGACAGGAGGGAGCACATGGCGAACCCCCAACACAAGGTGCTAACCAAGAAAATGACCCGCTAGAGGTCGCTGAAAGAAGACGGCCAAGGCCGAAATCTGATCCTTGATGGTACACAAAGCAAGCTTTTGGGTCACTCCACACTGCAGAGGACGCAGGATTCTGGGGACGGAATACGTCCGAGGACGCCAGTCCAGCGCTTCGCACATTGCGATCTAAGCTTTCCAGGCACGGTGATAGATCTGCCTGGAGGAAGACTTCCGTGTCCTTAACATGGTCAAAATGACCGAGTCCGAGAGACCTCGGTCCCTCAACACCTGGCTTTTAACAGCCCTGCCGTAAAAGCCAGAGACTGTAAGCCGGATGAAACATAGGACCTTGAGACTGAAGGTCCTCCCTCATCGGCAACCGCCAGGGAACGTCCGCGACGAGACGTACCAGATCAGCGTACCAGTGATGCTGAGGCCAATCCGGAACAATTAGGATTGCCGGAGTTTATATCAGGCGATAAGGACCCTATGGGGCCACCAACGCATCCGAGGCATCGCCCAAGGATCCCTGGATCTGGCCACAACCTCGACCCTTGCGATTGAGTCGAGAGGCCATCAGGTCCACATCCGTCGTGCCCCACCGTCGGTAAAGGAGTTGAAATATGCAAGGACCACTCTTCTTGGTCCGGTGTCTGGCGATTGGCGACTCAGATAGTCCGCCTGCCCATTGTCTATGCCCAGAATGTAAAATGGCCTACATTCCGGCCCACTTCAGGATACGGACTACCTCGGAAGCCGCAGCTGAGCTCCGAGTTCCCCCTTGATGGTTTACATACGCCACCGCCGTGGTGGTGTCCGACTGGCTCCTGATGGAGCGACCCCGTACTCTCTCCGACCTGAGGAGAGACACAGTCCGATGGCCCGTATTTCCAGAACAGTGATTGGTAAACGGGCTCGTCCAGAGTCCAAGGCCTGAGCCGACAGGACTCCCCAGACTCCACCCCAGCCCGTCAGGCTGGTGTCCGTCGTGAGTACCGTCCATTGGATGGGAGGGGAACGACTTTCCGGACCAAAGAGCCGAGGATCTCAACCACCATGTCAGGGGTGCCCTGACCAGGTGAATCACCTGGATCTGAAGATCCAAGGACAACGGGATTTGTCCCAGGTGGACAAGATCTCCTTGTGCAATGCCCTGGTGTGTGATTGGGCATACGGAACGGCCGCGAAGGAGGTCACCACGAGTCTCGGGACTCTCATGCAAAAAACGGATTGACATCCATTTTTGGGATGTCAGCACCCGCACCGCAGACTGAAGTGTCAGCAACTTCTCCAGAGGTAGGAGACCTTTGCCTCCAAGGAGTCCAGAATCAGAACTAGATACTACAGACACTGAGTCGGGACCAGGACTGACTCCTGAATGTTCAGGAACCACCCGAGTCCCTGAGGGTCTAATTGACGATAGTCACCTTTCCTCTAAGTCTGATCCACTTTCTGCTCTTAGCAGAAGATCGTCCAGATAGCCCACGACAGCAATGCCTCGCTGTAACAGAAGGCTAGAACCGGAGCAAGCACCTTGGTGAACACCCTTGGTGCCGAGGCTAGGCCGAAAGGAAGAGCCACAATCGATAGTGGACTTCGCTGATCGCAAGCGCAGAAACTTCTGGTGACTTGCGCAGATCGGAACATGCAAGTAGGCGTCCTTGAAGTCCAAGGACGCCAGAAAAAATCCCTTTGGTGGAGTGTAGCGATCACCGTGCGAATGGATTCCATGCGGACTTTCTGCACCTTCTCGAAGGCATTCAGGGCCTTGAGGTCCAGGATAGGTCGAACCACGTCCTATTTTTGGGACGACAAACAGATTCGAGTAGAATCCCTGAAAACTCTCCTGTGACGGAACCGGCACAATCACTCCACCTGATCAAATCCTGTACAGCCCCCAAGAGGGCTGCCCGACAGGTAGGAAGGAGAGGAAGATTTGAGGGAAAGAATCTGTCTGGGGGCCAGGATCGGAATACTATCCTGTATCCTGAGGTGACCACCTCGCACACCCACCAGTCAGAGATTCGGGAGGACCACCGATTCGTGACCTGCGAAGTCGTCCCCCCACCCCAGAGTCGGGCGGAGGCAAGACTTCACGCGGAGGCGGGCTTGGGAGCCGCTTGTTCGGCTTACGCACCCAGGGGCACTTGTGCCCACCAGCCGAACTGCCGTCAGTCTGAGAGGGCGTACCCGTGGACTGACTGACGAAAAAACCCCGTTTTGCTGGAAAGGAAGGCCCCTGTTTGTGGCGGGCCTCCTCACCCTTGCTAGTCTAAGGAAGAAGAGTGCTTTTACCTCCCATGACGATGTCATCCAGAGCAGCACCGAAAGATCTACCACCTTTAAATGGTAGATCCGTCAGGAGCTTCCTAAGGCTAGGTCAGCAGACCAGCACTTCAACCAGATAAGACGACGCAATACCACCACCGAGACAGAGGCCCTGGTTATTAAAGGGACCGCGTCCAACGTGGCGTCGCACACATAAACCAGGCCCTGAACCAGTTGGTGGGCCAAAGCAACTGTGTCTGGAGGAAGATTATGCTCCTGTACAGCTAGGTGCAACATTTTTGCCCAACCTGTAAGTGTTTCAGACACAAGGGTCGCCGCTACCACAGGCCGTAGGGCGGATCCCAACAAGGCAAACATGGCTCTGCTCACCACTTCTGACCTCCTGTCAGTGGGGTCCTCAAATGCAGGAGTCCCCTCCATTGGGAGAGTGATGGCCTTGTTCAACCGGGCGACTGGAGGGTCGACCCTGGGGGAGAAGCCCACTTTTTAAGTAGGGCATCTTCAAGGGGTATCTGATAGACAAACACCGCGGGACCAAAAAAATAAAATTCTTCTGCGGCTTTTCCCAG
Organism: Rana muscosa; assembly: GCA_029206835.1. Classification (NCBI taxonomy): domain Eukaryota; kingdom Metazoa; phylum Chordata; class Amphibia; order Anura; family Ranidae; genus Rana; species Rana muscosa. Next base: position 186,826,184 of record CM055123.1, read on the forward strand.
ACCTTATCAATGAGCTGGTCAAAGAAAGTACATATGGAAAAACCTCTTTAGAAGGCCTGGCCTTAAAAGAACCAAAGGAGACTGTATCCGCCTGAGGTTCTGCATCCGCAGCATTATAGCTTGAGAGTGTCCCTCACCGCAGTCATGAGTACACTAACAAGCGCCCTGTCATTTACTGACTCAGAACTGGAGTTTTCCTCATAAAGAATGTCCTGTTCAAAACCATGCAATACATTCAGAACTAGGGTCCTGAGCGGTAGTGGCTAGGCCCATATCTGAATCAGCGCACTGCCCTCATGAAGTAAAGTGGGGAGAGGGCGCTTTTTTGCTCCCTTGTGCTTGCACACAGCTCCCATCCTGGTCAGAAATGATTCCAGAACTGCCCACAACTGGTCCCTAGGGACCGCAGGTGCTGAAGCACTGCCTGTTGTCCACTGACATTTAGGGGAAGCTGGTGACAGACTCCATATTGCCCCCCTCTGAGACTCCTCAGATAAAAAGTCCACCCACAGGCTGTGCTGACTGAGGAGGGGGCGCCCAGGGGACTCACCAAACCGGACCAGGGACCGCTCAGTTCCGCTGTCTGTACCGCGCTGTGTCAGCGCTGGTGAGCTGTGAGGAGATTGTGAGGAGATTCGCGCTGTTACAGCAGCGCTAGAGGCCAAAACTAGTGCTGAAGAGTGCGCGGGCTACAAGAAAATGGCCGCCGCACTTCACTGCGGCAAGATGGCCGCCATGACTCAGCAAAAGTGAAAAAAACAGCACACACACAGCGCCACTCAGGCCCCAAAACACACAAAAAAAGGCCCCAAGCATATCTGCAGACCAGCATTAGCCCCTCCAAGAACAGTGTGACCCCCAGGCACCCCACACAGCACAGCGCCAGCAATGGTGACAGAGTGACAATGAAATACAGGGGGAGACAGGGAAAATTCCCCACAGAAAAACACACAGCCTTTTGTACTCACCTGCAGGCAGGAGAGACTACTTACCCATCCCCTGAGGGACCCACTGGTGTGTTTCTGACAGGACTATCACAGTGCAGTACTGAGTAGCTGTCGGCCCGGTCCACCGCGAAAGATACAGTCAGTCAGGAACTGTTCAGTCTTGAGAGGACCGTGGGAGCATGAAAGCAAACCCGGCCACCCCTGGAGTCATGGGGCCTGTCGTGAACTGAGTCTCACGCACACAAGGCGAGGATCAGCACGCTCGATGGTCGGACAGGGAAGACTACGAGGATATCTTGTATTCATCCTGTTGCCCAGCCGACAGTTGATAGAAAATTCTCAAAAATAAAATAAAAAAGAATTCCAGAAAAGGAAAAAAATAGGTCAGGAGACTGGCTCCTGAGAGAGCCACGTCTTCTCCTTCTGCTAGGCAGAAAAAAACTGAAGTCTGCTGACTGTAGTGGGAGGGTTATGTCCGGAGGGACCGCCCCCTGGGTGGGGCTGTTCAGCTCTGGCTTTTAGAATGTATGTATAACATTTCACATTCTGCCTAGGTCTTCTCCTGCAAGCAGGGACATAACCCACGTGTAAAGTGTAAAGAGACACCGTGTCAGTCCATGGATAGTAAGAGAAATCACATTTGCCAGACAGCCCTAATTAGACTGCACTGCAAACAAATTTATTGCAAGGGTGAAATATCCACTTTCTAACTAATTTTCGCAGCATTTATATACTGTAACATTTCAATTTCTGAGCACATCCATCACAGCAGTATAGGTGCATGAGAGGATAGGACAACCCCAGAACCACACACATTGCTCTAAATCAAGTGCACACCACCCAACCCTCCCACCCATCGGTACTTCTAGTACAAACAACAAAATAAAAAGAAGCCATATGTGCGTGGGACTCAAGCAAGCGGGAAGAATTTTCAAGAGACAACAGGAAAAGTGTCTTTGCTTGTTATACCATTTGCTTTTAGGCCAATAAATCTATAGCTAAACACAGCATGTGTGAGTCACACATAATCATACACTGCCTCTGTATAGTATCTCTCCTACAGAAAAACAAGCCTAAGGTTTCCAAAAACTAACTGAGGTTAAAAAAAAAAAAAAAAAAGTGATAATAGGAGAACACATCAGTGAAAACCCAACAGGGGTCCTAGTCCCTCACCACTTAATCCAAAACTTTGAAAAAGGTCTTGGTTTTAGAAACATTTTAAAAAGAATGGTGCTCAAGGTTACCAATGCGGAAAACATTTCTTTCCAAAAAATAAACTGCTGCACCACACATGCAGACAGATATTACACAATACTTCTTATATGTTATGTAGACTAATGAGAAAAAAAGCTCAACTCTATGGATTAGATTTAAAAAAGTGAATAAACTCCTGTGCTACCCTCTTATTGTGAACAATATTAAATATTAAAGGCTGCTGCAAAAAAAGCTGCTGCTAAGCAATAACCAATATATAAATTAATATTAGTTGTGAGACCTGTATAGTGAAAACTTCCATGTGCCACAATAAATGCATTAAAACATCAACTGTGTGTTTGAGACTTTTGTGCATCAGGCGATAAATAAAATTCATAATATTCATAAGGGCAGGTTCACACTGCTGCGTGGTGCAAAATTGCATGTGATTCGCACCGCACTGCACTGTCTGGGCGATGCGATTTCAGCCATACAGATAGTATGGCTGAAATAACATTGCATTCAGACTAAACTTGCACAGGACCCTTTTTTTGGTCCACACCAGAATCGAATCGCATGGGTGTTAACACCCATGCGATCAGATTCATGTCTGAACTGTTAGTTTGCAGTGCAATATGCGAGCTGAAATGGGGGTGTCAATAACAACAATGTATTGACACCCCCCGCGGTTCGCATATGGCAGTGTGAACTGCTGTGCGAGTCAGGTGCGATGCGGGAACCCGCAGTGGATTCGCAGGGTTCCCGAATCGCACAAGTGTGAACCAAGCCCAAATCTTATATCCCTTACAACTCCAGTGCTGGACCTCCACTATGATATCACACACATGCTCCACCTCTGTGCTCACTCTGCCCTCACCTCCAACACACGACCCAAGTAATTCAGGTCATATAGCTCTTAAACTCACATTAACATCTCCTAACCCACACTCGCTGCCCACGTGTCTTCATCAGGGTCTCTGACAAAGTCATGTGGGATGTGACGTAACGCGTAAGGCAGAGAAGGGTGACGTCATACGCACAAACCGGAAGTGGATGTCTGAGATTGAGATGCAGTACAGTGGATAATTTCTGCGATATGTGATACTGGTTTTTAACCCTCAGAATTGAAAAACTAAGCAGCTTGGCCCTTGACCTTTTAAAGGGGTACAAACCCAAATTACTCTGGATATGTCCAAAAGGAGGAAGTGAGAGCAGGGTTTAGTGGATGTCCATCTGAACACAAGTACAAGTGCTATATGACCTGAATTACTTGGGTCATATGCTGGAGGTGAGGGCAGAGTGAACACAGAGGTGGAACACATGCGTTAGAGCAAAGTGGAAGTGCAGCATTGGAGTTGTGGGCAAAATTTACTGTGAGGAATATAGGATTTATCGCAAATGTTATGAGCGTTACTTATTGTGTGATGCACAAAATATTCAAATACACAGTTGATGATGTTTTAATGCATTTATTGTGGCACATGGAAGTATTGCACTATATAGGTGTCACAATTATTATTTATCCATTGGTTATTGCTTAGAATCGCAGAATCTATTTCTTTGTTTATCTTTGGATTAGATACCCATTTACCCATTTTTGCAATAAAAAACACCACAGCACCACAAAATGACATTCTATTCTAAAGCATGACAGAGTAACCGTCACAATTTGAGGCTGCTCTGCTGTCTCTGGGAATCCACAGCTTGATATTATAGAGGGAACAATCAATTCAAACGTGTAAAGACAAGAGGACAGTTACATCAATTGCAGTAACAGTCAACAGCAAAACAGCTTTAAAAATTTTAGATTTGGCTGGCCAAGTCAGAGTCCAGACTCCAATCCAAGTGTGGTGCACTGAATCGACCACACCGCTTCCTAGCCAGCCAGCCACCAACACCCTCCGGTTGCTTTGCGATTTGACTGAGGGCATGTGTGAATTCGCACTTAGGCTGAATTTACACGGACTTGCAATACAATGCAGGGAAAATGGAGGTACATTTCCATCTATTTTATGTGCGTTGATCTGTGGTTTAGCACATTTGTAAAATGCAGGTCAATGCATAGACACATGAAAAACAATAGTTTTTTATTTTTTATTTTTTATGTGTCCAGTTCACACTACAACTCTGCGTTGCATAAAAATGCAACATGTATGCATTTTAACGCAACGCAGGTCAACGTAGCTTTGTTGTGTGAAAAGAACACATAACAAAAAAAAAAAGTGTGTCTATGTGTTGACCTGCTTTTTCCATGTGCTCTAAAACGCAGATCCAGGCAAGTCAAAAAAAAACGCACATAAAAACGGATGTAAATGTTCATCAATTTTCCCTTCATTTTATCACAAGTCAGTTTGAATTCAGACTTCATGAAAGGAATCCCGAAAAGGACAACAACCAATGTTCAGTTTGCATAAAAGGAATGGTCTAAACCTGCTTCTAAGGCCCCTTTCACACGGAGGCGTTGAAAAAATGCAAAAAAATTATGTTTTTTTACCGCGATTTTACCTCGTTCGCGGTAAAAATAGCGCTAACGCATGTGCGTTTTTACCGCGTTTTTGTGGTAAAAAGGATTATTTGGTATCCCACAATCCTCCACTCTACTGCGGTCATGTGACCTTCCCACAGATTCTGGGTGTTTTTTACCGCGGTACTCATTCATTTCAATGGGGATAGGCGTTTTTACAGCGCTATTTTATGCGCCCCAAAGATGCTCCAAAAAAGCTGTTTGCAGGATTTTTTCCAACGCACAGCCAGCAAAACGCCTCAGTTTGAAAGCCCTCAGGGCTTTCACATTAAGAATGATGGGGCAGGATTATTTCAGGCATTTTTACAGCGCTGTTTTTACCACGAAAACGTGGTAAAAACGCCTCAGTGTGAAAAGGGGCCTAACCCTCATGCAACTTTGATCAGCAGCTTCAGGAATGTTTGGTGGTACTTAATGTAGCAAAAAGATTCTGACAGTAACCAAAAGGTTAACATTTTTTATAGACTGGAAAACAAATGTTTGCATTTTTTTTTTATAAAATAGGGAACATTTTACACTTTATGATTATTACTAGGTAGGGAATATCAGCGAACAGTAGTTCACTGGTGTTCCTAGCCGGACCCGGCAGCATGTGGCTGTAAATCCGGCAGTCAGATTGTGTGCGCAACACCTCCCACTGCTGCCGACGCATGACATATATTGGTGGCAGCGAAATGGTTAATTTACAAAGCTTTACCCCAGGACAAGGATTTGTATTCAAACCATGTGCCTGTAATTTTCAAATTCCATTAAGACTTTGCTAATATTTTTGAAAATAAAGATATATATTCTTGTTTTAGCTTTGTAAATTAATCCTATTGTTCTATGATGTTGTATAATTGGGGATTATTGTAATATTATTTGTGTATGTTGGTCTAAAACAAACAGTCACCCTTGTTAACAGCTTACTGACTGCAAAAAAAAAAAAACATACCAGGTTTCGGAGTTGGATGAAAAGCGGTTTTAGGTTCAGCAGCTTGTTCTGATCCCACTGGTTTTTCATTAAGGTTCACATCAGTGCTCAAGTGCAATTTCTTGTCATTTTCTTCTTCGGTCTCCTCTAGCTCTGTACTTAATGGTTTCAAGTCTTCTGCAGCAATATCACCCTTGTCCTGGATACAGACTTTGAAGGAAATAGGACTGCCAGTTTGTGACTCCATTGGCTCTCCAGAAGTTTCTAGTTAAAAAAAATAATAATCAGCTGTGAGAGGAAAGGCAAATCCTTAGATACTTCAGCCTTAACTTACATCTTGAACAGCTGTACAGCCTCCCTCCCTGTACTGAAATTTCTTACTCCAATTTCACTTTACACTGTAATCTTCTCACAGTGTGCATTAGAAGCCACAGCAAGTCAAACAGAGCCAGCCTCATTTTCACTGCTTTCACACTGACACGTTTTTCAGGCGGTTTAGCACTAAAAATATCGCTGCTATACAGCCTGAAAAAATCGTGCCCTGCAGTCTTCAGTGTGAAAGCCGAAGGCTTTCACACTGAAGCGGTGCTCGAGCAGGACCGCTCCAAAAGTCCTGCTAGCCACATCTTTGCAGCGGTGAAGGAGCGGTGTGTTTACCGCTCCATTACCGCTGCTGCCCATTGAAAGCAATGGGAAACCACGGTAATACCGCCGGCAATGCGCCTCTGCAGAGGCGCATTGCCGGCGGTATTAACCCTTTTTCGGCCGCCAGTGGGGGTTATAATCATCCTGCTAGCGGCCGAATATCGCGGTAAAAACGACGGTATATCGGCGCTAAAAAAAAAAAGCGCCTCTATACCGCCAGCGTACGTCCCCGCCCCAGTGTGAAAAGGGCCTTTCTGGCTGAAGGACATCCAGCATCATCTGGCGCATTCGTCCCCAGACTAAGGAAAGCCATAGATATTCGATTTTCCTTCCTGCAACCATGGGTTTCAAGAAAGAAAAAAAAAAAAAAAAAAATCGCTCGATTCCTCCTTTAACACAGATAGTGTTGTTAATGGGGGAATCCCTCCCACTCAGTGATTTTGTTCTGCCGGCGGGGAGCAATCCCTGCCCTAGAGTACAAAGATTACTTCTAGTGGCTATAGCCACTGGCAATAATCGCATGCTAAAAATTCGACAAGCTGGTTGTACCCAAGTTGATTGAATCTGGTACAATCAGCCTGCCCGGCCAGTCCCTGCTCGAGATGTTTTGGTGAACCTTAAATAATAGGATTTTTATGAACAGCTTATCTGTAAAATCCTTTTCTTGGAGTACATCACGGGACACAGAGCGGCATAGTAATCACTATGTGGGTTATAGACCTACCTTCAGGTGATGGACACTGGCACGCCCAAGACAGGAAGTTCCCTCCCATACTAGGAGTACCTCAGTTTTTGTAGCAAAGCATTAAGCATCCCAAGAAAGAGGGGTGGGAGCTCTGTGTCCCATGATGTACTCCAAGAAAAGGATTCTACAGGTAAGCTGTTTATAAAAATCCTATTTTATTTTTTGTACATCACGGGACACAGAGCGGCATAGTAATCACTATGTGGTATGTCCAAAAGCCATGCCCAATGAGGGGAGGGAGACACCAAATAAAAAGTAGGGCGCCGTCAGACGTGAGAACCTATACTGCAGCACACTGCGCCCAAAGGCGATATCCTCATGCCTTCTTACATCCACCTGATAAAATCTAGTGAATGTGTGGACTGAAGACCAAGTCGCGGCCTTGCAGATCTGAGCCATGGAGGCTTGGTGATGCACTGCTCAAGAAGCACAGACTACTCTGGTAGAGTGCGCTACCAGAAAGGGAAGGTTCCTTAAAACGGAGGAACCTTCCCTTTCAAATCATAAGCTTCAATGAGAACTTGGCGAATCCACTTTGAAATAGTAGACTTTGATGCTGCCTGACCCTTCCTGTAGCCTTCTGGCAGAACAAATAAAACATCTGTTTTCCAAATCTGAGCAGTAGCCTTAAGATAAATTTTAACTGCTCTCACTACATCCAAGGAATGCAATGATTTCTCTTCTGCAGAACTAGGTTCTGGAAAAAAAAGAAAAAAGGGAGAACCACATCTTGGTACCACTTTAGGAAGAAAGGTCGGATGAGGACGTAGAACGACTCTATCCTCATGAATAATCAAATATGGCTCTTTACAGGAAAGAGCAGCTATTTCCGACACCCTTCTAGCCGAGGATATGGCTACCAAAAGGGCCAATTTTCTAGTCAAGAGGACTAGGGGAGTATGAATTAAAAGGTTCAAATGGCTGTTTTTGCAATGCCGATAGGACCAAAATTCAAGTCCCATGGACACAAGGCGGGCTTTAACGGGTGGATTGATCTGGGTTACCCCTTGCAAAAAACCTCGAACAAGAGAGTGCGTAGCTAACGGCCTTTGAAACAATATCGCTAAGGCCAAGATCTGACCCTTGGTAGTACTCAAGGCCAGCTTCATGTCTACACCCAACTGTAGAAAGTCAAGAATTCTGCCAATGACATACCTTTGAGGATGCCACCCTCTAGCTTCACACCAAGACACATACGCCTTCCAGACTCTATAATATAGAACTCTAGAGGCTGGTTTTCTTGCACTAATTAGGGTAGATACCACTGAACCCGAAAGTCCCCGCTTCCTTACAATGTGGGATTCAATAGCCAAACCGTTAAATTTAGCGGTTGTAAGGAAGGATGGAATATTGGCCCTTGCAAGAGTAGATCGTGACGCAGAGGAAGGGTCCAAGGATCCCCTACGAACATCCTTATAATTTCTGCGTACCAGGACCTTCTGGGCTATGCCAGAGCCACAAGAATCACTGTCTTTTTCTCCATCCTGAATCTGAAGGAGCCATGGTAATAGTTGCATCGGGGGGAAATGCATAAGACCATTTTCCCTGGAGCGTAAATCTCCCTAGGACTGCTCCCCAACCCAGAACACTGGCGTCCGTTGTCACCACCTTCCAGGTGACTGGACTGAAGGATTTTCCTTTTTGCAGATTTTTGGGTACTTACCACCAACAGAGGCTTTGACGTACCTCTGGGGTTAGAATCATCGGGAAGTCCAAAGCTTGGACTCTTGTTCCAGGCTGAGAGGATGGTGTTTTGTAGCATCTTTGAATGAAATTGGGCATAAGGGACAGCTTCGAATGAGGCCACCATCTTGCACAATAACCGCATGAAAAGGCGAACGGAGGGATCTCTTTTCGTTCTGACCACCTGGACCAGCTCTCTCAAGGAAGTGACCTTTGCCTGGGGCAGAAAAAAACTTTTTGGTCTGTATCTATGACCAGACCCAAATATTCTAACCTTTTGACAGGTTGTAGGGCTGATTTTTCCAGATTGAGAACCCAACCCAAAGATTCCAGATACTTGACCGTGCAGCGTACAGCCTCGTTCAAGCTGACTACCGACTGATCCACCAGCAGTAGATCATCTAGGTATGCCATTATCGACACCCCCCGAGTCCTTAGTCTGGCCAAGAGTGGGGCCAGAACCTTTGTAAATACTCGAGGTGCGGTGGCCAGCCCGAAGGGTAAGGCCACGAACTGATAATGGTGTTGCTCCACCTCGAACCGTAAGAGTTTCTGATGAGCGAGAAAAATAGGTACATGCAGATGCGAATCCTTTATGTTGATTGATGCAAGTAGCTCTACCCCCGAAGGGTGGAGACCACCAACTGGATCGACTCCATGGGAAAGGAGCGGATATTCAAGAACTGGTTTAGACCCTTGAGATCTAAAATAGGTCCGATATCCCCATTTGGTGTTGGTACTGTAAAAAGGTTTGAATAGAAACCTAAATTGTGTTCCTCTGGAGGAACCTCTATGATCACCCCATGGGACAACAGTCGGTTCAAGGCGAGAAAGAGGGACCTTCTTTTTACTGGATCCTTTGGTACACTTGATCTCAGAAAACGAGGTGGAGCCCAGCTTAGTTGGCTTACGTCCCCAGGGCTCCTTGTGTCCCTGGGCTTGACCCTGAAATTTCCTTCCAGGCGCGGACCGCGGAGGCCATCGAGGCTGCCTGGAGGCAGAAGTTCCAGGAACTGGAGAGGTATCACGTTTAGAAGAAGGACGCCTACTCCTTCTTTTGACCGGTAACAGAGTACTTTTCCCGTTAGAAATTCTTTAGATATACTTGTCCAAATCATCTCCAAATAAACATTCACCGTGAAAGGGGAACCCAGCCAAAAGCTTTTTGCAGGGTGCCTCAGCAGACCAATTCTTTAACCATAAGAGCCTACGCATATGCACCAACAGGAGCGTCAGGCGTGAGGCCTGATGAATTGAATCCTTAATAGCATCCACTGCAAAGCATAATGCCTTTGGCAAGTCGGCTAAGTCCCGAGCTTGTTGAGCAGGGATTTCCTTGAAAAATTGCTTCATCTGATCTTTCAGGGCCTGGCAGACGCCAATGGCTGCTACCGCCGGCTGCACTACTGCCCGATACAGAAAAATAAATCTTTAATAAGGATTCCAACTCTTTATCCGTTGGATCTTTAAACATCTGGACATTGTCCACCGGACATGTCAGACTTTTATTCACACAGGAGATAGCTGCGTCCACTGCTGGCAGACTCCATCTCTTGGTAAACTTATCTTCCATAGGATAAAGAGCAGAAAACTTCTTAGAAGGGAGGAAATGCTTATTATGGGTGATCCCAATCCTCATACATAAGCCCCTCCAGTAAAGGATGAGTAGGAAAGGTACAACTAGCCTGCAGAGCCTTTAGTGAACTCAAAGAAGAGACGGGCCTTCCCACTGACTCTGTTAGGGGCAATTTAAATGCCGCACTGTCACGTACCTTACAGCGGAGCCCGAGAGGATGAGGGTGGCCTCTTGCAAGGTTCCGGTCCAAGCACCCCTGGTGGTAGATACAGGGAGTGCAGGGGCATGAAAGGGTGCAGGTGCCTGTAGGTTAAGGCTGAAGCTTGGAGATACAGGAACTTCTGTAGAGAAAATGAAGAAGCCAGACACCAGATCCAATCAGGAAGAACCAGGTTGGGATAAACAGGAACAAGCAGAAGTTGGCAATAGACTGGCGGCGGGGTACACAATCAGAAGGCAGAGCCGTAGTCAAAAGTCCAAGCCGAGGTCAGCGCGCGCACGTTCACATGGAAGCGCCATTGCGCTTGCCCATTCTGAACCCCGTTCATCTCACTCTAAGGTTTCATGCATGCGCATTGGCGTTAGCGAAACAGAAATTAGCAGCTAGTGCATGAGGATGAGCGCTTGCTGTGTCATTGGTGTTAGCGGAACGGAACGGAGGTTAGCAGCTGCTGCATGTGGATGAGCACTTGCTGTGTGAGTTCTCTGACACGCACGAACCATTTCAGTAAGGGATTGTACCATCAACTTTTCAGACTGAGGCTAAAAAGAGTTGTTCTACCGTAGATTCTTCAGAGGCAGACATATCAGAATGTATTTCCTCCTGATCCCCTGAGGGTAAATCAACCTCTTCTGGGTGTTGTTGCTCGGCTGTCAAGGAGCCCGAGGGGGGAGAGGGGGATCTGCCACACTTTTTACAAGCAAGGGAAGATGCGAACAAGGCTGTCAACCTCTTTTCCAACCCCCCCCAATGCTGAGTCCAGAGCATCCTCTGTAACAAATACAGGAGCAGGTGGGCTGAGGGCGGATGCAGCACCTAACAGCCCCGATGACTCACCCTGGGCAGACAAATGCGACTCATCAGGGGAGGAGGGCATCGTGGAGGCCTGACCAGGATCCTCAGAGACTGACGGGGAAGCCTTTGGTTTTTTAAAAGGCTTAGTCCCCGAATTTCTGGAAGGCATAGTCCCAAGCACAAAAGCAGAGGTACTTGTTCCCAGAATCGCATCAACTGCTGAAATAGTCCAGCCCAAATGCTGCTATTCAAATCAGCCTGATGCAGAGCACTACGTGTCAATTGGGGATGCCTGTACCACCATATACCTGCGAGCCTTCAATGCTCCCGTGTCCCTCCGTCAGCCAGAATGTCTGTACTACACAGACTTATAGACTAGGGCGAGAGCCCGAAGCACGCTGCAGGCACAAGCGCTGCCCTACCTGAAATGGAAGCTGCGCGAGGATGGCCCTCCAAACTGACAGCAGCACAAGAGGATACTTCGGATTACTGCCACTATACAGAAACTCCCAGAGGTCAGGCAGCGCAGCTCCGCAAATCTCCTTGACACAGACCACCAGCAGGATAGAGCAGGTAAGACACTGCCATCTAGGAGGCTAAAACAGACATGACACTGAATGCTGCATGGAAGGTTTTCCTGAGTGAACCAAGTTAATCAGGAACCCTCGCTTACCTTTCCCTGCCGCAGAACCCTACTAGAACAGTTCGTCCAATCTTCTCCCATCACGACGGGTATGTCAACAGACCTTTAGGGACCGGGCTCCTTTTCGGAAATCCACTCCCCTGGACCTGTAGCGCATCCTGGCAGTAACTTTTGGTTTTTGGTATAACCAAAGAACTGGGGCCCAGGATCCAGCCCTCCGAGGAGAGGCATTACAGGCAAAACCTTGTTCTTCACAACCGAGTCCCGGGTACCGTTCATTTTGGCCTCAGTGGCACTTTGGACAGATCCGGTATAGCCTGCTTGGCCCAAAGGACCTTCCAGCAGGGCTTCTGATGATACATCTTTAACCGTGACCAACACCTTAGACACTGCCGAAAAAACTGAGGTACTCCTAGTATGGGCGGGGTTATATAGAGGAGGGGGACTTCCGGTCTTGGGCGTGCCAGTGTCCATCACCTGAAGGTAGGCCTATAACCCACATAGTGATTACTATGCCGCTCTGTGTCCCGTGATGTACGAAAAAGAAAGTTTGCTTGGACCAAGCACACAGCTGTCAGTGTTCAACTACATACAGTACTATGTGTTCTGCCAGCAGGCACTTCCAATCCCGCTCCCTGGAACAAAATCAAAGTCAGGCTGAGTGCTGCTCAGCCATTCACAAAAAGCTTTGTAATTTCTGAATAAATACAAGGCTTCCCCTAAATGGCTGAGGTGGAAGGATGATGTCACAATCTCTACTTCTGTAAGAGAACCAATAGGAACTCTCCTGCGCAGGCGCGCGTGCGTCAGCAGTCCCGGAATACTGGCGTGCGCACCCCCGGGCCACAGCAGCCCTTCCAGAGTGCTAGTACGCATGCGCGTGGACGACGTGTGGGTGCGCGCCCCTAATCTCTTTTGGCGCCAGTCTGCGAGGATCTCACCTGCTGGTGGTAATGCATGTTTCATGGACTGTAGTACCGGCGTCCACCAGCGGGTGTATTCCGGCAGTATGGGACAGGCAGCACTTCCTGCGCTCAGATGTGACCTGAAGCCTGATTACAAAACTTCCTATCTATTTAAGGAAGTCCTGACTCTCAAGCAAGTGCTGATTAGTCTTCAGCTGTGTCCTGAAAACTTCCTGGTTCCTGTTATGCTGCTTGATAACCGTTGCTGACTTTGGCTTTCCCCGACTCGGTCTTTGGACTCTGAACACTTCCTGATTACTGGCTGAAGTGTTCCAGTGTCCGGTGCCTGTCCAGCTGTCTGGGTCTCCAAGCCACATCTGTTCCAGCAAGCTCTGCAAGCAACTTTCTCAGGCACTCGTGTTCCTCCTGGCCCTAGCCTCCATCTGTTCCACCCTCAGTGGGGCTTGGACTGGAGATACAAGAGAGGCCGACCTCATCATATCAGACTCCTACCAGGTATGTGACAACTTCAGTCAGAAGCAGCTTTGTATTCATTCAGAAAATACAAAGCTTCCTGTAAATGTCTGAGCAGCACTCAGCCTGACTATTTTGTTCTGAGAGGAAGGCCCCCGTCCCACTGCCAGAACACAGGGCTATGTGAGTAGCTGAAGCTACATACAGTTCATATAGTGCTGACAGCCACTGCATGTTAATGAAGGAAATAGTTTGCTTGGACCAGCTTGATCCAAACAAACTATTGAACGTTCACTATAATATGAAGTTAGGCTCTAAAGTGTCTATAACAGACATCTCCTGATAACCAACTACACACTGGCTTTAGACTCGTGTCTTCTAGTAGCCCAGGTTGTTCAAAAATGACAATGAGCTCTGATGCACTTGCACAGGGCTCTCTTTCCCTGGTCCTGGTAGCCAAACAAAGCAGTGCAGAAGCAGGAAAAAGGTACTACTGTGCAGGGAAAGAGGCAAGTGACCAATTAACTTTACCCTGCACAGTAAAGGGCATTTTTCTGGTGGGGGGTTCATGTTATGGATTTTTCAGTTCAACACAGCTCTAGTAGCCCACTGGACTGGAGTCATGCCACTACAAAAAAGCTTAAGCCCTTGTTCACACCACACGTGCATAAAAACTGATGAAAAAACTGTGTAGATTTCACTTGCAGAGACACAAGTTTACGTCAGTTTTCATGCACGTTTCAGTGAGTTATGCACATTGACATCAGTCTTCCTTCATGAGTGTCTTTTATGTGCCCTGTTCACATACACGTTGCAGATTCCTGCGCAAAAGAAAATCTGCACGGGATACCAGTGTTGTGGTGTGAAAAGGGCAGAACGTACCCTTGCAGAATGCGTGCAGAAAAAACGATGTCTCTGAACATGGTGTGAACGAGGCCCAAGAGCCTTTGTTTGCAGCTACTCCTGAAAAGCTTCTCGGGAGAATACAGTTTGATATACCCAATTCAATTAACGTGTTCAAACTAGTACTTAAAAGGGGTTGTAAACCCTTTGTTTTCTCACCGTAATGCATCCTATGCATTAAGGTGAAAAAACACCTGGCAGTGACTGCCCCAGCCCCCGTTTTACTTACCTGAGCCCTTAAGTTTCCCATGGCGGGGACACGCGGTCCATCTGCCCAGGGTTCTCTGCTCTTGAATGGATAGATTGATAGCAGCGCAGCCATTGGCTGCTGCTGCCAATCAAATCCAATGACGCGGATGCCGGGGGGCGGGGCAGAGTCCTACATTCGGCGTCTATGGACGCCGTATGATGGACTCGGTAGCGCTCCCGCAAGGTTGTCCCTCGAGAGAGTGCTTCTCCTAGGGGGTTATACGATGCGGGGAGGAGCCGCAAGAGCCGCCAAGGGACCCCAGAAGACAGTGTTCGGGGCCACTCTGTGAAAAACTAACTGCACAGTGGAGGTAAGTATGACAGGTTTGTTATTTATTTTTATGCAGTTTTCTGTAGGAAAAAACTGACATGAAATCAACATTGGTGTAAACAGGGCACATAACTGACGCATATGAAAAAACTGATGTCAACGTGCAATAAAAACTCACTGAAACACGCATGAAAACTGATGTAATCTCTGCACGGTTTTCCCATCAGTTTTCATGCACGTATGGTGTGAACAAGCCCTAAATGAATCTTTTGTGCTGCACTGCCATTGTGGAATACTTAAACTTTACATCAATTTAATTTAAAGCTTCCAATAAATGCAATGACAATCTGATGTTCTCACCATCATTTGTGGAGCGAGATACTTCCCCAGTCTGAAGAAACTTCTGCATTTTTTTGAGGACTTTCTTGTGCGATTTATTGGGATGGAAATCTGTAGCACATAATCTAGAAAGAAATTGCTAAATTTAAAATTTTTAATTTCTCAAAGACAAACAGGGTATTATCTGAGATGCCTCTAGGTGTTTGCTAATAGATTGTACTGTACCCTAAAGTAAATGTAAAGCCAATTTTTTTTTTCTTGTTTTGTAGAGTAGGAAATGGACAAATCCCTGTCATGTTTTTTTTCCATCTTTGTCCCACTGAGGAGATCTAGCTTTACTTTCTGTCTCATAAACACAACCGGAAGTGAGAATAAAAGTTTCCAAAAACTAAGGTGAAGCCATTCTTAGTTTCCACTCAAACAAGTGCCCTTAGTGGAAAATCTTCCCCCTCATGCTCTGGTGACAACTCAAAATTTTGTATTTTCCATCACTTTTAGTCTTGTTGACAATGGTCACCATGCTAAATAGAGTGGGTAAATTCAAGGTGGTGACACCCTGCATGTCCCTTCACCTTTGATTGCTTTTGGATGGATTTTGTTTATTCATTTATTTCTTTTTTGGATTTTTTGGCATTTTAATTTTCTTCATTAATAAAGCGTTTAACCAGAGTGCGGCAGTTCAGACAACTTCTTCTCTTCGTGGTGAATTTGTGGCCTGGGATTTTTAATTGGCACCAAGAACACAAACAACCAAATAGTGGGTAAATTTCTTCAGCGGGGGCACAGAGAGCAATACAAAACAGACAATGTCTAGTCCTTTAACCCTTATCAAAAAGAAAAATATTTTGGGGTTGCAGTGCCTTAAAAAAAGTATTAAATACACCTTGAAATTTTCCACATTTTGTCATGTTAAAACCAAAAATAGGATTTTTTGTACTCACCGTAAAATCCTTTTCTCTGACATCCATGGACTGACACGGTGTCTCTTTACACTTTACACGTGGGTTATGTCCCTGCTTGCAGGAGAAGACCTAGGCAGAATGTGAGATGTTATACATACATTCTAAACAGCCAGAGCTGAACAGCCCCGCCCAGGGGGGCGGTCCCTCCGGACATAACCCTCCCACTGCAGTCAGCAGACCTCAGTTCGTAACAAAGCAGTACAAACTTAAAAAGAAGGGTGGGTGCTGTGTCAGTCCATGGATGCCAGAGAAACGGATTTTACGGTGAGTACAAAAATCCTATTTTCTCTTGTCATCCATGGACTGACACAGCGTGTCTTATACACCTTTACACGTGGGATGTCCCAAAGCAGTGTCAAGAGGGATGGGAGCAGTATAAATGGAAAACCAAAAACTTCACTCCAAACAAGGCAGAGCTCCTCAACGGAGGAGTTGCAACATCGAACAGCGGCCTGCAACACCTTGCGGCCGAAGGAAGCATCCGAAGATGCAGCCACATCAACCTTATAAAACTTAGAAAAGGTATGAACAGACGACCAGGTCGCCGCCTTGCACACTTGTGCAACCGACGCTTGATGTCGGAAAGCCCAGGAAGCACCAATTCCCCTGGTGGAATGTGCCGTAACCGGAAAGGGAGGCGCCGCCCCTTGAGAGCATAAGCTTGAATGACGGTTTGTCTGATCCACCTAGAAATGGTGGCAGACGAAACCGCTTGGCCCTGTTTTGGACCAGAGACAGCCACAAATAGTGAGTCAGACTTCCGAATAGAAGCAGTAGCAGACAGGTACACCCGCAAGGCTCGTACCACATCCAAAGTGTGAAGCGCAAACTCTCTGGGATGCGATGGGTGAGGACACAAGGACGGGAGGACAATGTCCTCGTTTAAGTGCAAGGCCGAGACCACCTTTGGCAGAAAGGAAGGTCGCGGACGTAACACCGCCTTATCCTTATGGATGACCAAAAAGGGCGACTTGCAGGACAAGGCCGCCAATTCAGACACTCATCTAATGGAAGTAATGGCCACCAAGAAGGCCACCTTCTGAGACAAAGTCAAGAGGGGAATATCTCTAATATCTTCAAAGGGAGGTTCCTGGAGGACCGAGAGCACCAAATTCAGATCCCACGGGGGGAGAGGAGGCTTGACAGGGGGAAGCACATGGCGAACCCCCTGCACAAAGGTGCTAACCAAGGGATGACCCGCCAGCGGTCGCTGAAAGAAGATGGCCAAGGCCGAAATCTGACCCTTAATGGTACTCAAAGCGAGCTTTTGGGTCACGCCACGCTGCAGAAAATGCAGGATTCTGGGAACGGAATACGTTCGTGGGCGCCAGTCCAGCTCTTCGCACACGGCGATGTAAGCTCTCCAAGTACGGTGATAGATCCTTCTGGAGGAAGACTTCCGTGCCCTTAACATGGTCGAAATGACCGAATCCGAGAGACCTCGGTCTCTCAGCACCTGGCTTTCAATAACCATGCCGTTAAAACCAGAGACTGTAAAGCAGGATGAAATATAGGACCTTGAGACAGAAGGTCCCCCCGTATTGGTAACCGCCAGGGAACGTCTGCGACGAGACGTACCAGATCGGCGTACCAGTGACGCCGAGGCCAATCCGGAGCAATGAGGATCACCGGAATTCCCTCGGTCGCTACCCTGCGGAGCAGGCGAGAGAGCAACTGCAGCGGAGGATAAACGTATATCAGGCGATACTGACCCCATGGGGCCACCAACGCATCCGAGGCATCCGCCCAGGGATCCCTGGATCTGGCCACAAACCTCGACACCTTGCGATTGAGTCGAGAGGCCATCAGGTCCACATCCGGTGTGCCCCACCGTCTGCAAAGGAGTTGAAAGACCTCCGGGTGCAAGGACCACTCTCCCTGGTCCAGCGTCTGGCGACTTAGATAGTCCGCCTGCCAATTGTCTACGCCCGGAATGTAGACGGCCGACAGAGCCGGCACGCTTCTTTCGGCCCACCTCAGGATGCGGGCGACCTCGGAAGCCTCAGCTGAGCTCCGAGTCCCCCCTTGATGGTTGACATACGCCACTGCTGTGGCGTTGTCCGATTGTATCCTGATGGAGTGACCCTGTAGTTTCTCCGACCATGAGGAGAGGCACAGTCTGATTGCCCGTATCTCCAGCACATTGATCGGTAAGAGGGCTTCGTCCGGAGTCCAAAGCCCTTGGGCCGACAGGACTCCCCAGACTCCCCCCCAGCCCGTCAGGCTGGCGTCCGTCGTGATCACCGTCCATTGGATGGGGAGGAACGACTTCCCGGACCGAAGAGCCGGGGACCTCAACCACCACGTCAGGGACGCCCTGACCAGGTGACTCACCTGGATCTGAAGATCCAAGGACAACTGGGATTTGTCCCAAGTGGACAAGATCTCTTTCTGTAAAGCCCTGGTGTGCGCTTGGGCATAAGGAACGGCCTCGAAGGAGGCCACCATGAGTCCCAGGACTCTCATGCAAAAGCGGATTGACGACCATTTTCGGGATGTCAGCACCCCTACTGCAGACTGAAGTGTCAGTAGTTTGTCTGGAGGTAGGAAGACTCTTGCTTCCAAGGAGTCCAGAATCAGACCTAGATACTCCAGATGCTGAGTCAGGACTAGAACCGACTTCTGAACGTTCAGGAGCCACCCAAACTCCCTGAGGGTCTGACTGACGATAGTCACACTTTCTTCCAATTCTGAGCCACTGTCTGCTCTTAGAAGGAAATCGTCCAGCTAGCCCACGATAGCAATGCCTCGCTGTCTCAGCAAAGCTAGGACCGGAGCAAGCACCTTGGTGAACACCCTCGGTGCCGAGGCCAGGCCGAAGGGAAGAGCCACAAATTGATAGTGGACTTCGCCGACCGCAAAGCGCAGAAACTTCTGGTGGCTTGCGCAGATCGGAAACATGCAAGTAGGCGTCCTTGATGTCCAAGGATGCCAGAAAATCCCCTTGACGGAGTGTAGCGACCACCGTGCGAATGGATTCCATGCGGAATTTTTGCACCTTCACGAAGGCATTCAGGGCCTTGAGGTCCAGGATTGGCCGAACCCCGTCCTTTTTTGGAACAACAAACAGATTCGAGTAGAACCCCTGAAACCTCTCCTGGGACGGAACCGGCACAATTACTCCGGACCCGATCAAATCCTGTACAGCCCCCAAGAGGGCTGCCCGACGGGCAGGAAGGAGAGGGAGATTTGAGGGAAATTATCTGTCTGGGGGCCAGGAGCGGAACTCTATTCTGTATCCTGAGGTGACCACCTCGCACACCCACCGGTCGGAGATCCGGGAGGTCCACCGATCCGTGAACCTGCGAAGTCGTCCCCCCACCCCAGAGACGGGCGGGGGCAAGACTTTACGCGGAGGCGGGCTTGGGAGCCGGCTTGTTCGGCTTACGCACCCAGGGGCGCTTGTGCCCGCCAGCCGCACTGTTGTCAGTCTGGGATGGCTTACCCGTGGACTCTGACGGACGAAAAAAAACCTTTTTTGCTGGAAAGGAAGGACCCGGTTTATGTCGGGCCTCCTTACCCTTGATAGTTTGAGGAAGGAGAGTGCTTTTACCTCCCGTGACATCCTTGATGATGTCATCCAGAGCAGCACCAAAAAGTCTACCACCCTTAAAAGGTAGATCCGTCAGGAGCTTCTTAGAGGCTAGGTCAGCAGACCAGCATTTCAACCAGATGAGACGACGCAATACCACCGCCGAGACAGAGGCCCTGGATATTAAAGGGGCCGCGTCCAACGTGGTGTCGCACACATATATCAGACCCTGCACCATCTGGTGGGCCAGAGCAATAGTGTCTGGAGGAAGGTTATACTCCTGCACAGTTTGGTGCAAAATTTTTGCCCATTCCGTGAGTGTCTAAAACACAAGGGTCGCCGCTACTACGGGCCGTAGGGCGGATCCCAACAAGGCGAACATGGCTCTACTCACCACTTCTGACCTCCTGTCAGTGGGGTCCTTAAACGCAGGAGTCCCCTCCTTCGGGAGAGTGGTGGCCTTGTTTAAACGGGCGACTGGAGGGTCGACCACCGGGGGAGAAGCCCACTTTTTAAGCAGGGCGTCTTCAAAGGGGTATCTAATAGACAAACGCCGCGGGATCATAAAAGTCTTCTGCGGCTTTTCCCAGACCTGGTCAATGAGCTGGTCAAAGAAAGGTACATATGGAAAAACCTTTTTAGAAGGCTTGGTCTTAAAAGAACCAAAGGAGACTGTATCCGCCTGAGGTTCTGCGGTCGCAGCATCTAGCTTGAGAGTGTCCCTCACAGCATCAATGAGTTCACTAACAAGCGCCCTGTCATTTACTGACTCAGAACTGGAGTCTTCCTCACAAGGAATGTCCTGTTCAAAACCATCCAAATATTCAGAGCTAGGGTCCTGAGCAGCAATAGCTAGGCCCATATCTGAAGCAGAGCACTCCCCTTGTGGAGATAAAGTGGGGAGAGGGCGCTTTTTTGCTCCCTTGTGCTCACACACAGCTTCCATCCTGGTCAGAAATGATTCCAGGACTGCCGGCAACTGGTCCATAGGGACCGCAGGTGCTGAAGCACTGGCTGCTGCCTCTGGCATGTTAGGGGAAGCTGGTGACTCTGACTCCATAATGTCCCTCTCAGACCACCCACAGGCTGTGCTGACTGAAGTAGGGGAATGCCCAGGGAACCCACCAACCTGACCAGGACCGCTTGGTTCCGCCGCTCTGTCTCACTGCGCCGCGCTGCTCAGCGTGAGTGAGCTGAGAGGAGAGAGTGTGAGGAGATTCGCGCCGTTCCCAGCGGCGCTAGAGGCCAAACTAGTGCCAGAAAAAACGTGCGGCTACAAGAAAATGGCCGCCACAATGTGCTCCGGCGGGCCCCGGCAAGATGGCCGCCAATGTAAAAATCAGCACACACACAAAACATGGCGCCGAACGGCGCCCAGGCCCCTCACCTCCAAAAACAAAACAGCCCCAGCGAATGCAGAGCAGCATGAGCCCCCCCCCAGGACAGTATGGCCCCCAGGCACCCCCCACAGTACAGCGCCAGCACTAGTGAACAGAGAGTGACATTAAAAAACACAGGGGGAGACAGGGAAATCCCCCCACACAAGAAACACACAGCATGTACTCACCTGCAGCCAGGAGAGACTACTTACCCGTCCCCTGAGGGACCCACTGGTGTGTTTCTGACAGAACTATCACAGTGCGGTACTGAGTAGCTGTCGGCCCGGTCCACCGCGAAAGATACAGCCGGACTGTTCTATCTTGAGAGGACCGCGGAGCTGGAAGCCCACCGGCCACCCCTGGAGTCGTGGGGCATGTCGTGAACTGAGTCTCACGCACACAAGGCGAGGATCAGCACGCTCGATGGTCGGACAGGGAAGACTACGAGGATATCTTGTACCCAACCTGTTGCCCAGCCGACAGTTGATAGAAGATCTCAAAAAAATAAAAATAGTAAAAAAAAATCCCAAAGGAATAAAAATAGGTCAGGAGACTGGCTCCTGAGAGAGCCACGTCTTCTCCTTCTGCTAGGCAGAAAAAAACTGAGGTCTGCTGACTGCAGTGGGAGGGTTATGTCCGGAGGGACCGCCCCCCTGGGCGGGGCTGTTCAGCTCTGGCTGTTTAGAATGTATGTATAACATCTCACATTCTGCCTAGGTCTTCTCCTGCAAGCAGGGACATAACCCACGTGTAAAGGTGTATAAGACACGCTGTGTCAGTCCATGGATGACAAGAGAAAAGGATTTTACGGAGAGTACAAAAAAATCCTATTTTCTCTTATCATCCATGGACTGACACGGTGTCTCTTTACACTTTACACGTGGGATGTCCCAAAGCAGTGTCAAGAGGGATGGGAGCAGTATAAATGGAAAAACCAAAACTTCACTCCAAGAAGGCAGATCTCCTCAACGGAGGAGTCGCAACTTTAAACAGCGGCCTGCAGCACCCTGCGGCCGAAGGAAGCATCCGAAGACGCAGCCACATCAACCTTATAAAAAACTTAAAAGGTATGAACAGACGACCAGGTCGACGCCTTGCACACTTGTGCAACCGACGCTTGATGTCGGAAAACCCAGGAAGCACCAATTGCCCTGGTGGAATGCGCCGTAACCGGAAAGGGAGGCGCCCGCCCTTTGAGAGCATAGGCTTGAATGACGGTTTGTCTGATTCCCCTAAAAATGATGGCAGACGAAACCGCTTGGCCCTGTTATGGACCAGGGACAGTCACAAACAGTGAGTCTGACTTCCGAATAGAAGCAGCAGCAGACAGGTACACCCGTAAGGCTCGTACCACATCCAATATGTGCAGCGCAAACTCTCTGGGATGCGATGGGTGAGTACACAAGGACGGGAGGGCAATGTCCTCATGTAGGTGAAAGGTAGACACCACCTTTGGCAAAAAGGAAGGTCGCGGATGCAACACCGCCTTATCCTTATGGATGACTAAATATGGCGACTTGCAGGACAAAGCCGCCAACTCAGACACTCGTCAAACAGAAGTGATTGCCACTAAAAGGCCACCTTCTGAGACAAGACAAGACAGGAATATCCTGGATATTCCCAAAAAGGAGGTTCCTGGAGGACCAAGAGCACCAAATTCAGATCCCACGGTGGGAGAGAAGGCTTGACAGGAGGGAGCACATGGCAAACCCCCAACACAAGGTGCTAACCAAGAAATGACCCGCTAGAGGTCGCTGAAAGAAGACGGCCAAGGCCGAAATCTGATCCTTGATGGTACTCAAAGCAAGCTTTTGGGTCACTCCACACTGCAGAGGACGCAGGATTCTGAGGACGCCAGTCCAGCGCATTGCATATGGCGATATAAGCTTTCCAGGCACGGTGATAGATCTGCCTGGAGGAAGACTCCGTGTCCTTAACATGGTCAAAATGACCGAGTCCGAGAGACCTCGGTCCCTCAACACCTGGCTTTTAACAGCTCTGCCGTTAAAGCCAAAGACTGTAAGCCGGATGAAACATAGGACCTTGAGACTGAAGGTCCTCCCTCATCGGCAACCGCCAGGGAACGTCCGCAACGAGACGTACCAGATCAGCGTACCAGTGACGCTGAGGCCAATCTGGAACAATTAGGATCACCGGAGCTCATATCAGGCGATAAGGACCCTATGGGGCCACCAACGCATCCGAGGCATCGCCCAAGGATCCCTGGATCTGGCCACAACCTCGACCCTTGCGACTGAGTCGAGAGGCCATCAGGTCCACATCCGACGTGCCCCACCGTCGGCAAAGGAGTTGAAATATGCAAGGACCACTCTTCCTGGTCTGGCGTCTGGCGATTGGCGACTCAGATAGTCCGCCCCTACAGAGCCGGCACGTTTCTTCCGGCCCACTTCAGGATACGGATTACCTCGGAAGCCGCAGCTGAGCTCAGAGTCCCCCCGTGATGGTTTACATACGCCACCGCCGTGGCGTTGTCCGACTGGCTCCTGATGGAGCGACCCCGTACTCTCTCCGACCTGAGGAGAGACACAGTCTGATGGCCCGTATTTCCAGAACAGTGATTGGTAAACGGGCTCATCCGGAGTCCAAGGCCTTGAGCCGACAGGACTCCCCAGACTCCACCCCAGCCCGTCAGGCTGGTGTCCGTCGTGAGTACCGTCCATTGGATGGGAGGGGAACGACCTTCCGGACCGAAGAGCCGAGGGTCCCAACCACCATGTCAGGGACGCCCTGACCAGGTGAATCACCTGGATCCGAAGATCCAAAGGACAACGGGGATTTGTCCCAGGTGGACAAGATCTCCTTCTGCAATGCCCTGGTGTGTGATTGGGCATACGGAATGGCCGCGAAGGAGGCCACCAGGAGTCCCGGGACTCTCATGCAAACAACGGATTGACAACCATGTTCGGGATGTCAGCACCCGCACCGCAGACTGAAGTGTCAGCAACTTCTCCAGAGGTAGGATACCTTTGCCTCCAAGGAGTCCAGAACCAGAACTAGATACTCCAGACACTGAGTCGGGACCAGGACTGACTCCTGAATGTTCAGGAACCACCCGAAGTCCCTGAGGGTCTAATTGACGATAGTCACCTTTCCTCTAAGTCTGAGCCACTTTCTGCTCATAGCAGAAGACCGTCCAGATAGCCCACGACAGCAATACCTCGCTGTAACAGAAGGCTAGAACCGGAGCAAGCACCTTTGTGAACACCCTTGGTGCCGAGGCAAGGCCGAAAGGAAGAGCCACAATCGATAGTGGACTTCGCTGATCGCAAGGCGCAGAAACTTCTGGTGACTTGCGCAGATCGGAACATGCAAGTAGGCGTCCTTGAAGTCCAAGGACGCCAGAAGAAAATCCCTTTGGTGGAGTGTAGCGATCACCGTGCGAATGGATCCCATGCGGAATTTCTGCACCTTCTCGAAGGCATTCAGGGCCTTGAGGTCCAGGATAGGTCGAACCACGTCCTATTTTTGGGACGACAAACAGATTCGAGCAGAATCCCTGAAAACTCTCCTGTGACGGAACCGGCACAATCACTCCGGACCTGATCAAATCCTGTACAGCCCCCAAGAGGGCTGCCCAACAGGTAGGAAGGAGAGGAAGATTCAAGGGAAAGAATCTGTGTGGGGGCCAGGATCGGAATACTATCCTATATCCTGAGGTGACCACCTCGCACACCCACCAGTCGGAGATTCGGGAGGTCCACCGATCCGTGAACTTGCGAAGTCGTCCCCCCCACCCCAGAGTCGGGCGGAGGCAAGACTTCACGCGGAGGCGGGCTTGGGAGCCGCTTGTTTGGCTTACGCACCCAGGGGCACTTGTGCCCACCAGCCGCACTGCCGTCAGCCTGAGAGGGCCTACCTGTGGACTCTGACTGACAAAAAAAAACAGTTTTGCTGGAAAGGAAGGCCCCTGTTTGCGGCGGGCCTCCTCAACCTTGCTAGTCTAAGGAAGAAGAGTGCGTTTACCTCCCGTGACATCCATGACGATGTCATCCAGAGCAGCACCGAAAGGTCTACCGCCTTTAAATAGTAGATCCGTCAGGAGCTTCCTAAGGCTAGGTCAGCAGACCAGCATTTCAACCAGATAAGACGACGCAATACCACCGCCGAGACAGAGGCCCTGGATATTAAAGGGGCCGCGTTCAGCGTGGCGTCGCACACAGAAACCAGGCCCTGAACCAGTTGGTGGGCCAGAGCAACTGTGTCTGGAGGAAGAATATGCTCCTTTACAGCTAGGTGCAACATTTTTGCCCAACCTGTAAGTGTTTTAGACACAAGGGTCGCCGCTACCACAGGTCGTAGGGCGGATCCCAACAAGGCAAACATGGTTCTGCTCACCACTTCTGACCTCCTGTCAGTGGGGTCCTCAAATGCAGGAGTCCCCTCCATCGGGAGAGTGATGGCCTTGTTCAACCGGGCGACTGGAGGGTCGACCACTGGGGGAGAAGCCCACTTTTTAAGTAGGGCATCTTCAAGGGGTATCTGATAGACAAACGCCGCGGGACCATAAAAAAATTCTTCTGCGGCTTTTCCCAGACCTTATCAATGAGCTGGTCAAAGAAAGTACAATGGAAAAAACCCCTTTAGAAGGCCTGGCCTTAAAAGAACCAAAGGAGACAGTATCCGCCTGAGGTTCTGCATCCGCAGCATTTGAGCTTGAGAGTGTCCCTCACCGCAGTCATGAGCACACTAACAAGCGCCCTGTCATTTACTGACTCAGAACTGGAGTTTCCCTCATAAGGAATGTCCTGTTCAAAACCATCCATACATTCAGAACTAGGGTCCTGAGCGAAAGTGGCTAGGCCCATATCTGAATCAGCGCACTGCCCTCGAGTAGATAAAGTGGGGAGAGGGCGCCTTTTTTGCACCTTGCGCTTACACACAGCTCCCATCCTGGTCAGAAATTGATTCCAGGGCTGCCCACAACAGGTCCATAGGGACCGCAGTGCTGAAGCACTGCCTGTTGCCACTGACATTTTTAGGGGAAGCTGGTGACACAGACTCCATATTGTCCCTCTCTGAGACTCTCTCAGATAAAAAGTCCACCCACAGGCTGTGCTGACTGAGGAGGGGGCGCCCAGGGGACTCACCAAACCGGACCAGGGACCGCTTAGTTCCGCTGTCTGTACCGCGCTGTGTCAGCGCTGGTGAGCTGTGAGGAGACTGAGGAGATTCGCGCTGCTACAGCAGCGCTAGAGGCCAAACTAGTGCTGAAAAGCGCGCGGGCTACAAGAAAATGGCCGCCGCACTTCACTGAGGCGATCCGCGGCAAGATGGCCGCCATGACGCAGTTAAAATGAAACAGCACACACGCACAGCGCCACTCGGCGCTCAGGCCCCAAAAAAAAAAAAAAAAAAACACACAAAAAAAGCCCCAAGGCATACATTGCAGACCAGCATGAGCCCCCCAAGAACAGTGTGACCCCCAAGCACCCCACACAGCCAGCGCCAGAAATGGTGACAGAGAGCGACAATAAAATACAGGGGGAGACAGGGAAAATCCCCCACAGAGAAACACACAGCCCTTTGTACTCACCTGCAGGCAGGAGAGACTACTTACCCGTCCCCTGAGGGACACACTGGTGTTTCTGACAGGACTATCACAGTGCAGTACTGAGTAGCTGTCGGCCCGGTCCACCGCGAAAGATACAGTCAGTCAGGAGCTGTTCAGTCTTGAGGACCGTGGGAGCATGAAAAGCAAACCCGGCCACCCCTGGAGTCATGGGGCCTGTCGTGAACTGAGTCTCACGCACAGAAGGCGAGGATCAGCACGCTCGATGGTCGGACAGGGAAGACTACGAGGATATCTTGTACCCAACCTGTTGCCCAGCCGACAGTTGATAGAAGATTCTCAAAAATAAAATAAAAAAGAATTCCAAAAAGGAATAAAATAGGTCAGGAGACTGGCTCCTGAGGGAGCCACGTCTTCTCCTTCTGCTAGGCAGAAAAAAACTGAAGTCTGCTGACTGTAGTGGGAGGGTTATGCCCGGAGGGACCGCCCCCTGGGTGGGGCTGTTCAGCTCTGGCTTTTAGAATGTATGTATAACATCTCACATTCTGCCTAGGTCTTCTCCTGCAAGCAGGGACATAACCCACGTGTAAAGTGTAAAGAGACACCGTGTCAGTCCATGGATGATAAGAGAAAACATAAATGTTTTTTTATTGAGATTTTATGTGATAGACCAACACAGAGTGGCACATAGATGTGAAATGGAAAGAAAATGATGAATGGTTTTAAATATTTTTTACAAATAAATATCTGAAAAAAGTGTGGCGTGCATTTGTATTCAGCCCCCTGAGTCAATACCTTATAGAACCACCTTTTGGGGATGTCTCTACCAGCTTTGCACATCTAGAGAGTGACATTTTTCCCCATTCTTCTCTGCAAAATAGCTCAAGCTCTGTCAGATTGGATGGAGAGCGTCTGTGAACCGCAATTTATAAGTCTTGCCACAAATTCTCAATTGAATTTAGGGCTGGACTTTGACTGGGCTATTCTAACACATGAATATGCTGTGATCTAAAACATTCTATTTTAGCTGGCTGTATGTTTAGGGTCGTTGTCCTGCTGGAAGGTGAACCTCCACCCCAGTCTCAAGTTTTTTGCAGACTCTAACAGGTTTTCTTCTAAGTTGTATTTGGCTCCATCCATCTTCGTATCAACTCTGATCAGCTTCCCTGTCCCTGCTATAAAAAAAGCTATAGAAGAGCTTCCCCACAACATGATGCTGCCACCAACATGCTTCACGGCGGGGATGGTGTGTTCATGGTGACGTGCAGTGTTAGTTTTCTGCCACACATAGCGTTTTGCTTTTAGACAAAAAGTTACATTTTGGTCTCATCTAATCAGAGCACCTTCTGCCACATGTTTGCTGTGTCCCCCACATGGCTTCTCACAAACTGCAAACGGGACTTCTTATGGCTTTTTAACAATGGCTTTCTTCTTGCCACTCTTTCATAAAGGCCAGATTTGTGGAGTGCACAACTTATGGTTGTCCTGTGGACAGATTCTCCCACCAGAGTTACCATGGGCCTCTTGGCTGCCTCTCTGATTAATGCTCTCCTTGTCCGGACTGTCAGTTTAGGTGGACGGCCATGTCTTGGTAGGTTTGCAGTTGTGCCATCATTTTTCCATTTTCAAATGATGGATTGAACAGTGCTCCGTGAAATGTTCAAAGCTTGGGATATTTTTTTATACCCTAATCCCGCTTTACACTTCTCCACAACTTTATCCCTGACCTGTCTGGTAAGTCCCTTGGCCTTCATGATGCCGTTTGTTCACTAAGGTTCTCTAAGAAACCTGGGGGGCTTCACAGAACAGCTGTATTTTATACTGAGATTAAAACACACAGGTGGACTCTATTTACTAATTAAGTGACTTCTGAAGGCAATTGGTTTCACTAGATTTTAGTTAGGGGTATCACAGTAAAGGGGGCTGAACACAAATGCACGCCACACTTTTCAGATATTTGTAAAAAAAAATAATTGAAAACCATTTATCATTTTACTTCCACTTCACAATTATGTGCTGGTCTATCACATAAAATCCCAATATTTTTTTTTTTTACGTTTTTGGTTGTAACAGGACCAAATTCAGAAAATTTCAAGGGGTATGAATACTTTTTTAAGGCACTGTATAGACAATTGAAAGTAAACTTTGAAGGAAACCTGTCATGAAGAATACATTCGGCTGTTGTTGACCTCTTCCTAACATCCTAGCTTTCTGGCTATCTCACTGACCCTGTTATTCCAATATTATGATTCACTGACCTGAAACAAGTATGCAGATAAGGACTAACATTTCTGATCTATATACTTTTTCTGGGTCAGCAACTGACAGTATAGAAAATTAGCACATACTATGGGGTCACAGACCTCCTGCTGTTCTCACTCACTAGAACCATTTGCCTTGATTATGCTAACTCTTATACTCCTTATGGGGATCATTCTGGGACCAAAATTTAACTGACCTCTTTTACTTAGCACACAGAAAACCATCTGGACCACCTACTTTACGTATTTTAAAAGAGACGTTTGGCTTTTCTTTTTCTTTTTTTAGCAATCATACTGACCTTGGTGGATGCAGCATCGGTCCGTTGCTGCATCTGTCTGCTTCTAAGATGGAGAACTGAGCGATCAAATGCCGCTGATTGCTCGGTTATCTGTGCACCGTGAGCAGTGAGCTGGTGACTGTCAATCACCGGCTCTCTGTCCTGCCCCACCCCATGCTCACTGGAGCGCTGAGCTGTTAAAGGGACAAGAGCAGCTGCCTCAGGCTCTCAGCGGCTTGCTGAGAGGCTGAGCCAGCTGCCGATCAAGGCTTCTGGGTGAATCACGATCATATGGTCACGATCTTTCCCCAGCCACGTCCAGCTCTGTAATGTCAGCTGACAGCAGGTTGAAGCCCATGGGTCACAGGAGTACAAAACAAAATGCACTCCTATCAGCCACATAAGTCCAGCCAAACAAGCTTTGGCTGTACTTCTCCTTTAAACGTTATTATGTCACCTCCCCTAATATTCAGAAATGATAATGAATCGGAAGCACTAACTACATCTCTCCACCCTATTATAAGTCATTGGCAACTCTTCTTAGCACAACAAAAATGCATTTACTAACTTAGTTTTTGCTACATCTTCTACAGATTTCATATTTGTAACACAATTCTCCACTAGCTTGTTCATCCACTACTCATAAAAGAGAAGACTTGTAAAGTGGTTAAAGTGAATGTATAGCTTCCAAAATATTATAATAGATATACATGTAAAAGACATCCCAGTGATGTAAACAATGTGATCTGTGAATGGGCGGAGGAGATGCTATCATTTATCTCCCCATCTCCTCCATTCACAGACTTCAATGCACCATGGGTGTGCATGACGAAAAGTTCTATGAATGACGATGGAGACAGGAGGGGGTGGGCAAGTAATGTAAATTTCCTGATTAAGAGCAGCTGCTGTTAAGCTGGCCATACATT
Source organism: Rana muscosa (assembly GCA_029206835.1). Classification (NCBI taxonomy): domain Eukaryota; kingdom Metazoa; phylum Chordata; class Amphibia; order Anura; family Ranidae; genus Rana; species Rana muscosa. Next base: position 186,856,078 of record CM055123.1, read on the forward strand.
ATACAACTTTCTTGTTCATTCTCCTTTATATTTACCTTCAACTATGTAGTGCAAGGACCTGCCTGATTGCATTCAAATTAAAGGTATTTAAGTTTGACCTCATCATACTGTATATGGTTTTGGTAAAGCTAAAAAAAATTGTACAAGAAGATTGTATAATATTTGGCCAGCCTCAGAGCCCATTCACACAGGGACGACTTTGGATCCGACGTCAAGTCGCCCCAAGTCGTGCTGCATGAGAAAATCAAATGTAAGAGAATGGAGCCGTCTTAATGCACACTACTGCAGTCGCTCCGACTTCAAAAAAGGTTCCTGTACCACTTCAATCCGACTTCTAGGCGACTTGTACCCATTGATTTCAATGGAAGTCGCCTCAGAAGTCAGATCACTGTCTTGACAGAAGCAACTTTCCAGGAAGAGAACATACATTTCTCAGGCAAACCCCTCCCTCTCCCCTCCCTCCCACGATTCTTGTTTGATTGGCCACTGGAAAGCCTCCTGTCCTGGAGGCGACTTCAATCGCGTTGTAAGTCGCCCCAAGTCGCGCTGAAGTCGCCCCAAGTCGCGCTGTGATTCAAACTCAAGTCATGTCAAAGTTGCCTTGCAAAGTCGCGCTGGAAGTCGTGTTGCCCCTGTGTGAATTGGGTCTAACCCTTCACATCACTGGAAGACAGCCGCTCAGGGCAGTGTCCACCAGCTGTGAAGGGGAACAGAGGATTTGAACAGAAAAAGGCACCTGCAAGTAATAGGATACACTCCACTAAACGTACCTAAAGTCTATGGTGCCGTAAATACAAACAAACATCTTTTTAAAGCTTTTAAACAATCCAGCTAAGATTTTATGGAAATTTGTATACAACCCTAATTCCAAATAAGTTGGGACACTGTAAAATCTACATAAAAACCGGATGAAATGATTTGCAAATCTCGTAAATCTATATTGTATTCACAATGGAAAACATAAAATATTTCAACTGAGAAAATGTACCATTTTATGAAAAAAATAAGGCAATTTTGAAATTGATGGCAGCAACAAATCTCAAAAAGTTGGCACAGGGTCAGGTTTACCACGGTGTAGCATCCCCTCTTCTTTTAACAACACCCTGTAAACATCTGGGAACTTAGGAGAACAGTTGCTGCAGTTTTAGGAGAGGAATGTTGTCCCATTCTTGGCTGATATAGGATCTTAACTGCGCAACAGTCCTGGGTCCTCTGTCGTATTTCTCATTTCAAGATGCACCAAATATGTTCAGTTTGTGAAAGGTCTGGACTGCAGACAGGCTAGTTAGGAACCCAGACTTCTACGACAAAGCCATGCTGTTGTTATAGATGCTGTGTGCAGTTTAGCATTGTCCTGCTGAAGTACGCAAGGCCTTCCCAGAATAAGATGTCTGGACGGAAGCATATGGTGCTCTAAAACCTGGATATATCTTTCAGCACTGATGGTGTCTTTCCAGATGTGAAAGCTAAGCTACCCATTCCATATGCACTAATGCATCCCAATACCATCAGAGATGCAGGCTTTTGAACTGAGCACTGATAACAAACCGGAAGGTTCCTCTCCTCTTTAGTCCGGAAGACTCAGCTCCCATGGATGCCAAAAAGAATGTCAACTTTTGATTTGTCTGACCACAGAAAAGTTTTCCACTTTGCAACAGACCATTTTTAATGAGTTTTGGCCTGAAGATGGCAACATTTCTGAATCATGTTCACATATGGCTTATTCTTTGCATGATAGAGCTTTAGTTTTTGGATGGCAAGGCAAACGGAGTTCACAGAACGTAATTTTTGGAAGCATTCCTGAGCTCATGCAGTGAGGTCCATCACAGAGTCTTGCCTGTTTTTAATTGCAGTGCCGTCTGAGGACCTGAAGATCATAGACATCCAATATTGTATTTCGGCCTTATCCCTTACACAGAGAGATTTCTCAAGATTCTCAAAATCTTTTCACGACATTATGTACTGTAGACAAGGATATAAACATTATTCTGAAATAGTTTGTCAATTTTTTTTGATGCAGTTTTTCAGATTGGTGAACCTCTGCCCACCTTTACTTCCGAGACTCTCTAAGATACTCTTTTTATACCCCCATGTTGCTGACAAGTTGCAAATGCAAAAAAAAAAAAAAAAAAAAAAAAAAAACTTAATTACCGTATATACTTGAGTATAAGCCGAGGCACCCAATTTTACCACAAAAAGCTGGGAAAACGTATTGACTCGAGAGAGGGTCAACAACGCCCATTTGCACGCCTCACTGGGCCCATTTGCAAGCCTCACTGAGCCCAAGATCACTGTGCCCATTGCAGCGTACCTGAAATTCTTGACAGGCTGCGGGTGTCCATTCTTTAAAATTTGCGGCTTACCCCTGGTCCCGTCCCGTGATAGGCATTTGACACCGTGTTCAGTGTTCCGCCTATCACGGACGTCTTCTCATCCTCTGACTCAGTTTCCCAGCAGACACTGTGTTCAGGGTTCTGCCAATCACTGATGTTCTTTCATCCTCGGACAAGAGGACATCCGTGATAGGCGGAACACTGAACACAGTGTCTGCTGGGAAACTGAGTCAGAGGATGAGAAGACGTCCGTGATAGGCGGAACACTGAACACAATGTCAAACGCCTATCACGGAACGGGACGGGACCAGTGGGAAGCCGCAAATTTTAAACAATGGATGCCCGCAGCCCTTCAGGTACACAGACTCGAGTATAAGCCGAGGGGGGTATTTTCAGCTTATACTCGAGTATATATGGTAGTTAGGAAATATTCTTCCAGCTCTTCCTTGTTACGATCACTTTGCCAGCTTTTTGTTGCCCTGTCCAAAACGATTTTGAAATGTGTTGCTGCCATCAATTTCAAAATGACTTTTTTTTTTCTTTTTTTTTAAATGGTCCATTTTCTCAGTTTAAACATTTGATATGTATTCTATTGTGAATAAAATATGGGTTTATATTAAGATTTGCAAATCATTTCTGTTTTTATGTAGATTTTACACAGCATTACAACTTTTTTGGAATTGGTGTTATATATGTTCTCTAGTTTGGCTCCCTTGGGAGTTTCTCAAATGCACCAAGCTGAGCCAGAACACAGGGAGTATATATTTAAGGTGACCCAAGAAAAGCTTGTGTGCATACCTTGCTCAAATTCTCAGCCTGAATCCTAAACGCTACAAATATTCTGCGTATAATGGCTGTAATAACATACAAATAGAAGGGAATTGGTTAAAACAAAAAAAAAGAAATACCTGATGGTGTACTGAGGGCAGCAGGTCTCATTCATCAAAGGCTTGTACGCATACTTTCCACTCCTAAAATAAAAAGTTATACAAAGCTCTGTGATCAGATACAAGAGAATGCTGCTAAACAAATCCATTTCCTTTATTTGTTAACAAAAACATTCCATAAACAACCAAAGTAAACAAGAAAGTAAATGACTGCGGGCAGAAGATAAGGCTGACAAACAACTATATTTAGTGACGGGAATACAATACTTATTTGGAAACCATGACGTGGACATTCTATCATCACTTAGTGCCCCTTGGAAACGGAAATATGCTGTGGGAAATCCACTGCACTGCTGCCCTCCACCTTTGGATGTCCGCGATAGGGACGTCAACGTTGTCATTTGTATTTTAATACAAGGGGAAAAGGTGATGGTTCTATTTTTTTATATTTATGACTTTGATGCATTCTATTTTTAAAATAAAGTTTCTATTTTTATATTATGGCAAGCTCTGTGATCCTTATTAGTGACTGCCTTTTGCGGCATTTTTTGCATTGTGGTTCAGTCATAGGATCACCTTTTAAAGGGGAATGAGGATTCCCCCCCCCTTTTTTTGGGGGGTAATGGACACAGGTACAACATTTTCCAACTGTAACAGGCCTGCTCTTCATTTTAAAGGACCGTTATAAAAGAAAAAAGTGTTGTATTCCGGTAACTGTAAGGGCCAATTCACAATATATGTCATGAAAGACATTTTTTCATTATGAAAAGTCTGTTACCGCAGGGACACAGGAAACAATTGCTTCCTGTGTGTCCCATTCACACTGCAATGAAGCCTAGACATGCTGCATTTTATCGCAGTGCACATCACACTGCCCCCCAACGCAGCCGGAGCAGTGAATTGCTCCAGCTGCTCTGCAATTTGTGGGCTGTATAGTGTGAATTCGCCCTTAAAGTGGATGTAAACCCGAAATGTTTTATTTATTTTTTTGCTGTCACGATGTAGTATACAAGATTTCCCATCATATGTGCCCAGTCTTGCCACAAAGTTAATCCAGCTCTGAGCAATCCGCTTTTCTATATTCAGTGAGATAAACGGACAAAACAGGAGAACTTTTGTCCGTTCCGCCCCCTTGCTGTTAATGACAGGTTATTTACATATCTCGTGCACTAAGCCTGAGAAAGGCATGATTTTTTAATTCCCACCCCCACTCCTTTTCTGAAGTCATGTGGTTACTTTTCTGGATTTTGACTGGATGTTAGTGATCATAGCAGAAGGAATACACAGGAGAAAATGCATGTTGACAAGGGGAGTGTAGAGGTGGGCGGGGAGTCTACTGACATCACGACTCCACCCACCGAGCTCCAGACAACAGATCCACCCACAGAATCTGCAGTTTTTCAGGTCTCATAACAGACAGAGGGGAGACATTTGACAGATAAGGATACATGTAGGAGGCATCTATATCCTTATAGATCAGCACTATGGCAGTAGTTTAGAAAGGATGAGAGTGGGTTTACATCCACTTTATGGTGTTAAAGTGTTACTGAACCCAGGACCCTGCATGCACTATATCTGGTCTTCCACAGTACACAACATGGAAATGCAATTTTTTTAGTAAATATAAACCTTTTCTCATCGGCAGTATATAGCAGTCTTCTATTAGTGTCTGGTTAAAGCTTGTAGGCAGAGTTTTCATTCTACTCTGACTGTCCTATGAGGCTGCAGCATTCTGACCCTCAGTCTGGACAGTGCTGATTGGCCCTGTGCTGATCACATGCACCCTCCCAAGAAAAATAAAAAAAAAGACTCTAGGGGAGGATCAGAGAAGACAGGATCAAACAGCCTTTTTACACAATTTTTGGATGGCAAGGCAAACTGTATTCACAGACTGTAATTTTTGGAAGCTTTCCTGAGCCCGTCCAGTGAGGTCCATCACAGAGTCATGTCTTTTTACACAATGTACGGGATTAACCCATTAGGTTCCACAGTGAGTATAACAAGCATGCTATTCTGCATATACAGGCTGATTTTAGTGTTATGGGTTTGGGAACACTTATATATCTGAAATGACAGTACTCGATATATATGTAAATCCTTATTTGTTGACATTTGCATTTAATGCTCTCCAAATTTATATGCAGACCAAGCTGGCCAGCAAACGTGCTAAGTCCAGGGGTCAGAAAAAAAAAAAACTGCCACGGGTGCTTTACATTGATCAACTTTCATTCATATAGTTTAAACCTTTTTCCCATAATACACCAAAAGTCCTGTTGCTACAACGGCTTAAACATTTAAATTGGAGTTGGGTTTTGATTTGTTTGCTTTTAACTCAAAGTAAAACTATAGATAGACTTTTTTTTTATTTTTTTGTTTTTTAATAGAGTAAGCGTATATCCCCACCAGTATAATCCATCAGGTTTCTTTTGCCATCTTCGTCTCATTGGGAGGATTTCTCTTCACTTCCTGTCCCATTACCACAATAGGAAGCAAGAGGAAATTCCTCCAAAGTGAAGTTATCACCAGGGTTGCCAGAACTAGTGTTCCCATTGGAAGATTTCCCCTGTATTCCTGTTGTGGGGAGAACCCAAAATTTGGGATTTTCACTTTCAATAACCGTAAAGATGACATGTTGAGAGGGTGAACCTGACAGATGTTCTAATCCCTCTCCACTCTGTCCAAAACTAAAAAAATAAGTTTTTCCTTTAGTTATAAAGTCAATTTAAAACAAGATGTCCATGTAAAACTATTCTGTGCACAGGGTGACAAGGCTGTTATACGATTTCCCTGCACAATTAACAGCATTGTCACCCTGTTGAAGCAGATCTCCAGGTAAACCTTAAGCAAGCTTTAGAGAAGGACCCTTGCTCTGTATAGAATGAGTGGCCTTTCTGACCTAATCATTGTGAGCCTGAGCTAGATCTCTGCAATCTGCAAAGCTCTTGCTCCATGCCGATTGGAAAGCTCCGACTCAAGAGGGGAAGGGGTTGGACCTCTACAGAGAAACCAATGCAAATGTCCCACTCTGCAGCATCCTGGTAGGGGACAGGCTCATCTACTCAGGCTGTGTCTGCTTTCTAAAGAACATGAACTGAAAGAGCATTCATATGGGCATCGCAATTACACAGGACCTTGCTGCTAGCAAGAAAAATTTCCATACACATGTAACATTTGTGTTTACAAATGTGCATCGTATACCAAAAGGCTAGGGGGCTGTCAGTAAGGAAGGGGTACCACATCCAAAGTAATAAGGAATTTAAAAAAAAGCAAGTGCACCCAACAGTCTCATTTCCATTTCTTTTTTTCTTGCCAAAACTAAATTCTAATGTGATAACCACTTTAAAAAAAAAAGAAGAGAAGAAGAAGTTCTCTATATACAAACTATCAGGCCATTTAGGACTCATCTCACTGGATGCTTTGACCCATTGTCACTGATACACTGCAAAGTGATTTATTGTGAAAACCCCTTACTGAAAATTACATTGGAGTAGTTCTTACTCTTCTACTTGTTTCACGGTCACGTTCTAGAAATAAGCGCACACATCCTCCCTGACCTCAATGGGAAAAAGAAACCCCTCAGTGTTTGTGTAATATGTTCAACACATGGCCAGAAAATGAACAACGCAGGCCTGCTTTAATTATCCCCTGAGACATGGGGAGCCATCGGGCGGTCATGTATCACCGCAGAGAAGCTGCCAAGTATTACCTTGTCATAAACACAAGATTAGGGAGTATGCTCAGACAGGAAGTGGTATGGGTAGGAAGTGCAGACCCTGATGTACAGATACCTACATAAAAAGAAGAAGAACTCTGGAAGATGTAATTATGCAGGAAGAATATTGAATACAACTTTAAAGGAATTGAGCAAAGATTGATGAAGAAGAAGACATCACCCATTCAATGTACCTTCTCCATCCTCGGTCTATCAGATCCTGGTAATCTTGAACAGTGAGGGAGTGAGCCCACATGCCTGCAAGCACAAGGAGGAGAAAGCAAATTCATTATTTGTACTGAAGTCATAAATCCATCCACAGAAGCCATCTCAGAATCGGAGTGACAAATTAATACTTTTAAACAGCCCCCATACAATGAAGGAGAAGGAAGGAGGTGTAACATATCCTGCATGTAGTGTTATCCCAAGACCTCTTTCATACCAGATGCTTTTCTATACTCTAACTTTTTTATTAGAAAATATATATATATATATATATATTTATTTATTAGGGCTGTGGAAATTAACTATTAATTCCTCGATTAATCGATTAATTGCTTTGATCGATCAAAATTATTTTGATCTATCAAAATTCGATCAAAATTCTTTGGGCTTGCCGTGTCCATCTGAATGGCTCCTTTGCTGTGCCTTCATATCTGCATGCCGGCAGGACCTTCTTATCTGCCAAACGCAAGGGCTGTTACACTTCCCTCTATCAACCTGGGATTCTACAGCCATCCACTGGGAGTTGTGATAGTTCACTTCACGGGACATCTACATGCCGACGGACTGATGTTAGCCCCTCCTCATCTGGATTCAGCAGTGGTATCGTTGTACACATTTTTATACCAGTATCATACTTAGATACATGTTTTTATGACTGCTTTTGCTACCATAGATTTTATCTCCAGTGCAATATTTATTTTGTTACCTACTTGAAGACTATAAAAGTTTTAATGCTATTCCCATCGAGCGCTGCCTTTGTGTGTTTTTTGTATCCTGCTATCGATTTTTCCAGTGGTTGGTAGCTGCACTGGGAATCCACCTGCGAGGAGATCAGCTAAAAGTAGTTGGATATCTATGTGCGTTATAATTAATCGAAATTAGTCGATTAATCGAACACGAAAATTTTAATCAGTAACAGCCCTAATATATATACATACATACACACACACACACACACACACACACACACACATATACACACACACACACACAAAAATAAATAAAAGGCATTCAAACTGTGAGCTACTTTATAAATTGCCTTTTGTCAATGGGGTGTGTTCTCACCAGATGTGTTTTAAAATGATCTTTTAGCCCCTGTTCACACTAAATGCGGCTTTGAAATCGCGCTACTTCAGCACATCTTCAAAGCTGCAGAACAGTGCGATTTCATCTGTGGCTTGTCGTCATCTGTACAATTTCATGCCCAGATGTCAATGCAAGTTGCACATGAAATCGCCTTAAATAGTACAGGTACCTTTCCACACATTGGCGTCAGAGCCGCACCGATTGGAAAGGTTCCATGGGCACAAATAAGGTGAGATTTGTTGTGCCATTTGGAACTGTCAAATCACATGACAAGTCGCACCAGTGTGAATGGAGGCCAAGCTGAACATATGATGAAAATTTCCCTAGAGATCACCTTGAAAACCACATGTACAGTGCTCAGCAGACTCAGGGGTGTAGGCAACTGAATTTACATGCAAATAGCAATTTTAGCTCTAAACTGCACTTGGCCCCACCCCTCCTTCTTCCCAAGCCTTACTATTGGTCTGTTAAAAGCAACTATGTGGCTTTATTTAAAAAAAAATGTTAACGTTTCCTAAAAAAGAAGACATTTATCCCAGTCCCACCTCCCAAACATGAAAAAGAGTATGGGGTACATAGTGGGGGGTTATTTACGAAAGGCAAATCCACTTTGCACTACAAGTGCACTTGGAAGTGCAGTTACTGTAAATCTGAGGGGGTAGATCTGAAATGAGGGGAAGCTCTGCTAATTTTATCATCCAATCATGTGCAAGCTAAAATGCTGTTTTTTATTTTCCTTGCATGTCCCCCTCAGATTTACAGCGACTGCACTTGTAGTGCAAAATGGATTTGCCTTTTCGTAAATAACACCCCAATATGTTAAAGCGGAGTTCCACCCAAAGTTGGAACTTCCGCTAAATCCACTCCTCGCCCCCTTACATGCCACATGTAATTTTTTTTTTTGGGGGGGGGGCTTCAATAGGAGTGGGACTTCCTGTCCCACTTCCTCCTTCCGCCCTGGGGTCGCCTAGGCGATACGTCATATCGCCTTTTGGCGGCCCCTCCCTGTAGGCAATCACCTGGGTCGTGACAGGTCCCAGGCGATCGCCTGTCCACTCAGAGAGCGCTGTGCCGTTCGCGCATGCGCAGTGAGTGCCCGGCCGTGAAGCCGAAAGCTGTCACGGCCGGGTGCCCACACTATGAATGGAGGCGCCGGCGGAGAAGGGGGGAGAGGAGCGGAGCTCCGGGCGTCGCGTCGCTGGACAGTGGAACAGGTAAGTGTATGTTTATTAAAAACCAGCAGCTACACTTTTTGTAGCTGCTAACTTTTAATAAACATAAAAAAAGGCTGGAACTCCCCTTTAATAAAGTTTGTAAAATAACAACGTTTTTGGCCTCTCTGCCTTTCAGCACTTTTAAAGTCCAGTGTTTTTTTTTGTTTTCTTTAATCTTTCTACTGAGGATGTGGTGCTTGATATACGGACCCTTCTAGCCATTAGGCCTGGTTCACACCTATGCATTTTTTAGTGAAACAGAAAACGCACTACAGTTTAACATGGTTTCCTATGGGACACGTTCAAATCTATGCTTTTCTTAGCCACTGCGTTTTTGGAAAGGTGCATTTTTTGGTTCAATAGACTTCGACGGAGAAGCTCCAGAAAAGCATGTAGTTTGTTTTTGTTACGGTTTTGCATTTTTATTTAATATGCCCAACAACAAATAGGCCAAAAAAAAAAAAATGTATGAAAAACACGTGTGCAAAAACGCACCACAAAAAGCACTGCAGAAACAGATCAAAAGCAAACTGCATAGGTGCTGAAATTAAATTCCTGAATCGATGCATGTGACCGAGAAGATCGATCACCAGCAGCTGCAGGCATCATCCTGGTACCGTTTTTAGAGCGGGCGGTCGGCTTTCCAGGGATAACAACCGATGCGGTTAAAAGTCGCCTAGTTGTTATCCCAGGGGAGCGGGAGGGCACATCCCCTCCCACCGCTCTTACTGGGCCTCCCGTCCCACCGGGAGACCCGATCCGCTACTTCCGGCGGCTAGAGACAGACTGGAACGAAGCCGAAAACGACGTCACTTCCAGTTTACTCGGCTGCCAATGGCGCCAGTTTAAAAAAAAAAAAAAAAAAAAACAGTATTCAGAATCGCTGTTTTTGGCAATCTGAATACTTTGAAGAGCAAAAGGAGGGATTTATATTCACAATGTAAAAAAAAAAAAAAAATTATATATATATAAATATTTTTTTTTAAAGTGCCCCCTTCCCCGCGAGCTTGCGCAGCAAAGAAAACGCATACGCAAGTCGCGCCTGCATATGTAAACGGTATTCAAATCACACATGTGAGGTATCGCCGCGATCGTCAGAGCGAGAGAAATAATTCTAGCCCTAGACCTCCTCTGTAACACTAACCTGGTAACCGTTATTTTTTTTTTTAAAGTGTCGCCTATGGAGATTTTTATCGTAGTTTGCCGCCATTCCACGAGTGTGCACAAACACGCACTCACCTGTCCCACAATCCAACAACGTGGCCACCCGAACCATCCATTCTCTCCCCCGCCTGTCCACGACGCTGGCAATACTACTGTGGGCCTTCGGCTGTGACAGCTTGCAGCTTCACAGCCAGGTGCACATGTCTCACTGCGCTGTCCTGCATTGCTGGGCAATCTTCTGGGACCTGTGATGTGTTCCAGAAGATTGCAGGGAGGAAGGGCCGCCTAGGCAGCCCAAGCGGAAGCTCGTCAGTAATCGTGATGCATCGCGGAATCGAAACATGAGACCAATGAAGATGCGCACCCCTAGTATAAACCAAGCCTTATGCCGCGTACACACGATCGTTTTTAATGTCATTTTCAAAAACGACGTTTTTCTCGACGTGATTTTTCTTGTTTCCTCTCTAGCCTGTCTTGCATACACACGTTCATTAAAAAAAACGCTCGAGCAAAGCGCAGTGACGTACAACACGTACGACGGCACTATAAAAGGGGAAGTTCCGTTCGAATGACGCAACCCTTCATGTTAGTAAAGTTTGTTGAGCAACGATTCGCGCTTTTCAGCATCGTGCTTTTCAGTCCATTACAGCGTGACGAATGTGCTATCTCCATTACGAATGCGCTCCTGTCTCATACTTGATTCTGAGCATGCGTGTTTTTTTTCCCCTCGTAAAAGCATACACACTACCATTTTTCACGTCGTTAAAAAAAACGACGTGAAAAAATAGAGCAGGTTTTCATTTTTTTTTTTTTAGGCCATTTTTCACGTCGTTAAAAATGCTCTGGAGCCTACACACGATCGTTTTTAATGCCCAATTTAAAAAATAGGATTTTTTACTCACCGTAAAATCCTTTTCTCTGAGTCCATGGACCGACACAGCTTCTCTATTGACAAAGTGGGTATTATCCGTTAATTAGGAGAGACTAGGCAGAAAAACTTGTAAAAAGTGTTGCATCACACCTTCTACAGTACCGCCCAGGGGGCGGACCCTCTGGGTATAACCTCTCAGTCTGCATCTTCGCAGATCAGTTCGTCAAAAAGCAGTACAAACTTAAAAGGAGGGGTGGGTGCTGTGTCGGTCCATGGACTCAGAGAAAAGGATTTTACGGTGAGTAAAAAATCCTATTTACTCTTTCGTCCATGGACCGACACAGCTTCTCTATTGACAAAGTGGGACGTCCCAAAGCAGTGTTAGAAAAAACGAGGGGTGGTAACAGCATAAAAACAAACTTCACCCCAAAACACAAAACAGCACTCCTCCAACGGAGGAGTTGCAACTCTAAACAGCCGCTTGCAAAACCTTGCGGCCAAAAGAGGCATCCGAAGATGCACCTACATCAACTTTGTAGAATTTTGTGAAAGTGTGAGCGGACGACCAAGTCGCCGCTTTACATAGTTGGGAAACAGACGCTTGATGTCGGAAAGCCCAAGAGGCACCTATTGCCCTGGTCGAATGCGCCGTGACAGGAAAGGGGGGCGCCTGACCCTTTAAGGCGTAAGCCTGGATTACTATCTATCGGATCCACCTAGAGATGGTGGCCGATGAGACTGCTTGGCCCTTCTTGGGACCAGCCACCGAAACAAACAGTGAGTCTGACTTCCGGAACAGGGAAGTAGCAGATAGGTATACTCTCAAAGCTCGGACAACGTCCAAGGAATGCAACGCCGACTCCTTAGGATTCGACGGATGACGACACAAGGGTGGAAGTACAATGTCTTCGTTGAGATGAAAAGCCCAAACGACTTTCGGAAGAAAGGAAGGCTGCGGCCGCAGCACCACCTTATCCTTGTGGAAAATCAAATAGGGAGCCTTGCAGGACAAGGCTGCCAGCTCAGAGACTCGTTTAACTGATGCAACAGCCACCAAAAAGACCACTTTCTGAGAAAGTGTCAACAGGGGAATATCTCTAATCTTCTCAAACGGTGCCTTCTGAAGCACCGAGAGGACCAGGTTCAAGTCCCACGGAGGTAACGGGGGACGGACCTGAGGGGCCACATGTCGGACCCCCTGCACAAATGTACTCACGAGAGAGTGAGTCGCCAGGGGTCGCTGAAAAAAGACAGCCAGGGCAGATATCTGACCCTTAATCGTACTTAGGGCAAGCCTTTGGTCCACCCCATGCTGTAAAAACAGCAGGATTCTGGAAACCAAATAGGTACGCGGATGCCATTTCATTTCCTCACACATGGAGATGTAGGCCCTCCAAGTGCGGTGATAAACCTTCCTAGAGGACGGTTTTCGAGCACTTCTCATAGTAGAGATTACCGAGTCTGACAGGCCCCGGTCTTGAGAGTACCTGTACCTGGTTCTCAACAGCCATGCCGTTAAAGCCAATGACTGTAAAGCAGGATGGAATATGGGACCTTGCGATAGTAGGTCCTTCCGTAGTGGTAGGCGCCAGGGGACGTCTGCTACCAGACGTACTAGATCGGCGTACCAAGGACGCTGAGGTCAATCTGGAGCGATTAGGATCATTGGAATCCCCTCTGCCTCCACTCTGCGGAGCAGAAGAGGAAGAAGCCTTAAGGGAGGGAAGGCATAGATTAGCCGATACTGACCCCACGATGCTACCAACGCGTCCGTTGCGTCTGCCCATGGGTCTCTTGACCGGGCCACAAATCTCAATACCTTCCGATTGAGTCGGGAAGCCAGAAGATCTACGTCTGGTGTGCCCCATCTTTGGCAGAGGAGTTGGAACACCTCCGGGTGTAAGGACCATTCTCCCTGGTCCAGCATCTGGCGGCTCAGGTAGTCCGCCTGCCAGTTTTCCACACCCGGAATGTACACGGTCGATAGTGCCGGTACGCTCTTCTCTGCCCACTTCAGGATGCGAGCAACCTCCGATGCTGCAGCTGAGCTTCTTGTTCCTCCTTGATGATTGACATATGCCACCGCTGTGGCGTTGTCCGACTGGATCCTGACTGGACGCCCTTGCAGTCTCTGAGACCATTTGAAGAGGCACAGCTTGATCGCCCGGATCTCCAGGACATTGATCGGCAGGAGGGCTTCCTCTGGGGTCCAGCGACCTTGCGTCGACTGGACACCCCAGACTCCCCCCCAACCTGTAAGGCTGGCGTCCGTCGTGATCACTATCCAGTAAACCGGAAGAAATGACTTCCCGGCCCTTAGAGCCGATGCTGTCAGCCACCATACCAGGGATCTCCTGACTAGGTGGCTCACTCGGATTTGATAATCCAGAGATGAAGGTCATCTGTTCCATCTGGACAGAACTTCCTTCTGTAACACTCGAGTGTGGTATTGAGCATATGGGACCGCCTCGAAGGAGGCTACCATGAGGCCCAACACTCGCATGCAAAAACGGAGTGACGACCAATTCCTGGAAGTCAGCTGCCGTACTGCAGCCCGGAGGGTCTGCAACTTCTCCACAGGGAGGAATACCTTTGCCTCTGAGGAATCCAGAATCAACCCCAGGTACACTAGGCGTTGAGTGGGCACCAATACTGACTTTTGCGTGTTTAGTATCCAACCACAGTCTCGAAGAGTCTGACAGGTAATGGACACGCTTACCTCTAATTCTGAGCTTGAAGGGGCCTTCAGCAGAAGGTCGTCCAAGTAACCTGTGATAGCGATACCCCGCTGTCTTAGAAGTGCCAGAATCGGAGCGAGCACCTTGGTGAACGTCCCGGGTGCTGAGGCAAGGCCAAACGGGAGGGCCACAAACTGGTAGTGGTTCTTCCCGATAGCAAATCGCAGAAACCTCTGGTGTCTGGAGTATATGGGGACATGCAGGTATGCGTCCTTGATGTCCAAGGAGGCCAGAAAGTCCCCCGGATGGAGAGCCGTGACTACAGATCGAACCGACTCCATCCGAAATCTTTGTACTTTCACAAAGCAATTGAGGGCTCTGAGATCCAAGATTGGCCGAACCCCCTTCTTCTTCGGCACAATGAACAGATTTGAGTAAAAACCCTGACCCCGTTCTGGAACTGGAATAACTACCCCGCGTTCCAGTAGACCCTGGACCGCCCCATACAGGGCCTCCCGACGGGTCGGTAGTAGCTGGAGATTGGAGGTGATGAATCTGTCCGGTGGACAAGAGAGAAATTTTCCATCTTGTAGCCTCAGGAGATTACGTCGCAAACCCACCTGTCGGAGACTAGAGCAGTCCACTGAGTCGCGAATTTGCGAAGACGTCCCCCCACCCGAGAGCTGGGTGGGGGCGGACCTTCATGTGGACGCAGATTTGTCCGCAGGCTTGTTGGGTCTGCGGGACCAAGGACGCTTTTGTCCTTGGGCAGGCGCTTTATCGGCCTGGGGTCTTTTCCCTGTCGCCTTAAAGGAGTTGTAAAGGTACATTTTTTATTTTCTAAATAGGTTCCTTTAAGCTAGTGCATTGTTGCTTCACTTACCTTTTCCTTTGATTTACCTTCTAAAGGTTTGTTTTCTTTGTCAGAATTTCTCACTTCCTGTTTCTCCTCACTGAACTCCACACCATCATCCGAGTGGTGTGGAGTCATCCAGAACAGCTTACTGAACAGCTTACTGAGGATAAACAGGAAGTGAGAAATTCAGACAAAGAAAACAAAGAAAAAAAATATTTAGAAGGGAAATCTAAGGAAAAGGTAAGTGAAGCAACAATGCACTAGCTTAAAGGAACCTATTTAGAAAATAAAAAATGTACCTTTACAACTCCTTTAAGGGGGCAAAAAAAACGCTTGCGTGCAGTAAAGGAGGGCCCTTGCCCTTGGCGTGGCCCCTTACCCTTGCTAGTTTGAGGAAGCAAAGTGCTTTTACCTCCTGTGGCATCCTTGATGATGTCATCCAGAGAAGCCCCAAAAAGTCTGTCGCCCTTAAAAGGCAGATCCAACAGGGCTTTCTTGGAAGTCTGGTCCGCAGACCAGCCCTTTAGCCAGATCAGGCGGCGTATTGCTACTGCATAAACCGAAGCTCTTGACAGCAGGGGAATAGTATCCATGTCTGACTCGCAGACAAACTTAAGGCCCTGGACCAACTGGTCGGCCAAAGTTATCTCATTAGGAGGAGGATCTCGCTCCTTTAACCCCTGGAGTAGCAATTTTGCCCATTCAGTAAGTGTCTGAGACACTAGGGCCCCCGCCAATGCCGGGCGTACTGCCGAGCCTACCACTGAGTATAGGTAGCGAGCGAGTGCTTCAGCCTTCTTATCCACAGGGTCCTTGAAAACCGGAGCCCCTTCTACTGGAATAGTGGTGGCTCTATTAAGTCTGGACACCGAAGGGTCCACTATAGGGGGAGAGGTCCATATCTTCAGAAAACTCTCCTCAAAGGGGTACCGTACTGCAAACCTCTTTGGGGCTGTAAAGACCCTCAGTGGGTTCTCCCATTCCTTGTATAAGAGTTTGTCAAAATAAGACACACAAGGGAACACCTTAGCAGTGCGGGCAGGTTTACGAAACCCAAAGGGGACTGGAGTATCTGCTACTTCTGCAGTATTTTCCAACTTTAGCGTATCCCGCACTGCAGCAATAAGGTCAGATACCAAAGCCGTCTCACGTACTGACCTGGACTTGGAGTCCTCCTCACTGTCCGATCGGTCACGGTCTGCAGTCTCTGATGCATCAGAATCTGGGCCATGAGCCGTAGCTGGACCTGGTTCTGTCTCAGAAATATCCCCAGAAGATTGCAGGGGACGGGGGCATTTATTACCCCCTGTATTCCCGTGTGCTGCTTCCACCCTGGCAGCAAACGCCTCTAGGACTGCCGACATAGCGTCCATAGACACCTCAGGGACACCAGCTGCTAAATCTGGTGTTTCAGGGGAGAAGACATCTGGCTCAGATGCCATGCTGACCACACGCTGACACCCACAGGGCTCCAGGCAAGATATCAATAGGCCACCCTCCTGTGCTGCAGAGAGGCTGGGTCACCCAGAGGACTCACCACCCTGGATAGGTACTGCTATGCTGTCGTGTGCTGCGTCTGTGATGCTGTCCCTCTGCTGCTGTGTCAGTCTGCTTCTTTTATCAGCACTTCCTGTGTGAATTTTCGCGCCAGTGTAATGCACCCTAGAGGCCGGAGGCTCTCACAAAATGGCTGCCAAAAACGTCTGTATGGAAGATAATGTGGGCTCCAAGAAAATGGCCGCGGAGCCGAAGATAGAGGTCAAGCAGCCGTAGCCCACAAAAAGATGGCCGCCGAATGGCAATCTATACATACAGGGTGGACAAACATGGCCGCCGATCACCTGATAGGGGCCAGTGGGTGTGGCCGAACCACAGGAAGATGGCCGCCGGGCAGTCACAAGAGGCCAAACTTGGCATGGACCACCTCAAAATGGCCGCCGACAGCATGGAGGAGGAAGGACACACACACACACAGGTACGCAGAAATGACATTTCTTTTAAATGTTAGTTACAGCCAGCCCCGCTCCAGTGGGACCCCTTAGGTGACCCCCAGCACCCAGCAACCTTTAGCTAGAAGCCCAGGGAGGAGGGAAAGGCAGGGAGAGAGGGAAGAAAGGGGCCACAACCACTTACTTGATCTCTCCAGGAATGTCCAGCTAAATCACCCAGCCGAGGCAGGGGAGTTTTACTTACCTATCCTGCATGTATTATGCTGGAAGACATTCCAAACAGATCATCGTCCGTGCACGGAAGGTGACTGTTGGCGAGACATGCTGTGATTGGACCCAAAAGGGACGATCATATGTATGCCCTGGAGCGTGACGCTCACCGGACAGGCTGCTGCGACTCGGCCGTAAGGTCAGCTGAAGCTGAGCGGTCCGATGCAAGCCTTGGAGCGTAAGCTCACCGGCCAGGCTGCTGCGACTCGGCCGTAAGGTCAGCCGAAGCTGAGCGGTCCGATGCAGGCCCTGGAGCGTAGGCTCACCGGCCACCCGTGGAGCGACGGGCATGTCGTGGAAAACCCAGCGCGTAGCTAGGGTCGGCACACGCTTGATGGCCGCAACTGGGGAGACTACAAGGATCGAGGATCCAGCCTGTCACCCAGTCGGCAGTTGATCGAAGATCGCAGGAAACAACAAATAAAAAAAATAAATAAATATATATATATATATATATATATATATATATATATATATATATATATATATATATATATATATATATATATATATATATATATATTTATTTATTTATTTTTTCCCCCCGGACCAATGGGCCCGAAGGGAGCCATGTCCTACTCCTTGCTAGACAGAAAAAAACTGATCTGCGAGATGCAGACTGAGAGGTTATACCCAGAGGGTCCGCCCCCTGGGCGGTACTGTAGAAGGTGTGATGCAACACTTTTTACAAGTTTTTCTGCCTAGTCACTCCTAATTAACGGATAATACCCACTTTGTCAATAGAGAAGCTGTGTCGGTCCATGGACGAAAGAGTAAATTGCATTTTTAACGATCGTGTGTACACGGCATTAGGCTCGGTTTACACCTATGCAATTTGCTTTTGCTGTGCATTTTGCACACACGATTTTACTGCAATTTGCACTTATGTTTTTTGGCCAATTTGTTGTTGGGCAGATTAAAAAACGTAAATCTCTGTAAAACAGCCGCAAAAACACACTACATTCTTTTCTGCTGCTTCTCCATTGAAGTCTATAGAACCAAAACAGCAAAAAAAGCATTGTCTTCCATTTAAAAAAGTCCCTGACACTTTCCAAAAACACAGCGGCTGAAAAAAATAAAAATAAATAAATAAAAAAGCATAGATGTGAACGTGTTCCATAGGAAACCATGTTAAATGAACTGTAGTGCTTTTCTACAAAAAACACAAAAAAAATGCATAGGTGTGAACTGAACCTAAGGCCTGATATAAAGTGTTGACAGGGGAATCACTCCCACCAAGCCATTGTATACCTGCGGAACTGGCCAAGATTCTGTCTATAGCCAGCCTTAGACGGCCAGAGACAACTGCTCTTCCAAATTTCCAGCAACCCAATGATTAAAGGCTCGGTTCCCACTAAGCAGACTCCAAAGTTGTGCGATTTTTAGTACAACTTTGAAATCAATATGCCAAATGTATTTTCTTGGAAAGCAAATTCCAGTTTAAAGATGGGGAAACTTTTTTTTTTTTTCCCCAGACACCTTCGCTCTCTTGATTCACAAGAAACAGGAATTCGCTCTCTATTATGGAAATTCATAAGTATGCAGAGTTTGCCCCCTTCTGGCAAAATCCTCCTGCGGAGCTCTGTGGGAGGCTTTGTTTCAGATTCTTCTCTTTTTTTGTCCAGACAAGACATAAATATTTTTATAGAAAAGACAATCAGTGATGCAGCTTTCAAAATAAAAAGGAAAACATTGCAATACTTCCAGTAAAATAGACAAAAAAAATCAAAGAAGCAATGCACAGTGCTAAAAATGACAGAAAACAGCACCAAAAATAAATGAATCAACCTTCATTCACTTGGACATTTATCAGCTCCTGTGTCCTGAAGCGTAAAATCCTCAGGCGCTTTGATGACCCTGAGCATGCGCTGCATACAGCTGCCAATTCTACGTGTGGCTGTGCTCAGGTAAAGGCCAATTGCTTCTATATCAGCGTTTGCCCACAAATGAGAAAGTGACGTACTTGGGGAGAAACGCCATACATGCTGGTAAATGTTGATGCAGGAGCAATCTACGTTTACCGGTATAGTCATTCACTTGTACTGGTAGCTGAATGCGGCACATGCCGCCCCCCAAGCGCAGAACCGGGGATTTTAGGTCCATGTGTGAGGCCTTCTACTTCAGTGCCTTGAAAAGGTATTCATACCCCTAGAAATTTTCCACATTTTGTCACGTTACAACCAAAAACGTAAATGTATTTTATTGGGATTATGTGAGAGACCAACACAAAATGGCACATAATTGTGAAGTGGAAGGAAAATAAATGGTTTTCATACTTTTTTTTAAATAAATATGTGAAAAGTGTAGCGTGCATTTGTATTCAGCCCCCTTTACTTTGATACCCCTAACTAAAATCTAGCAGAACCAATTGCCTTCAGAAGTCAACTAATTAGTAAATAGAGTCCACCTGTGTGTAATTTAATCTCAATATAAATACAGCTGTTCTGTGGAGACCTTAGAGGTTTGTTAGAGAAACTTAGTGAACAAACAGCATCATGGAGACCAAGGAACACACCAGACAGGTCAGGGATAATGCTGTTGAGAAGTTTAAAGCAGGGTTAGGTTGTAAGAAAAAAAAAAAAGGGGATGGCACACAACTGCAAACCTACCAAGTTATGGCCGTCCACCTAAACTGACAGGTTAGGCAGGGAGAGCATTAATCAGAGAAGCAGCCAAGAGGCCCATGGCACCTCTGGAGGAACTGCAGAGATCCACAGCTCAGGTGGGAGAATCTGTCCACAGGACAACTATTAGTCGTACACTCCACAAATCTGACTTTTATGGAAAAGTGGCAAGAAGAAAGCCATTGTTGAAAGAAAGCCATAAGAAGTCCCATTTGCAGTTTGCGAGAAGCCATGTGGGGGACACAGCAAACATGTGGAAGAAGGTGCTCTGGTCAGATAAGACCAAAATTAAACTTTGTGGCCTAAAAGCAAAACGTTATGTGTGACAGAAAACTAACACTGCACATCACCCTGAACACACCATTCCCACCATGAAACATGGTGGTGGCAACATCATATTGTGGGGAGGCTTTTCTTCAGCAGGGACAGGAAAGCTGGTCAGAGTTGACGGGAAGATGATGGAGCCAAATATAGGGCAATCTAAAGCCTCATACACACGATCGGACTTCCATTGGACTTTTCCGTGGATTTTTGTCTGAATGGGCGTAGGCCGTGAACTTGTTCTGCATACACACACCAGAACATTTTCAGCCAACTTTCACCAAATCATGTGGTTTTTCAGGTCTTTACCGCCACCCTTTGGGCAACTTCTGCTATTGTTGTCTGATCTTTAGCATTGGTTCTGAGCATGCGTGTTTGTACTTTGGATTTTAGTCCATTGGACTTGTGTACACACGATCGGATTATCCTCTATCGGACATTTGTTGTCCAAAAGTTTGAGAGCATGCACAGCGAACATTTGTCTGTTGAAAAACCAACAACAATTGTCCGATGGAGCATACAGACAGTCGGATTGTCCGATAAAACACGTCCGTCGGACCGTTGTTATCGAAAAGTCCGATCGTGTGTATGGGCCTTTAGAAGAAAACCTGTACAGAGTCTGCAAAAGACTTGAGACTAGAGTGGAGGTTTACCTTTCAGCAGGACAAAGACCCCAAAAATACAGCCAGAGCTTTAGATCAAAGCATATTCATGTGTTAGAATGGCCCAGTCTAAGTTCAGACCTAAATCCAATGGAGAATCTGTGGCAAGACTTAAAAATTGCTGTTTTCACTCTTCATCCAATCTGACAGAGCTTGAGCTATTTTGCAAAGAATGGAGAACATGTCACTCTCTAGATGCAAAGCTGGTAGAGACATTCCCAAAAAGACTTGTAGCTGTAATTGCAGTGAAAGGTGGTTCTACAAAGTATTGACTCAGGGGGGCCGAATACAAATGTACGCCACACTTGTCACATATTTGTAAAACATTTTGAAAACCATTTATAATTTCCTTCCACTTCACAATTATGTGCCACTTTGTGTTGGTCGATCACATAATTTTCCAATAAAATACATTTAGATTTTTGGTTGTAACATGACAAAATGTGGAAAATTTTAAGGGGTATGAATACTTTTTCAAGGCACTGTATGCGCCCAAAATTATAAAATACAACAAACTTGACAGAAGTTCTCAGAGTGGAACTAAACCTAAAATCTGCCACTGATTCCTAACAGGTATACGAGCCGCTATATACTCTTATCCATAGGGTTAAACTGGCCCATTGATTCCTTCTATTTTAGGATATGGGCCAGTATGAAGTCAGTTCTAACCACTATGATGTGCACTGAAAAAAGTACAGGCATGCATTATTTTATAGCACAGCATGTTGTGAGCAAACTACTGCGGCAAAGAACATAACTGAATAAAATTTCACTTGTGACATTTCAATAAAGTTCTAAAAAAAAATAAAAAAAAATAAAAGTAAAGTGTTCCTTCCAACTCACACCAATGGCTATGCATTTAGCGCAGCTTGATGGTGTTATTGAGCCCTTAAATCGCCAAATACATTCCAGGAGCATCAAAACAAAAAAGGTGTGCAAAGTCTTAAAGTTTTTTTATGCAAGCAGCACAAGTGTCCCCTGCCAACATTCTATATAGAAGGGCCAGTGGTCTCTCTGCAGAGGTCCAACACTCCCCCCTACCCTGTCATTCCTATACCTCAGCAGTCAGTTCATGCTCCCTGCTGATTGGAGAGTTCTAGCTTTGACTCAAATGGGGTATTGTCTAACCGCTGCAGAGACCACTGCTTCCACAGAGAGCAAGACTTCCTCTCTGCAGACTGCTGTCAGGACATGGGCTTTTCTCCTTTAGGATGTGGCTGTGATGTTCTGAAGAAAATTAACTGTATTGATTTGAACACTTGTTTTCATACACCTGGAGTAAATTTAGCTGATTTACACTGAAAGTTCCAAAGGGTTTTAAATAATGTACCTGGTAGGAAGCGTCATGGGGGGGGGGGGGTTAGGGTGGAACAAGACCCAAGGCTCTGTTTCCACTATTGCAACCCCAAAGTCACGTGATTTTACCACGGTTTTGATGCGACTTGAAGCAATGCCTGTGTATTCTTGAGGTCCTGGACCTCAAGTCGCATCAAAGTGGGACCAAAGTAGTGCAGGGATTACTTTAAAGTCGCACAGATATGAACGGTACTCATTGGAAATCATGGGGTACGACTTGTAATGCGACTTTGCAGTCCCAGATTGCATAAAAAAGTCGCACAAGTGGAAACCGAGCCTGGCCCCTTTCACACTTGTACGACTTGTCCCATAATTTGGGACTTCAAAGTAGCATGACAAGTCGTTCCCCATGATTTCCAATGACAACCATTCATATTAGTACGACTTCAAAGTAGTCCCTGCACCACTTTGGTCCAACTTTGATGCGAGTTACACAGGCATTCCCTGAAATCGCGGCAAAAAAAAAAAAAAAAAAAATCGCTGCCGCAAAATCACGCGACTTTGAAGAAGTCGCAGTAGTGGGAAAGGGGCACCCAGGTTTACACTGGGCTGCGGGAGTGAAGCCGTGCGAGTTCAGCTGAACTCGCACGATTTCACTCTCGCTGGCAGTCCCAATTTCGGCCGCGATTACAGAGACATCTGTGCAGATTTCTGCACAGATGTCAATGTAAATCGCGGCCCGAAATCTCAAAAAGTAGTACAGAAACTCCTTTTTGAAATCGGTGCAGTGCCGCAAATGCGGCGTCACACCGATTAGGACAGTGCCATTGCCGCCGTTTTGACATGCGCATGTCAAAACGCACTAGTGTGAACCAGGGCTCATGTAAAAAAAAAAAAATCTGCAGTTTTTTGCTAGAATATTACGTAGAACCCCCAAACATTATATATATATATATATATATATTTTTTTAAACAGAGGCCCTAGAAAATAAAATGGTAAGTGTTGAAATTTTTTTAGCCACACAATATTTGCGCAGCGGTTTTTCAAGCGCAAAACTTTTGGAAAAAATATACTTTAATGAATTTGAGTGCACATAAACACAATACTAAATTGTACTGGAATTTTTTTTTAAACAGAATTTAGTGTCACTTGTAGGTAATTTAAGGAGGAGTGCACTGATCAATTTTGCCCTGACCTAAGCCATCCTCCCCCAGATATAAGTACTGATGCCTGCAGCCTCCGATTGTTTACATCCAGTGCTGTGCCTGTGCATTACTCTGGTCTCATAGGAGGTCTATGGGGCTGCAATGTGCAGGCACAGCACTGGATGAAAACATGTCATTATAATTACTCTGATAACATCAACGTGCAAGAAAACACTAACATAATCAAAGCCACCTAACGCATGGAAATCAAAGAGAAAAAGTAGCGATGAAATGTAAAGTTACCAGAAGCTGCGGGCGGTGGATCTTGGCAAGTACACTATACTGTATTACCAAAAGTATTGGGACACCTGCCCTTACACGGACATGAACTTTAATGGCATCCCAGTCTTGGTCCGTAGGGTTCAATATTGAGTTGGCCCATCTTTTGCAGCTTCAACTCTTCTGGAAGAATGGTCAAACATTCCCATAGACACTCCTAAACCTTGTGGACAGCCTTCCCAGAAGAGTTGAAGCTGTTATAGCTGCAAAGGGTGGGCCAACTCCATATTGAACCCCACGGACCAAGACTGGGATTCCATTAAAGTTCATGTGTGTGTAAAGGCAGGTGTCCCAATACTTTTGGTAATATAGTGTGCACATCTGTAGAAGAGTGAGTGGGGGTGGTTTAGGTCGGGGTGAAAAGGATCAGTGCACTTCTCCCTTATTAAAAAAAGGGAAGGTATATGCATTTTGAATGGAGTAGGGGAGAGTTAAAACCTCTGTCTATATGTGTCCCGTTTATCGTTCTCATCAAAGTGAAAGAAAATCCCAAATTTTGGATTGCCATTAGAACAATTGAGGAGAATGCTTACAATGGGAACAACCAAGATTTCCTCTCCCTTCCTGTTTTGATTATGGGACAGGAAGTGAAGGGCAATCTCCCCGAGGGGACACAAGAAAAAAAAAAAACACACACAATCCCTCCCTTAATCTATCCAAAACGAAAAAAAGCCTAGTTTTGCGTTTGGCTGATTCTGATATAAAGAAGGACGAGATGTTAGTAGACAGTAGTTTGGTTAGTATGCATATGGACTGATCCATTATAATGGAGGTATTATTAGGGGTCACACACCCCAATCAGGGAGAACACACAGGGCACATAAGCCACTAGCTGCAACATTTCAGCTTTAGCGAACTACAAGTCCCAGCATGCCCCCTAGCTCCAGAGCTGGCAAGGCATGCTGGGAGCGGAGTGACGTAGGCTCCTCACCGTGGGAGACGTTCCCGGCTTCACTCTTACAATAGCCGCACCGGTTCCCAGACTCTCCACCAAAGTACTCCAGGATACTCAGGGCTCCACCGCCGGAGGACGCCATCTTGCTCTCTGCCCTGTCCGTCAGCCGAGCCGGCTACACGCATGCGCTCCTTGCTGAATTCTGGCCCGCCATCATTACTCCTCCTAACCAGCAACACAAGTCTGCAGGCGCCATGTTGAGTGAGGGCACAGCTGTGATCAGTGAGACCCGTACTGACTCCTATAGCTGGCGTGTTTATAGACAGAAATGCAGCAACTTACCGTGAGATGCTTTGCCATGGAGGGAGCGGCAGTAGCCGCACCTTCCCTCATCTCTCAGTCCCTTGTACTCCATTATAGAATACATACTTGCAGCGGCTTGCTTCTATAAGTGAACCTGTGCCGTAAACAAGCCGCCCATCGGGATCGAAGTCTTCATATGACAGAGCTCTCTACTGCCACCACGCAGCACTTCGGCTCCCGCTGGTACTGCACATAGTTCTTGATGCACCTGCAAGGTGAAGGTGAACTCCATCCAAATCAGCAAATTGTTTACATTGAAACAAATTATAGCCTGGAGATTGGGTTTGGCCTGAAGAAAAGGTGGCAACCCTAACACTTTGGGTGCCCCAAGTAGAGTAGTAATGAGGTGCGCATAGCGTGTCGCAGCAAACAGTAGGTGTGGCCAAATTGCTCTTGCTGACATAATCGCGCTGAACCCAGACAGCCGCCCAGAGCTCCTGGGTGGCAACAGTCTTGGTTACTTGGGAAGCTACAGCCTGGTCTGAATAATGTTTCCGGGAAACCCGCACACAGGATTAAAAACCCGGACTGTCCGGGTGAATCCCAGACAGGTGGCAACCCTACCTGGAGAATAGGCCCCATGCACACTTAACGATTTGGAATCACGGGTAGAATTGTTGCAATTCTGCCCACATTTCAAATCACAACAAACCACACAACAGTTTTTTTTAGGTGCTATTCATTCCTATTGGCACCCAAAGCACAATGCGATTTCACCACACGTGTAAGAACTCTCCAAAATGTTGTCCCTGAGCTTCTTTGCTACGTTAAAAGCTTACAGAGCTGTCCATTCAAGTGAACGGGCTGCCCTATGCGTGACACGCGGAAACACGTGTGCATTACTCGCAGGCAGGAACACAAGTTCCCAATAGGCGAGATGTGAACTGGGCCTAAGGCCTGGTTCACGCTGCTGCGATTTCAGAAGTGACTAGAGTAGCACAGGATCACATGACAATGGAAATCACATTGTTTTCAATGGTGCCTGTTCACATCAATGTGGTGCAATTTTGGAAAAATCGTCCTGTGCTATTTTGGTGTGATTCCAGCATGGTTCTGGCCCCATAAAATATGTAAAGCGCATCCAAATAGCATCACATAATCGCACTGAAAGTCGGATCAATCAGTTTCGTCAGTTTTTTGCTGCGTGCTAGTCTCAAATCGAAAGTGAAGAGGTTACTCACCACCATCAGAAAATTTTCGTATGACAGAATTCAATGTCAGAAGTGACGTAATATGTTGAATTGTTTTGTATGTGTTCTTTCGTTTCTGAGCATGCCTAGTCTTGCTCTTCAGATTTTTTTTGGCCGAAAACCGTACTAATGAAAAGAAAATTGGACATTGTGGTCACATCAGACAAAAATTTTGGAGCCTGCACATCCAGCTTTAGTCTGACGAAAATTTGTAATCGGCTGTCAAAAGCAGCAAACTAACGATAAGAAAATCGGCAGATCGTTTATTGGAAGAAATTTGACTTCAGATTTTCTGATCGTGTGTACACAGGACTTCAAAAATACCACTTTAAGGCCCGGTTCACATAGGGGCGACTCCTCGGGCGACTCAGTCGCCTGAGGAGTTGCGTCCCGCTCTGTGCTATGGACCTGTTCTAATAGGAGCGACTCAGAAAAAGGTTCCTGTACTACTTTTGGGGGCGACTTGCATTGACTTCTATACAGAAGTCATTATGCAAATCGCCTCAGGCGGGTGTCTCAAATCGTCTTGAGATCGCGCCGCCGAGCCACCCCCGAAGTCGTGCCGACCCTGTAAGAACCGGGCCTAAGGGTTCCTTGTGAAGGACGACAATGTTCCTGCAGACAAAGAAAAATTACACCGCATATTTACGTGTAATAAGAAAACCCATTGAAATGACTTTAGGCTTTCATGTGCAACATAGAGCTGTTCAATTGTCACCTGCAAAGCCATGTGTTAAAGCGGAACTTCAGTAATTTTTTCCATATATTAAATCTTCTTATACAGCCCACTTCCTGTTTCTTAAATGAAAAAAAGCCTAGGCTTATGACATCATGCACAGCTCTTTTGCCAGGAAGGGAGGGGGATGAGTCATAAGAGGGTCAATGAGAGCTGCAGATTTGGAGGTGTGCCTCTATGTGTCTGTGTAAATCCAGGAAGTGAACAGGCAGCAGCTTCAGCTGCCCACAGTTAAAATGATTGCAGCCAGACTTGGTAGAGGGAGATTTCTGCAGCATATTTGGCAAGTACAGAATCACAGTATATATAAAATAATATGCAAAGTGGTTGGAGGGAAGCTTCAGAATGGCAAAGATGTTTTAATTACAAGTTATGTGAACAGACTGCAGTTCCTCTTACATCACGGTAAGATCGATCAATCTTATGGTGGAGAGCTCGGGGAAGGGAAGGTATAGTATACAGGTCCTTCTCAAAAAATTAGCATATTGTGATAAAGTTCATTATTTTCTGTAATGTACTGATAAACATTAGACTTTCATATATTTTAGATTCATTACACACAACTGAAGTAGTTCAAGCCTTTTCTTGTTTTAATATTGATGATTTTGGCATACAGCTCATGAAAACCCAAAAATCCTATCTCAAAAAATTAGCATATTTCCTCCGACCAATAAAAGAAAAGTGTTTTTAATACAAAAAAAGTCAACCTTCAAATAATTATGTTCAGTTATGCACTCAATACTTGGTCGGGAATCCTTTTGCAGAAATGACTGCTTCAATGCGGCGTGGCATGGAGGCAACCAGCCTGTGGCACTGCTGAGGTGTTATGGAGGCCCAGGATGCTTCGATAGCGGCCTTAAGCTCATCCAGAGTGTTGGGTCTTGCGTCTCTCAACTTTCTCTTCCCAATATCCCACAGATTCTCTATGGGGTTCAGGTCAGGAGAGTTGGCAGGCCAATTGAGCACAGTAATACCATGGTCAGTAAACCATTTACCAGTGGTTTTGGCACTGTGAGCAGGTGCCAGGTCGTGCTGAAAAATGAAATCTTCATCTCCATAAAGCTTTTCAGCAGATGGAAGCATGAAGTGCTCCAAAATCTCCTGATAGCTAGCTGCATTGACCCTGCCCTTGATAAAACACAGTGGACCAACACCAGCAGCTGACATGGCACCCCAGACCATCACTGACTGTGGGTACTTGACACTGGACTTCAGGCATTTTGGCATTTCCCTCTCCCCAGTCTTCCTCCAGACTCTGGCACCTTGATTTCCGAATGACATGCAAAATTTGCTTTCATCCGAAAAAAGTACTTTGGACCACTGAGCAACAGTCCAGTGCTGCTTCTCTGTAGCCCAGGTCAGGCGCTTCTGCCGCTGTTTCTGGTTCAAAAGTGGCTTGACCTGGGGAATGCGGCACCTGTAGCCCATTTCCTGCACACGCCTGTTCACGGTGGCTCTGGATGTTTCTACTCCAGACTCAGTCCACTGCTTCCGCAGGTCCTCCAAGGTCTGGAATCGGTCCTTCTCCACAATCTTCTTCAGGGTCCGGTCACCTCTTCTCGTTGTGCAGCGTTTTCTGCCACACTTTTTCCTTCCCACTGAGGTGCCTTGATACAGCACTCTAGGAACAGCCTATTCGTTCAGAAATTTCTTTCTGTGTCTTACCCTCTTGCTTGAGGGTGTCAATGATGGCCTTCTGGACAGCAGTCAGGTCGGCAGTCTTACCCATGATTGCGGTTTTGAGTAATGAACCAGGCTGGGAGTTTTTAAAAGCCTCAGGAATCTTTTGCAGGTGTTTAGAGTTAATTAGTTGATTCAGATGATTAGGTTAATAGCTCGTTTAGAGAACCTTTTCATGATATGCTAATTTTTTGAGATAGGAATTTTGGGTTGTCATGAGCTGTATGCCAAAATCATCAATATTAAAACAAGAAAAGGCTTGAAATACTTCAGTTGTGTGTAATGAATCTAAAATATATGAAAGTCTAATGTTTATCAGTACATTACAGAAAATAATGAACTTTATCACAATATGCAAATTTTTTGAGAAGGACCTGTATTTTAAGTTGTTATTGCAAAATGTACCTTGCAATGCGTGACTGTGAACTTTGAATGTTGACATTCTGGCTCTGCCATATTTATTCAGATTCAGAATACAGTGGAACCTCAGAGTGCGAGTAATGCGGTTAACGAGCGTTTCGCAATACAAGCACTGTATTTTGAAAAATCCTATCTCTGTTTGCGAGTGTTGTCTCGCAAAACGAGCAGGATTCAGGCCAAAGCGGTGTGCAGTACCGCGTTTGGCCTGAGGTGAGGGGGCGCTGGAGCCGAACGGCGCCGTTCGGAAAGACTCGGAAATACTACATTCCCAAGTCTTTCTGAGGTCAGTCGAGCTGTCCTCGGGCCTTTCCGACTGTTTCCGAGGCTCTCCGGCCGCATGTGGTATTGCATGCCATCGAAGTCAATGCGGAACAAATTATTTTCGTTTCCATTGACGTCAATGGGGAAATGCTCGTAATCCGAGGTTCCACTGTACTTTATTATGTGTTGAATGTAGAGAATTATTTGTTAGCCACTAGAGGCACAGTTGATTAACCATTACAGCAACTCTGCCTAAAGTCAGCCATAGATTGATTGAAATTCGGCCAGTTTATTAGGGTCCTGCTGACTTTTTTATCCGACTATTGGAAAGCTGGTTGCACAGAAGTCAATCTTTAGGTCATCTTCTGTACAACCAGTATAAACAAAACAAAAGCATTATGCATCATCAGCAACACTTTATTTAAAAAGCCAATTAGTCCATATTTACAGTAACCTAACCAATGCCTAAAACTTTGATGTACATAAAGCCTGGTGGCAAGGTGGTCCTATTGGAGATTAAACTTCCATGACCCTGACATGAACCAGACTTCTGTACAATCACTTGATCAGTGCAGCCGACTATAACCAGCAGTGCTGATAAATGTATTGTGACAGAGATCTCCCTGCTGTCAGAATACAATAGCCCTGCAGGAGGGATTCCCCTATGCACCTTGAATGTGCGGATGGGGGAATTGCTTCATTTTTGTTCGTTCATGCTGGTTGATCAAAAGAAGAAAAAAAAAATCATATATGGCCTGCTAAACTGCCTAAACAGATGGCCCATCAACAATACACAGAATTAATTGTTCTCAATGAGTCTGCTAACTCAGACTTGCATACATAGAACTAAAAAGACATTGAATACATTCCCTTTAAGCAAGGTGGACATAAATCTGCAGATCTCTCATAGCAAGAATGAGTGGAAAATTTTGTGATCATCTGTCAATCTTCGCTAATGAACAGATGCGGTATAAGGCTAGGTTAACACCAGCCCGCATTGTGCCTTCCGGGTGCAGGAATCGCATCAATTCCCGCATCCATCCACAGCCGAATCGCACTGCTCTTGCAAAACACGAAGGGCTGCCATTCATTCGAAATGGCATCCCCACGCATCTTAGGCTGCAGTGTGATTGTGAGTCCAGGAACCACAGGGAAACTGCATTCCCTGCGGCCGCATTTTTAAGAAGGCGCATGCACCTTTTTGTGCGGTTTACGGAGCACAACAGCCGTGCCTGCGCAAACATGGGTCATACGCCCCACACTAGTGTGACCCTAGCATAAAGGTTTGTTGATTTTTTGTGAAGTGGCTCTAAAACCAAAACCTTTATTTACATTAATGTATTCCCTGCATTAAGGTTAAAATATTTTATAATTTCAGTCTTTCCCCCTTCCCTGTGTGAAAGGGAAGAGATGGAAAAAGAGATCTAGTGCTGTGAATGGCTGCATCTCTTTTTCCCTCTCTTTGTCTACACACAGAGACTCGGGCAGAAACATGAGCAATTGTCTCCTGCTGCTGTCAATCAAATGCAGTGAGGAAGAGGCGTGGATGGGGCTAAGCCCTGCTGCGTGTCTATAGACCATGGCTAAAGTGTTTTGTGATTCCACCTCAGTTGTAGCAGGAGGCAGTTTGTTCACAAAGGATTGTAGAGCTGTACAATAATGATTGTATGTAGGCAACAGTGAAGCATGGTGGAGGTTCCTTGCAAGTTTGGACTGCATTTCTGCAAATGGAGTTGAAGATTTGGTCAGGATCAATAAAGTCCTCAAAGCCGAGACATACAGGCAGAAAAATATCCATTATGCCATACCATCAGGGAGGTGTGTGATTGGCCCCAAACTTATTCTGCAGCAGGACAAAAACCCCAAACATTCAGCCAATGTCATCAAGAACCATCTTCAGCATATAGAAGAACAAGGAGTCCTGGAAGTAATGGTTTGGGCCACACAGCCCTGATCTCAACATCGAGTCTGTCTGGGATTACATGAAGAGACAGAAGGATCTGAGGCAACCTACATCCACAGAAGATCTGTGATTAGTTCTCAAAGATGTCTGGGACAACCTACCTGCTGAGTTCATTCAAAAAGTGTGTAGACACTGCTGACATACTAGTAGAGATTGAACGTCCAACAAGCCTAAATTGGTGCGATGGTGGTCCTCAAATTGTTGCCTGTAAAGACATTGAAAAAGGGAGGTGTCCATTTCCACCAGATTCTACTGATCATGTTAACAGTATCCCATGATAAAATTACTACCAGTTTTATTTATTACAGGTACTTATATAGCATCATCAATTTACACAGCACTTTGCATATATTATACATTCACATCCTCCCCTGCCCTCAAAGAGCTTACAATCTAAGGTCCTTAACTCACATTCATACATATTAAGGCCAATTAAGACACAAACCAATTAACCTACCAGCATGTCTTTGGAGTGTTGGAGGAACCTGGAGTACCCGGAGGAAACCCACTGCAGGCACAGGGAGAACATGCAAACTCCAAGTAGCTATTGCCATGGTTGGTATTTAAACCGGCGATATATAGTTTGGAAAAACCTGCGCTAAACCGAAAGTATATTTTAAAAAATGGTGAATAAATGATCCAAAAAATGTGGTGCTGCTGCAAGTAAAAAGTTAAAAATACTAAAACTCAAAAGACATGTGTAAAAGGACAAGCGCTCAACCACTGACATTGATTAAATAAAAAATGATGAATATATTACTAATAACACACTATGTGAAAAAAACCACAAGAGAATATATACTGAATCTCAATAGTGAAAAAAAAACACAAGAGAATATATACTGAATCTCAATAGTGAAAGTGAAATTGTTCTCCAAAGGCAAATATTAATTTAAAAATTAAAATTATAAAGGTGAGATTGAAAAAAATGTCCACAACACATTTAA
This sequence comes from Rana muscosa, assembly GCA_029206835.1. Lineage (NCBI taxonomy): Eukaryota > Metazoa > Chordata > Amphibia > Anura > Ranidae > Rana > Rana muscosa. The sequence continues at coordinate 186,888,166 of CM055123.1, forward strand.
AATTCCAAAGGTGAAATCCATTTGCTTCATATGGATAAGGGATATCCAAAGGGAGCCTTACTCTATAGATGTTCAGTGATAACAGATAATCTTAAAGCCGCTTACCAGATGGACAGGACCTCAGATCATAGAGGTCACAAAGGAGTGTGCATCAGCCTGCCGGCAGCGATGGTATTCACCTGTTCCTTTATCCCAGGTGGCCTGTCCTCACTCCACCAGGTAATCAGATGTCTTGACACACAGTATCCAAAACGAAAAAGGTAGGCGGGAATAGAATCGCTCCAACTTCTAAGTGTACTCCTAAAAGCTTGTTCAACTCAGCAAGGAAGGATTAAAAAAAGGACTTCATGGTGCAGTATTTTCCAAAAATTCAAAAGGATTTATTGTAAAAACACACAGCAAAAAAGCCAAAATCAAAAAGTCCACATCCAATCCACAAATAGTAAAATAGGCAAAATAGGCAAGGAAACAGCAACGTAACAAGGGTAAAAAAGGTTTCTAATGTTTCCGTATGCTAGTCAGAGAGCAAACATAGACTGCATCAATACATCAATATCCAATACGTGATGACGCGTCGGGTGGAGCCAAGATTCCTAACGTCATCACGTATTGGATATTGATGTATTGATGCAGTCTATGTTTGCTCTCTGACTAGCATACGGAAACATTAGAAACCTTTTTTACCCTTGTTACGTTGCTGTTTCCTTGCCTATTTTGCCTATTTTACTATTTGTGGATTGGATGTGGACTTTTTGATTTTGGCTTTTTTGCTGTGTGTTTTTACAATAAATCCTTTTTAATTTTTGGGAAAATACTGCACCATGAAGTCCTTTTTTTAATCCTTCCTTGCTGAGTTGAACAAGCTCTTAGGAGTACACTTGGAAGCTGGAGCGATTCTATTCCCGCCTACCTTTTTCGTTTTGGACAGGCCACCTGGGATAAAGGAACAGGTGAATACCATCGCTGCCGGCAGGCTGATGCACACGCCTTTGTGACCTCTATGATCTGAGGTCCCGTCCATCTGGTAAGCGGCTTTAAGATTATCTGTTATCACTGAACATCTATAGAGAAAGGCTCCCTTTGGATATCCCTTATCCATATGAAGCAAGTGGATTTCACCTTTGGAATTTAAATGTGTTGTGGACATTTTTTTCAATCTCACCTTTATAATTTTAATTTTTAAATTAATATTTGCCTTTGGAGAACAATTTCACTTTCACTATTGAGATTCAGTATATATTCTCTTGTGTTTTTTTTTCACTATTGAGATTCAGTATATATTCTCTTGTGGTTTTTTTCACATAGTGGTTTATTAGTAATATATTCATCATTTTTTATTTAATCAATGTCAGTGGTTGCGCGCTTGTCCTTTTACACATTTAAACCGGCGACCCTAGTACTGCTAGGCAGAAGGCACACAAAATTAAACAATAGTGTCTTGATGTATACGTGCTGTGCCAAAATCAAGGAGTCCAATGGTTATCTTAATAATTGTATTATTATTCAATTCTCATTCATATCATTCCATCAATGTGCCACGTCCAAAAACCAGTCTGACACCTCAGACCAGGGTTTCTCAACTCCAGTCCTCAAGGCGCCCCAACAGGTCATGTTTTCAGGCTTTCCATTATTTTGCACGGGTGATTTAATCAGTTTCACTGCCTTGTAATTACCACAGCCGTTTCATCTGAGGGAAATCCTGAAAACATGACCTGTTGGGGCGCCTTGAGGACTGGAGTTGAGAAACACTGCCTCAGACGACTCAAGTAAAATGTGCCCACTCACAAGAGCGACGAATGTTAAACAAAACCAAAAAAAAATTCCCAACTCAACTCACCAACCAGTCTGCTACCGACTGAATTATCCTAACAGTTTTCGTTAACAGGGGTTTAGTTTGTGCTTACACTGTGGAGGCTCTCAAAAATGTATAGAGTTAGGACTGCAGATAATACTGGGGTGCTGTGAAGTGGCTTTGCCGCTTATGCATGTATTTGCAAACTAAACCCCCGTTTTAGACACAAACTGTTATGATAATTTGGTTGTTTGCAGGCTGGTTGGTAAGATGAGCTGGGAATTTTCTTTGGTTTTGTTTGACATGCATCACCCTTCCATGTGCTCCTTGCTGCAAAGGCCAGTTGTAGGTGAGGGCAGTGGCCATTTGTTTGTACTGTTGGAGTACTGGTGAGGGGACGCACTGGAAACCTTTACTGCCATTGTGCTTAATGCTGGGTGTTCAGTGAACCACTGTGCATTTAAGGAGGGGTGGGCTCCCTCCAGGCTTACCTGCTCGCTATCTATCTATTATTAGGCATGTGCTTCCACTGTGGAGGCTTTAAAAAATATGGAGAGCCAGGACTGCAGATAATACTGGGGTGCTATTAAAAGTGATGCCAATCCATGATTATAATAGCACACATCCGATCAAACTCACATCAGGCGCAGGTAATAACGGTGGACCTAACTGTATATGCACCTGTGGATATTCACTTTTGGATTTTACTGAATTTCTTTTCTTCATATTATTATGTATGTGTGATATTGTTATCATGGATTGGCATCACTTTTAATAGTTTTTGGCACACATTTTTTGAAGTCTGGAATGATCTTTAACCGCTTAAGGACCGCCTCCTGTATATATACACGTCGGTAGAATGGCACGGACAGGCATAGGCACGTACAGGTACGTCCCCTTTAAGATGCCGCTGTGTGCTCTCATGAGTTAAATGTTACTTGTTAAATACCGTATACATGATGTACCATGTGTTTCCTCCTTTCTTACTGGCCCAGGTTGCCTCTTGGCGGGCGCCTGGTTCCTTGTCTTTTCTCTGTATACTTGAAACTTTGTCAAACAATAAAAACTAATTGAACGCAAGATGGCGCCGTGTGGTCGCGCGCGCGACGGCGACCCTCCCGCTTTCTCCGTGGGTCCTGTGGACTCGATCACCGCGGGGACACCCGCAATTGTCTCACTGAGAGATAGAGCGGGGAGATGCTTATGTAAACAAGCATCTCCCCGCTCTGCCTAGTGACAATGACAGTGATCACCGCTTCCTGTAATCGGAAGCGATGATCACTGTCTTGTCACACACAGCCCACCCCATAGTTAGAAGCACTCATCAGGGCACACTTAAACCCTACAGCGCCACCTACTGGTTAACCCTTTCACTGCCAGTGTCATTTTCACAGTAATCAGTGCATTCTTATAGCACTGATCGCTGTAAAAATGACAATGGTCCCAAAAATGTGTCAAAGGTGTCCGATGTGTCCGCCATAATGTCGCAGTCACGATAAAAAAAATCGCTGATTGCTGCCATTACTAGTAAAAAAAAAAAAAAATGCCATACAACTATCCCCTATTTTGTAGATGCTATAACTTTTGCGCAAACCAAATCAATAAACGCTTATTGCGATTTTTTCTTTTACCAAAAATATGCAGAATACGTATCGGCCTAAACTGAGGAAAACAAGCTTTTTTTATATATTTTTGGGGATATTATAGCAAAAAATATTGAATTTTTTTCAAAATTGTCGCTCTATTTTTGTTTATAGCACAAAAAATTAAAACCGCAGAGGTGATCAAATACCACCAAAAGAAAGCTCTATTTGTGGAAAAGAAAAAGGACATCAATTTTGTTTGGGAGCCACGCCACATGACAGCGCAATTGTCAGTTAAAGCGATGCAGTGCCGAATCGCAAAAAGGGGCCTGGTCCTTTAGCAACAAAATGGTCCAGGGCTTAAGTGGTTAAACCGTTAATTTACCTATTTTTACACTTGTTTGGATTAAAGACAGCGCAACAAGTTTTTTCTTTATATTTACTATGTTGGTGTGTACAACATTTATGAGTGCAGCTGTCTAACACTTGTGGTGACACTATTGATTATATTTGATTTTTATATGTTAAGAGCACACTAAGCGCAGATCCATCAATTTTTCATATACCCTCTAAAACCCCAATTACCATGTTTGCATGGACATCTTTCGGTTTCATTCATGTAGTGATTTTTAGCTTGCATTAAAGGAAGCACACTAAAAGCAAACCTTTTATAAAGAACTATGGGGTTGCCAATGCCAAAAATGGTAATTGATTGGCTGTTATGTGAACACACTGGCTTCAATACTTTGCGCCACTAAGACAAGTATACTGAATCAAAAAATTTAGAGAAAGTCAGAAGTCTTCATCTTCCATCCTTGATCTGGGGAACTGAAAGTATGGAAGCAAAAAGACTAGCACGATAGCCTGTTGCCTAGTATTTGTTTATAAAAGAACATGTATCACAACTTTTACATTTTTCTATGAAAGAGATCTGAAAATGTCTGTGAACCGATGCTCCCCATCCAACCTGGTGGAGCTTGAGAGGTCCTGCAAAGAAAAGCAGGCACTGCCCGAAAATAGGTGTGCCAAGCGTGTAGCATCATACTCAAAAAGACTTGCGGCTGTAATTGGTGCCAAAGGTGCTTCAACAAAGTATTAAGCAAAGGCTGTGAATACTTATGTACATGTAATTTTTTCTTTTTTTTTTTTTATTAAATTGGAAAGATTTTAAACAAACTTCTTTTACGTTGTCATTATGGGGTATTGTTTGTAGAATTTTGAAGAAAATAATAAATTGAATCCTTTTTGGAATAAGGTTGTAACATAACAGAATGTGGAAAAAGTGAAGTGCTGTGAATACTTTCCGAGTGCACTGTAGATGCATGATGAATATGGTTACCGAACAACTCAGTCCTGGAAAAAAGTTGTTTATTTAGACATTAAACAAAACTTTAAAACATATTTACAAAAGTAGCACAGAATATACAGAAAATACTTGTTAATTTTCAGATATAAATGTGGTCGTGACCGACAATACAATCTTTTTTTTTTTTTTTTTTTTTTTTTTTTTATATCAATAACAAAATATTCCTAAATTTTCACTTTTCTATAGTTTTAGAAACATTTAAAAAAAAATAGCAAAGTTAAATTAAAAATATACAAGTAAAATGAAACAACATGGGTGCTCAAACTGTGGTCTTCAGACTGTTGCATAATTACAAGTCCCATCATGCATCTGCCTTTGGGAGTCATGCTTGTAACTGTCGGCCTTGCAATGCCTCATGGGACTTGTAGTTCTGCAACAGCTGGAGGGCCACAGCTTGAGAACCCATGGCTTACAATATCAGGAGAGGCTGGACTGTGGTCTTCAATCTACTGATCACAGAACAGTTAGCGAAAAACATCAAACGCAAGCAGCAAGTACAGCATGCCAGCATAACTTATACGTACTTACATGGGAAGAGCAACTTTAATGGATAAAAGTGTAAAGTGCAAACAATAAAAGATTGTAATCTTTATAAAAAAAAAAAATCTGTGGTCCGAGTTCTCATTTTTTACCAATCATGTTTAGTAACAGAAAGTGTTAAGGACTGCAGATCACTGACAATATATTCTTTGAAAAGATTAAATCCTTCCATGGTCCAGCTGCATTGGTGTCGCTGACATACATGAGACTCTTCTGACAGCAGCTCTCCTAGCAAAGACCCCAAAACAAACACAAATTAATGTTATATACTCTAACACACAATTAAGTAGAAACCGATTTCCAGTACATATCTAGCCTTAAGCCCTGGTTCACACTGGTGCGATTTGACATGCGATTTGATATGTCAAATCGGCGAAATTTGTCGCAAATTGCGGGCAATGGCACCCTCCTAATCGGTGCAACGCCGCATCTGCGGCGCTGCACCGATTTCAAAAAGTAGTTTCTGTACTGTTTCAGATGTCTTTGACATCGTGGCTGAAATCGGGACTGCCAGCGGGAGTGAAATCGTGCGAGTTCAGCTGAACTCGCAGGCTTCACTCCCGCAGCCCCAGTGTGAACGTGGGCTTATAGTGTAAAAATATTTACTACATGGGAAATATTGTGGTTATGTGTCTACAATGCTGCCCATGGGGGGTTATTTACTAAAACTGGAGAATGTAAAATCTGGTGCAGTTCTGAATAGAAACCAATCAGCTTCTGTTTTTTTTTTTTTTTTTTGCCAAAGCTTAATTGAACAAGTTGACCATGCACAGCTGCACCAGAATCTGAGTGCACCAGTTTTAGTAAATCGCCTTCCAAGTTTCAGTTACCTTAGACCCCATACACACCATTTGATTTTCTGCAGATTTTTGTCTTCAGATTTACCAATATCATATAATATGAGGTCAAACCTTAAGAGTTTCAATTTGTATGCAATCAGGCAGGCCCTTGCACTACATGGTTTTGGTAAATCTGAAGACAAAAATCTGCAGAAAGTCGAAAAGTGTGTATGGGGTCTTAAAGTGGTTGTAAACCCACTTTTTCAACTTGCACCTACAGGTAAGCCTAGATTAAGGCTTACCTGTAGGTGCAAGAAATATCTCCTAAACCTACACGGTTTAGGAGATATTTACTAAAATGACAAGCGCCGTAGACAACGGCGCATTTATGGGGTTAATCCCATTCACATACTCGGCTACTTCCCAGCAATCGCTGGGCGTAGCCGAGTGGGACGCCTCCCGCGCGCATGCGCAGAGTGACGTTGGCGCTGTGATTGGCTGGTGCGGCGATACCCGGAAGTAACATTCCGGCTATCGCCGCAGTGATGTCTGCGTCTGCAGTGAGGGACGAGGACGTCTTCGGGGGCCCCGATCTAAGGTAAGTGGAACATAATGAGCTATTATGCTAGTCATAATAGCTCATTATGCCTTTCTCTTGCAGGTGGGCCAAAAAATAAAAAAAATAAAAGTGGGTTTACAACCACTTTAAGCCTCGTACACACGGTCGGACTTCCATCGGACTTTTCCGTGGATTTTTGTCCGAACGGAGTTGGCCGGGCACACCCATAGCATACACACCACAGGACTTTTCTGCAAACTTTCCCAAAACTTTTTCCAACATCACGTGGTTTTTCTTCTCTTTACCACCACCCTTTGGTCAACTTCTGCTATTGTTGGTTGATTTTAACATTATTTGTTTTGTCCATCGGACAAAAGTCCGATGGTTTTCTGTACACACGGTCGGACTTTTGTTGGCCAAAAGTTTGTCCGTTTGCAGACTGAACTTTTGTCCGATGAAAACCAAAAAAAGTTTGTCCGATGTAGCGTACACACGGTCGGATTTTTTGTCAAAATGAAGTTTGTTGGCAAAAAGTCAGACTGTGTGTACGGGGCTTTAGACTACATTCATTTGGGCGACTAGAGGCAAGCAGCAGATTCCAGCGACAAGAATCATCAGATCACTGGTGTATGCAAACTGTTCGTATGCATCTGCACATCTTACAGGTTAGGGACAGATGCGCAACTCTGAACGCAGAAAGACTGCGATTAGGGTCGGACAAAACCTCAGATAACTGCTGGATGTGCAGATACACGTGAACAGCTGTGGTTTGTGTCAGTCTGTCAATGCTCTGTACAGGTTTCCCAGCAGCAGCAGTTCACATACACCTGCGAGCCCAACCACAGAAATCTGCTGAATGCCCCTAACTGCTGGTATGAATGTGGACTTATATTTCTAAAGCCCGAAAGTGTCCTGCAGCATATATTATAGAACAGCAGGAGACCTAATATTAGAACACACCATCTACTCATTGAAGGGGTTGCAAACCCTCGTTTTTTTTAAATAAAAATAAACATGCCTATACTTACCTGCTCTGTGCAATCGTTTTGCACAGAGGAGCCCCGGTCCTTCTTCTGGGGTGCCCAGCAGGTGCTCCTGGCCCCTCCTCTTCATCATCAGGTGCCCGCACATACAGCTGCTTTCCCTGGGGGCACCCGTGCAGGCTCTCCCGAGTCCCGCTACTGTGTCCATTGACACAAACAGCGTGACTTGGCCCTGACCCCTGCTCCTGTGTCACTGGATTTGATCGACAGCAGCGGGAGCCAGTGGCTCCGGCTGCTATCAATTTGTCCAATGAAAAGAGACATCAGCTGGAGCCGCTGTGCTCGTGCACATCGCTGGATTGGATCGGGCTCAGGTAAGAAAAAAGGGGGGTCTGGGGGAACTGCAGCACTGAAGGTTTTTCACCCTCATGCATAGAATGCATGAAAGTGAAAAACGTTGAGGCTTTACAACCCCTTTAACAGTGCAGCGTCTACCGTAAAGGTTTCATGAGCTGGCAATGTACCAAAGCAAAAGAAACTTAAACGTATATCTAAATCCAGAAACAACTGTAATATATTACATCTTACCTATGCAACCACTACATCTAATACTTTATTAATTTTTTTCTTAGATTTAGCTATACTTTAAAAGGGGTTATAACGGCAGAAGGTTTTTTTTACCATAAATGTATTCTATGCATTAAGATAAAAAGCCTTCTGTGTGCAGCAGCCCCTCTAACACTTACCGGAGGTCCCTTTCTTTCCAGCGATGTCCATGAGGTTCTCAGCCATCCGAGATTCTCCTTCCTGATTGGCTGAGACACAGCAGCAGCACCATTGGCTCCCACTGCTGTTAAGTCAGGTAGCCAATCAGGGAAGAGACAGGGCGGGGCCAGGTCGGGGCTCCGTGTCTGAACTGATACAGGGAGCTGTGACTCAGCTCAGGAGCCCCCATAGCAAGCTGTTCGCTGTGGGGACACTGAACAGGAAGGAGGGGCCAGGATCACAAAAGAGGAGGATCCAGGCTGCTCTGTCCAAAACCACTGCACAGAGCAGGCAAGTATGACATGTTTGTTATTTTTATAAGGGGGGGGGGGGGGACTAGACTTTACAACCACTTTAAAACTTGCTATTATCTTTTTCTTCTGTTGTGCTACCTTTGGACAATCTAGGGTATTTCTTGCAGCAAAAGTGAAAAGGGGGGAGGGATTAAAGCCCAATTGCCATGCAGACATCGTTCTACATGATGAGCTAAAATCTCACCAATGGGGAAACAGGAAGCAATAAAAACAGGTTCAAAACGAACTGTATTCAAAACTGGGAAATGGTGTTTTAGCTGGAGTCAACTGGTGGATTATAGAGGCCAAAACTAGCAATGTATACAAGCAGACAAATTACAACCTCCAATAGCATATCCTGGTTTTCAATTTCACACATGAATGTAATATGCATCATGGAGCCCGTTGAAAAGACTTTAAATATGGCGTTATAAATATTATTATTTACATGTGCTTAAAGCGGAACTTCATCCAATAATTCATGATCTCAATACAAAAATTAATACTTACAGAAAGCAGTCTTCTAACACTTATGGTAATTTTATAAGAGGGGGGGGGGATCAGGTATCAGGGATCATAGGTTCTGTAATTTCAAAAGTTTCTATTATTTCCTAAAAAACAAAACAAAAAAAAAAATCACGCATTGGCTACCGATTTTTTTAAAAGCTAAAAACTTTATTTAAAATAAAAGCAGCATTACGGACTTAGCTGCAGATGTAACACAAAACTGTAAGCCATTTTCAACATTAACTAAAAATGAAGCGTAGGAGTATGGCCTATCCAATTAGAGCACTGTATAAGTCATTGAAATGGAACTTGAGCAGATTCCCATCACTTTCTTTGCAGGTGACAATGGGCATCAGGACATGAAGTGGGTGGGGGTTGAGGTGAAACTTCCCAACAGGGACCAGCACAGCAATGGGATCCGGAGGTTTAAACCCTTTTCCACTCTTCCAAAAACTAGAAAAAGCTTTTAGCTGGAGTTAAAGCTGGAGTTTTTAAATTTTGCTTATTTTGCCTTCCAGTGCCAGCTGTCAGAATACAATAGCCGCAGGGGTTCGTCCATATGTATTGAACCACACCAATGGAGGAAGCTTTTAGATTTATTTAATTTAGTGAAATAAATCTATGGGTGTATGGCCAGCTATAGATGCAATCCCAGGCAAGGAGTTAAAAACTCAAAACCAATTGAAGATACTGCACACAGTGTCCAAACATCTGCTGATTAACTAAGCATGTATTGATTGATTTTAGAAGTTATTAATTTTTCTCCAAAGTATGTTGGCTTCAGTTTTTAAACTGTAGATCGACCCCCAGGGTATAGGAGCCACAAGCCAACTGCATTCACTATACATGTATATGTACATTGAAATTACACCTTGTTCATCCCACACTTAAACATTGCATGCACTGAAATGAAACCATCAACCTGTGCACAGCATGGAAGCAGAAGTCATTGAATGCTTTAGCAAAGGTAACTTCAATATCAAAAGTAATCAGTGTTTTGTATAAAAAAAAAATTATATATACAAACACACACACACACACACACACAGTTGTGCTCATAAGTTTACATACCCTGGCAGAATTTATGATTTCTTGGCCATTTTTCAGAGACTATGAATGATAAACACAAAAACTTTTCTTTCACTCGTGGTTAGTGTTTGGCTGAAGCCATTTATTATCAATGAACTGTGTTCACTCTTTTTAAATCATAATGGCAACAGAAACTACCCAAATGACTCTGATCAAAAGTTTACATACCCTGGTGAGCTTGGCCTGATAACATGCACACAAGTTGACACAAAGGGGTTTGAATGGCTATTAAAAAGGTAACCATTCTCACCTGTGATCAGGTTTCTGGACTCCTGATAGACCCTTACATCTTTCATCCAGTGCTGCACTGACGTTTCTGGATTCTGAGTCATGGGGAAAGCAAAATAATTGTCAAAGGATCTGTGGGAAAAGGTAGTTGCACTGTATAAAACAGGAAAGGGATATAAAAAGATATCCAAAGGAATTGGGAATGCCAATAAGCAGTGTTCAAACTCTAATGACGAAGTGGAAAATGAGGGGGTTCTGTTGAAACCAAACCACGGTCAGGTAGACGAACTAAAATTTCAGCCACAACTGCCAGGACAACTGTTTGGGATTCAAAGAAAAACCCACAAATAACTTCAGGTGAAATACAGGACTCTCTGAAAACATGTGGTGTGGCTGTTTCAAGATGCACAATAAGGAGGCTCTTGAAGAAAGATGGGCTGCATGGTCGAGTCGCTAGAAGAAAGACATTACTACGCAAATGCCACAAAGTATCCCGCTTACAATACGCCAAACAGCACAGCGACAAGCCTCAAACCTTCTGGCACAAAGTCATTTGGAGTGATGAGACCAAAATTCAGCTTTTTGGTCACAACCATAAACGCTTCATTTGGAGAGGAGTCAACAAGGCCTATGAAGAAAGGTACACCATTCCTACTGTGAAACACGGAGGTGGATCGCTGATGTTTTGGGAATGTGTGAGCTACAAAGGCACAGGAAATTTGGTCAAAATGGTTGGCAAGATGAATGCAGTATGTTATAAAAAAATACCGGAGGAACATTTGCATTCATCAGCCAGGAAGCTGTGCATGGGACGTACTTGGACATTCCAACATGACAATGATCCAAAACACAAGGCCATGTCGACCTGTCATTGGCTACAGCAGAATAAAGCAAAGGTTCTGGAGTGGCCATCTCAGTCTCCTGACCTCAATATCATTGAGACACACTGGGGAGATCTCAAAACGTGCAGTTCATGCAAGGCAGCCCAATAAGTTACAGGAACTGGAGGCTTTTTGCCACGAGGAATGGGAGGCTTTACCATCTGAGAAGATAAAGAGCTTCATCCACAAATGCCACAAGCCGTCATTGATGTTAAAGGGGGCAATACACACTATTAAGAACTGGGGTATGTAAACTTTTGATCAGGGTCATTTGGGTAGTTTCTGTTGCCATTATGATTTAAAAAGAGTAAACACAGTTAATTGATAATAAATGGCTTCAGCCAAACACTAACCATGAGTGAAAGAAAAGTTTTTGTGTTATCATTCATATTCTCTTAAAAATGGGCAAGAAATAATAAATTCTGCCAGGGTATGTAAACTTATAAGCACAACTAATATATATAGTCCATGCACACTGGGATAAAAAAAAATGCTGTTTCTACAGGAGTTTTGGGCTTTGCCTGTAGAAGTAGCTTAATGTTATCCTATGTGTCCATGCACATTAGGATGATAAGAGGCATATTTGGAGCTCAGCGTTTAGTGGCAGAAAACAAAAAAAAAACCTTCTGCCTTACATTTTTGAGAGCAGTATTTTGTCAGAAAATAAATCTGCTAAACGTCTGTAAAAAACACTTTATATATGAGCGTGCTTTTTTTTGCCAAAAGAACTGGTGTTTTTTTATTGACCCATATCCTTTTTTTATGACTGGTGTTCATCACAACATAATGAAACTGCAAGACAATGAAAAACAAAAGTCACCTTCCAATCTTGGTGGCTAAGGGAGATGACTCCTTGGTACCTGCGCAGATTATCTTTGTCTACTTGCGACTCGTCTTCTTGGTTTACAGGTTCTATTAAATGGTAAAAAACATAGGATTAAATCAGTTCACGTCAATAAAGCATCTGAAGTTAAGAAGTGGCTTCAAGTTTGTGTTCTCTTTGCTGGGTTTGTAAGCGATTGTAAAATGATCATCTTGTAAAAATAACCCATTCAGTTTAAAATAGAAATAAAAAGGCAAAACCACTTTTGTATAGATATAAAAAAACATTTTAAAATACCTTTTTTTCCCCTTTTATATAAATAATCACATTCCCTCTGTTCTCAGCTGCATAAGAGCTGGGGGGAGGAGACACAGCAGTACACTGAGATTCCCAGTGAATGGCTGTGCAGTGGGGGCGTCAGGACAAGTCTGATCATTGGAGGAGAGCACACAGAGTTCCCAGCATAGCTAGAGAACGGACCACAGTGTGTTGTCCTGCTTAGCATGGTCAGTTTTTTAAGAAAAGCAGAGAGACTGGCAAGAATACCAGGGATTTCACACAAAAGGAAGCAATACAAAGAGAACAGGATACTTTTTTATACAAGTACATGGTACAGCAGGCACATATCAGGAATATGAAGTGTTGATGTAACAAAATGCTTTAAAGCGGAGCTCCACCCTAAAGTGGAACTTACGCTCATCGGAACCCTCCCCCCCTCCGGTGTCACATTTGGCACCTTTCAGGGGGGAGGGGGGTGCAGCTACCTGTCTAAGACAGGTATTTGCACCCACTTCCGGGAGTCCTCTCTGCGGGTATTACGTCACTTTCCGCAGAATACCCGTTGTGTTCTGGGAGCCGAGTGTTTCCCAGAACACAACAGGGACCAGTGAGAACGGCGCAGCTCGACTCGCGCCTGCGCCTTAGGGAACCGGGCAGTGAAGCCGCAAAGCTTCACTTCCTGGTTCCCTCACCGAGGATGGCAGTGGGGGCAGCAGAATGACGAGCGATTGCTCGTCTTCTGCTGCCAACGTCGCTGGACTCCAGGACAGGTAAGTGTCCTAATATTAAAAGTCAGCAGCTGCAGTATTTGTAGCTGCTGGCTTTTAATATATTTTTTTTCGGCGGAGCTCCGCTTTAAATATAAATGTCTAAGAACAATTAATATTTTTAGATTAACAGTACATTCCTCAATGTGGACTTTAATATAATTCAGTGTTCTGGTCCCCTTCCACTCCAAACTTTTTACCTGTTAATCTTGTTGGTAAGCTCCTTTCTGCATCACTGCCTTTGCAGGGTTAAAGTGAGACTAAACAAGACCCTTATTCTCTAAACATTCATACACATCTGCTACTAAATGGCCCTGTAATCTATTTTTCATGAAAAAGTTTCTCACTGTTATTTTCACCCCCCACATGCTCTGTGAGCTCCCGAACATCTCCTCCTCCTTACTTCCATACAGTCCATAGTCACTAGTCCATCTCAGGAGCAACTAAGAGAAGGTTGCTATGTTCCTATATACAGTAGAACCATGAAGACAGAGCAATAGAAAGTTTTTGTTTTTTGTTATCCTTAGAATATATACTTGAATAGTGTCACTCCCCACAGCGCTTCCCCATAGGACAGCAGGATGATACATTTTACTGCTGACTAGAGGTCGAACGATATGGGTTTTTCTCTGGCGGATGCTGATATTTTAGAAAATCGGGGCGGCCGATGGCCGATATACGATGCCGATTTTTGCGGCCGATATTTTAGGCCGATTTCTTTTTTTGGCCAGGTGGCAATGATAGCCACTGGTTGGCACTGGCAAGTGGCACTGGTTGTATCACTAGCAGGTTTCACACTTAGGTCAGTTTCACACAATTACACTAGATCGGCTATGTAACTGAATGTAGAGAGAGACCAGCTGTTAAAATTCAGCGGTGATGTCAGGGTGGGCGGGACCCAGCAGCTATCAAACACCAGCCAATGATTGGAATGCTTAAGAAAAGGGGCGGGCCACATACACGTAGTGGCCCACCCAGATTCCATCCCATCGGCTTGTGTTTGACAGCTGCTAGGTCCCGCCCTCCCCCCGACATCAACCTTAATTCTGATAGCTCCCCTCTCTCTGCATTTCACACACACACACACACACACACACACACACACACACACACACACACACACACACACACACACTCGGTGGCTCTGGCAAGCGCCGCTCTGCCAATGGAGTGTGGGGAGGAACACTTGTGGGTCGACGGGCACGGCACGATTAAATCGGCCGAGTGTGAATAATAAATCGGCCGGTGCAGATTTCTTAAAAAAGGCCAAATATCAGCCGATATATCAGTCGACCCCTAATCTAAATGCATCAAATATACACCAGAGAGCATCTAAAACGCATAAAAAAATACACCAGAGAGCATCTAAATGCATCAAAAATACACACAGTGCATCTAAACGCATCAGAAATACACCAGAAAGCATCTAACGCATGAAATATACACCAGAGCATCTAAACGTGTAAAAAATACACCAGAGAGCATCTAAAACGCATCAAAAATACACCAGAGCATCTAAATGAATTAAAAAAATACACCACAGTGCATCTAAATATATCAAAAATACACCAGTGTGCATCTAAATGCATCAAAAATACACCAGAGAGCATCTAAACGCATCAAAAATACACCAGAGAGCATCTAAACGCATCAAAATTTGGGCCGCCTAAACATATCGGCCGAAAATGGCCTTTTCTGCAATTTACTGAAAGAGAATTCACACCGATAATGGCGCCGGAAATGGGACGGGGCCCTGTCCCTGGTGCCGCCCATCATGGGAGTGTTGTTCACACGGAGACGCCACCAGCATGCGACGTTCACACGGAGACGCCACCAGCATGCGACGTTCACACGGAGACGCCACCAGCATGCGACGTTCACACGGAGCACAACATTAGCAGAAGTTGCCCAAAGGGTGGCGCTAAAGAGCTGAAAAACCACGTTGTTTCGTATTTGTTGGCTGACAAAGTTTTGCCGTCTGTATGCAGAACAAGTTAACGGCCAATGCCCTTCGGTCAAAATTTCACGGATTTGTCCGATGGAAATCCGATCGTGTGTATGAGGCTTTAGAATCTTCGACCAAGGAGAAAGTAAAATGCTGACCTTTTTATTTTTAAAGCAGAGTTTCTCTTTCAATGAACATTGCCCATTTTAAATCCTTATGCTGCTAGCATCAGTAAATTGATAGGAAAATATATCAGATTTACTTTTTTTTTACATTTCTTCAGTTTCCAGACCTAAGCAGAGAGGAGGAGAAGGGGTTTTCTCAGCTAAGCACACCCTCCTGCCTGAGCTAAGGGCAGATGGAGTTCAGGAAGTAAATACTACATGAATCATCTGCACAAGATGGCCAAGATGGCCATGGCCAGAAATGCTAGGTTGGTGTTTTCCAAAGCGATTCCTCAACAAAATAAAGTATGGAGACGTGGATGGATGGGGGAATTTGTTTTGGATATTAAAACTTTATTAAAATAGTGTTTTTGGTGCTCAGATGCAGTGAAGATCCACTTTACCATTTTTTTGTTTATTTCACTCATAGAAGAGGTATTATAAATCATATAAACACAAAACATGCAATAACTGCATTGTTCTTAAGGATAGAAAACAAGGCACAGTCATTTTATCACTTTAGGTTTGAAGCTTACCTATCACTGGCAGCTTGTCATTATCAAGTTTTATTCTTGCAAAACCATCCTAAAAGAAGTTAAGGACATGAGCAGAGAAGAAAGTCATGCATCAGAATGTGAAAATATGAAGAACGCCATGAAAAGAAAAAAATAAATAAATATATATGGTATGCTTTATATTAGACAATAAAGAAAAATTGCATACAACACTTGTAAACATCGGATGCGGTTAAAAAAAAAAAAAAACCCTGCAAGGCAATGGCACTTTATGAAATACTCACCTTGGAATGAAGCCCTCAAGCGCTGTACTGTCACCGCTGAGAGGGCCGACATGTCCCCCCCGGTCTTTCTCCTGGGTTCGCACGCTCCGGCTATGCAATTGGCCGGAGCCGCAATGACGTCACTCTCGCGCATACGCGCAGAGCCCTTGGTTCCAGGACGAAGCTCTCAAGTTCTGGCAAGGTATGTCTCTGGCTGCATGCAGGGTGAATATCTCATAAGTGGTGCATGTTTAGGAGATATTCATTTTACCTATAAGTAAGCTCTATTATAGGCTTGCCTGAAGGTAAAAAATTACCAAGCGGGGTTTACTACAGCTTTAAGCCAGTCATACATGGATCTAAATTCATCTGGTTCAGCAGGGATCAGACAAATTTGAATTAATATATGGGCTCCCTGTTTCTCCTAAACGATTAGCTATAGCCAGAAACACTAGTCATTGTGTTCTGCTGGCAGGGAAGCCTCCCAGAGCTCTCCGCCAGCAGAACACAATAGTGCTGTGGGACGGAGTCCTCCATAAACACGGACTGTTCATAGGGGAATCAAGTGAGTTTCTTTCCTTTAACCCGTGATAGAAGGAAAGAAAAATTACATAAACTATGGCCTGGCTTATATCTATGCGATTCCTTCTCAAGTTCTCACAGGCCAGATAGCATTGTCTGTTACCTACAGCAGATAATCTAAACAGGAACACTCCCTGAATATGAAATGTTCCTGTTAGCACACTTCAACATAGAGCAATGTGGACACTGAAAACTGCGAGAGGCTTAACCATTATTTAGAAAATTGTTAACATGCAGCATGCCCTTGTGATTTTCTGGCTCTGCACACTACAGTTGGCAGGTCCGAGTCATGCCACAATGGATAAAACCTGGAGTCTCTTGGTTCCCTACAGATAAGTGTCATCCTTCATGGATCTCCAAACTTTGGTCCTCCAGCTGTTGCGCAACTACACATCCCATGAGGCATTGTGAAACTCTGACATTCACAGACATGACTAGGCATGATGGGAACTGTAGTTCCTGAACAACTGGAGGCCCGTAGTTTGGAGTTCCCTGCTTGAAGTTTAGGCCATTAGACAAGACTGGTTTTATGGTAAATAGATCATCTGATGCATGATTAACTATGTCTGGGGGGGTATCTTTTTAATTTAATCACACAAGGTAAAACCTGCAGTTTTGCTAAAAGTTTTTTAGAACCCTCAAAAGAGGTCCTGTAGAATAAAAACGGTGGCAATCGCAATTTTTTTATGTTGCACAATATTTACAAAATGTGTAATATCAATGCATATTTTGAGGAAAAATACACAAATTTTAGTGAACACAAACACAATAAAAAATGCAAGTTAGACTTACCGGTAACTTGTTTTCCAATAGGCTTTCAGGACAGCACCCGAGAGATCATGGCTCCTCCTCCTACAGGAAACACCTCATCAATTAATTCTTTAATTGGAGGCCTCCACGTTGCTTCCCTCAGTTGTTTGTAGAGAACCTGTCCTGAAAGCCTATTGGAAAACAAGTTACCGGTAAGTCTAACTTGCATTTTTCCAAAACGTCTTTCAGGACAGCACCCGAGAGGATAATCGAGACTTACCCCATTTAGGGTGGGACAACAGCCTGTAAGACTTTCCTTCCGAAAGCCTGGTCCCCAGCCGTCATGAGATCTAATCTATAATGACGGGCAAAGGTCGTCAGACTTGTCCATGTAGCTGCCTTACAGATTTGTTCGGGGGTGGCACCAGCTTTTTCTGCCCAACTCACCGCCGAAGCTCTAGTAGAATGAGCCCTGATACTTACTGGACTCTCCTGGCCTGTAAGGGAATAGGCGTCTGAGATAGCCATTCTCAACCATCTGGCAATGGTTCCTCTAGAAGCTTGTCTTCCTTTTTTATTTCCGGAAAATAAAATGAATAGTGCGTCTGAACGCCTAAAGTCTTTAGTAGCTTCCAGGTAACTTAAGACTGCTCTTTTAACATCCAGGGTATGGAACTCTTCTTCCTTCTTACCCGACGGATTAGAACAAAACGTAGGAAGTATTATCTCTTGGGTTCTATTTTGAACTGAGGCAACCTTTGGTAAAAAGTTAGGATCCGTCTTCAGCACAATTCTGTCTGAAAAAATAGAAAAAAATGGTTCCCTGATAGATAAAGCTTGCAGCTCACTGATCCTTCGAGCTGTTGTAATAGCTACTAGAAAAATTGTTTTTAAAGTAATTAGCTTTAGGGAGGTTAAATTGAGAGGTTTGAAAGGTTCCCTGGTCAGGGCCTGTAGAACGACTGATAAGTCCCATGACGGACAGTTTTTGATCACTATCGGTCTAGCCCGAGTGAGGGCTTTAAAGAATCTGTTTACTAGGGGTTCTGATGAAATAGATTTCTCAAAATATACCCCCAGTGCGGCAACCTGAACTTTTAGGGTACTGATCGCTAGGCCCTTGTCTGCTCCTTCTTGCAGAAATTCCAAGATAGAAGAAATCTGCTTTAATGGTCTGCCGGATGTAGTGCACCAAGAGTTAAAGACTTTCCAGACTTTGTGATATATTGCTCTGGTAACATTCTTTCTGCTAGATAGGAGGGTAGCCACCAACCTATCCGAGAATCCTTTTCTCCTTAAGAGCTGCTCCTCAGAAGCCAGGCTGTGAGTTTTAGCTTTTCTACTTCTTGGTGAAACAGCGGACCTTGTAACAGAAGGTCTTGTCTCACGGGAAGATGCCAGTATGGTTTGATCTGCATCTGTAGAAGAGCCGAAAACCAGGGCCTCTTGGGCCAGAAGGGAGTGATGAGGATTACTGTCGTATCCTCTTTCCGGATTTTTGTTATGACCTGCGGAATCAGCTGAAAAGGAGGGAAGGCGTAGCTGAGGTGAAAATTCCAACTGTGCGCCAGAGCATCTACCCCCAGAGATGACTCGTTCCTGTTCAGGGAAAAAAAGAGAGATATTTGTGTATTTTCCTGAGTCGCAAAGAGATCCACTCTTGGCTGTCCCCATTTCTTCACTATTAGATTGAAGACATCTGGATTCAATTGCCACTCCGCTTCGTACACCTGGTTCCTGCTGAGGAAATCCGCTATCCTGTTTAGGGTCCCTTTTAGATGGACCGCGGACAAGGATTGAGTATGGAGCTCTGCCCAATTTAGAATGCTCTCTGCTAGGCCTTGAAGTATTCTGCTTCTGGTGCCCCCTTGTCGGTTTATGTAAGCCACCGCCGTGGCGTTGTCCGACAGAATTTGTGTATGTCGCCCTTGGACTTCTTCTGCAAAGAACAATAAGGCCATTTCTATCGCCTTTAGTTCCCTCCAGTTTGAAGATCTCATTGCTTCCCTTGTGGACCAAGATCCCTGAGCCCAACGACCGCTCATGTGAGCCCCCCAACCCCAGGAGCTGGCATCGGTTGTTAGCCTTACCTGGGTTGGAAAGGACCATAACAGGCCTGCTGAGAGTCTTGCCTGGTTCTTCCACCACCAGAGACTCCTCTTTACTTTGGTGGGGATCTTCACCAGTGAATCTAGTGAATTCTGCTGGCGATCCCAG
Source organism: Rana muscosa (assembly GCA_029206835.1). Taxonomy (NCBI): domain Eukaryota; kingdom Metazoa; phylum Chordata; class Amphibia; order Anura; family Ranidae; genus Rana; species Rana muscosa. The sequence continues at coordinate 186,907,836 of CM055123.1, forward strand.
ATTTTTAACAGAAACTTTTGCAGTGGCCTGAAATGGAGCTTTGCCCATTGTACTGCCGGTATGGAAGAGGTCAGGGTTCCTAATGCTGACATGACCCTCCTGATGGACAGAAGCTGACTGGTTTGTAAGAGTGACACAACCTTTAACAGCTTTTCCCGTTTTTCTTCTGGGAGAAAAATCTTTTGCTCCACAGAGTTGATACGGAAACCCAGGAATAACACCTCCTGAGAGGGAATCAGATTGGACTTTTGGAGGTTTAGTATCCATCCGATGGATTCTAGGTGAGCACGTGCTCTGTCCAAGTTTCTCTGAAGTCCATCTCTTGTTTGGGCAAACAGTAGCAGGTCGTCTAGATAAGGAATCACTGAAATTCCCTCTAGACGCAAGGGTGCTAGAGCTTCGGCCATTACCTTCGTGAACACCCTTGGAGAAGATGACAGGCCGAATGGAAGAGCTCTGAATTGCAGGTGTACCACCTTCTTCCCTTCTCTCAGTGCTAACCTCAGATATCTCTGAGATCTGGCAGCAATAGGAATGTGGAGGTATGCGTCCTGCAAATCTATTGACGCCATGAAGCATCCTTGACTCAGGAGGCTTCTTACTGAGAAAATGGAATCCATCCGAAATCTTTTGTATTCTACTGACAAATTCAGCATTTTTAGATTTAGGATGAGGCGGTACTTTCCTGAAGGTTTCTGTACAAGGAAAACGTGAGAATAGAACCCCTGGAAGAACTCCCTTGTTGGAACCGGAACAATGACTCTCTGGGATATCAGTTCCTGAATTAGGGACTTCATGGCGAGTGCCTTGACCGGATCCCTCGGGACGTTTGTCACTAGGAATCTCTTTGGGGGTTCTTCCGTGAATTCCACCACATATCCTTGGGAGAGCATGTTTACAATATACTGATTTGTAGTGATGTCTCTCCACTGGGGAATGAACTCCTGGAGTCTTCCCCCTACTTGGGGTGGATTGTCACTGCGGCTTTCCGGGGGTCGCAGGAGGATGGAAGAGCACTCCACTCCTACCTTTTGGTTTCTGGGAAGACCACTGCTTCCTTTTGGTTTGCGTTTTTCCTTCCTGTTGTCCTTTTTGGGGACGAAAAAAACGCTTACGGGTCTGTACCTGTTTTTTGACCGGAAACGCCTTCTTTTTGTCAGCCGTACGGTCAAGAATGGACTCCAGCTCCGAACCAAATAGCAAATCCCCTGCAAAGGGAATGCTACACAGTCTATTTTTAGATGCAGCATCTCCTGGCCAAGTTTTAAGCCACAATGCTCTCCTAGCAGAATTGGTCAAAGCCGCTGACCTGGCTGACATACGAATGGATTCTGCTGAAGCATCCGCAATATATGATACTGCTGCAGAAAGCGTTGTAAATGAGTCCAGAATCTCCTGTTTTGGAGAATCCGCCGTAACATGGGCCTTCATCTGGTTAATCCAGTGTTCTAAATTCCTAGCGACACAGGTTGTTGCCATTGCTGGTTTTAGATTGTTCATCACAGACTGCCAAGCCCTTTTAAGAAGCAAATCCATTCTTTTGTCCATGGGCTCCTTTAACATGCCCATGTCCTCAAAGGCAAGGTCAGTTGATTTTGAGACCTGTGAAAAAGCAGAGTCCAGTTTTGGAACCTTGTTCCAGATGGAATCCGGGTTGTCCTCAAATGGAAATCTTCTCTTATGAGACCGGGAAAAAAAAATGGCTTTTTCTCAGGTTCCAACCACTCTTTTTTAATCATGTCCGAGATTATTGAATGGACTGGAAAAACACGCCTTTTTGGATCACCCAAACCTGCATACATGCGGTCATGTAGGGAGAGCTCCTTCTTTTCCTCTTCAATCCCCAAAGTCGCATGGATTACTTTTAAAAGTCCTGCGACTTCTTCAAGCAACATTTTGTACTTAGAAGCGCTCTCTGCTTCATTTTCTTCCTCTTCAGAGTCTGTTCCATCTGGAGCAAGGGAAGCAGATTCTTGGGAAGCGTCTATCGGACCTCCCAATAATATTTGAGAGCCGTCTTGGGGTTCTGAAGAAGGCTGCGGAGCCCTAGGTTCCCTTGAAGGGCCTGGTTCTTCTCTTAGGTTTGACCTAAAAGCTTGAAAGGTGGCACGGAGTTCATCCTTAATTGTAGATACTAGATCGCCACAAAAGGATGGAGACTCTTCCCTGACTACATTTGCAGTGCAATCTGCACAAAGCGACTTGGTCCAAGCCTCGCTTAACTTTTCCTTGCAGACAGGGCACCTTCTCTTCACTGGTTGAGCAGAACTTTTGGCCTGCACAAACAGAAAAGAAAAAAACCAGGGACCACGCTAAGAAAAAACTGTTACACAGTACAAATCAATACACCCAGGTGCACATAGGAAAAAACACTTTCACTTCCTTGTGCCCCGCAAGCCATGCACCACCACCATCAACTTTTACAAAAAGACCCCTAGATATTATGCAGACATGCTAAATCACCAGCCACTGCACCACCAGGGAGATGGGGGAGATGGAGGGGGGAGAAGGGTGAATACCCCCCCCCCCTTCTACAGGAGAAAGCGGCCCAGTGTAAAATAGGACACAGTCCCTTACCTTAGCCTTGCTGGTGCCTTGGCTTGCCCCCTTATCCGCTGCATCGCTATCCATAGCTGTCTGCGGATGCGTGGTGAAGAGAAAACGCCGGTTCCAGATTCAAAAACGCCGCCGCGCTGACCTGGAACCGGAACTTTAAGGCACCAGGTGACCCTGCCCTCTCCCTCTGCGCTTTGCGGCCGGAAATGACGCGCGCGCCGACCCGGAAGTGCTGCCTCTTTCCATACAGGACGTGGCCGAGGCTCTCCTCGGCCACCAGAACAATGGCGGCCGCCGCAGAGCTCCACGCCGCTTTCGCCAGCGGTCGGTGAGAGTACAGCAACCACCGCTCTGAAGAAAAAGGAGGCAGCCCTCCCGGGCTGTACAGGCTCTCCCCGAGCACGGAAGAGGGAGAGGGAGCCCACGGGACCGTCCATGCTAGGAGGTAAGTGGGAGGATCAATCTCCTAAAAAAAAAAAAAAACTGATTTGAGAACCTTGTCTCCCAGGAAAGCCCTGAGAGATCGTGGCTCTCCCAGAGGTGTTCCTCCAGCTGGAGGAAACACAAAAAACTGAGGGAAGCAACGTGGAGGCCTCCAATTAAAGAATTAATTGATGAGGTGTTTCCTGTAGGAGGAGGAGCCATGATCTCTCGGGTGCTGTCCTGAAAGACGTTTTGGAAATACCTATTTGTGTGAAATATAAAAGGATGGGGTTTGCATTGCGTAAACAAATCCCAAACACGTCAAGCCACAAAACTGTGCGTGCCTGTGAAATGGCGGAAAACTACGATACTCAAAATTTACCTTAAGCAATGTTTTAAACGGCTTTACAGGTTATCAATTTACTGTTAACTGTGAATTAAGGCCCTGGAATTTTTGACCCCCCCTTTGAAGTTCGCAATGATACTTCATGTGTGGCGCAATTATAGTTTATAGACAAGTGAATACTCTATGCTTGCACTTTTACAGTTTATTTTTTTTATTTAAATCTTTCAATACTTATATTATAGCACTGGCAGGTGATAGGTTCTCTTTATGGCGACATCAGGAATCGGTTAGACACCCACAATGTCTCCCCTGCCCTCCACTGCAGCTAATCAAGCACAGATTTTGCTTTAACTACTTCCCCGGGGAATTAAATGAAACTCAAAGTAACAAAATGCTCATCACTTCCAGCTTCATTACTCGCAGAGGAGATCAGGGAATGGTTGTTCACTGTGGGAGCAGGTTACCATAAGTCCTGGGCTCCCCAGTGGAACAAAAGAACTAGTGTGCAGCCCTTCTTACTACTTTTCCACAGCAGCCTGGATAACTTGACCGAACGCTAAACAGCTGATCAACAGCTGAAAAAAGTGATAGCAAGCTCACGAATGCACCTTTAACCACTTGAAGTTAAAGACATTTTTGAATGGCATAAACCCCTGACCAAGTACATAACAAGTTTTATTCAAATATACAGACATTACAGCTGCCATGCTTTGAAAACACGGAGTATAGCAAAATTCCAAGTAAAGGTGGAACTATGACCAAAAAAGACTGCATTGTGAATGTTTTTTAACCTTTTGATCCTACCATTAAACAATTTGACATTTTTCTTCTTTTAACAGGCTAAGCTGCCCAGCAAAAATGGCAGTAACAGATGTTTTGAACTTATAGCCTTCCACATTGAGGGTGCATACAACAGTCAGTTTCTTCATATGGTTTAAAGACCATCTACCCAAAAGAAAACAGAACGGTTGGTGTAACTGTTAGGGTCTCATTAGCTTGTCTCCGACTGAAAGTACCATATTTAAATCGGCATACAATACACACTTTTTTTTACCCTGAAAACAGAGGGTATACGCCGATATGAGTTTTTTTTCCCCCAACGGGGGGCGGGGGATCAGGCAGTCTGCCCCTGGGTGCCACCCATTGGGAGAGTGTCAGGTCAGCTGCCCCACCTCTCCTGGCCCTGGGACAGCGCTGCCAGCATACTTTAAACTCTCGAAAACATTACTGCCAGCCCTTTCTTTTATACCGCTCCTCCTGTGTTACTATCAATGTAAATCTAAGCCTCTAAATCCCTCTATTAACACCGCTCGTTCTCGCCGCTTCTCCTCAAATGTAGTTTTTGATTGGAGGAGAGCAGTCACGTGACCTACAATGAAAGAGGAGAGCAGTCGCATGCCCCGATCCACGGCCTTAATGGGGGTATAGAAGCAGCTTTGATTTACAATGAGTGACACAGGAGGAGCGGTGTATGAGAAGGGGCTGGCAGTGATGTTTTCTCAACTTTAGAGTATGCTGGTAATGCTGTCCCAGGAAACTGTGGGTTTCTTGGGAGTGGGGGGCGCTTTACAATGAAAGGGGGCTGTGTACTACGCGGGGGGCTGTGTACTATATGCTGGGGGCTGTGTACTATATGCTGGGGGCTGTGTACTATATGCTGGGGGCTGTGTACTATATGCTGGGGGCTGTGTACTATATGCTGGGGGCTGTGTACTATATGCGGGGGGCTGTGTACTATATGCGGGGGGCTGTGTACTATATGCGGGGGGCTGTGTACTTTATGCGGGGGGCTGTGTACTTTATGCGGGGGGCTGTGTACTTTATGCGGGGGGCTGTGTACTATATGCGGGGGGCTGTGTACTATATGCGGGGGGCTGTGTACTATATGCGGGGGGCTGTGTACTATATGCGGGGGGCTGTGGAAAGTTTTTTTTCCTGAAACTTTCCTCTTAAAAATAAGGTGCGTGTTATATGCCTGTGAGTGTTATACGCCGATAAATACGGTAGTTATAAAAGTCTAAAGTTTTTTAACCTTAATGCATTCCCTGCATAGATAAAAAAAAACTCCCCACTAGCCGTCCCTCCCACCCCTATCGTTAAACACTTGGCACCTGTCACAGCTAAAGATGGGCTCAGGCGTGTTCGCAACTCCACATGCCTGCCAGGAAGCTGACACTGGGCAGCGCTAATCACAGGCAGTGAGACATTTCCCAATCCGCAGCTGCACAGAGCAGGAAATGTCTCATTGCCTGTGATTAGTGCTGCGCAGTATCAGCTTCCTGGCAGGCATGTGGAGTTGCGAACACACCTTAGCCCATCCTTAGTCACAGCTCCATCTCTGTTTCAGCTGCAGCACCTCTCCTCTCACTTTCTGGTGTCTCAAAATATACTGAACGGGAACGGAGAAGTGACTAACCTGCACTGTGTGTGTGTATGGATGCACACAGCCCAGCTCAATAACGTGCACGCACAGGTGCCTCCATAGCACCTGGCTTGCTAAGGAGGCACCTGGACCAGTGACAGTGCCAGTGGTGAACTGTCAGAAGAGGAGTTAAGTGAAATCCCTAGGCAGAATCACTGTACAGAGCAGGTAATTAATCACTTTTTTTTTATTCAAAATAAAATACTGTATATACTCGAGTATAAACCGAGTTTTTCAGCACATTTTTTGTGTGCTGAAAATGCCCCCCTCGGCTTATACTCGAGTCTGTGTCCATCTTCAACTTTGTGCGCCAGCCGTAGGTCCCCTGGACCCCAAACTTGGCACACATGTAGCCCCTCTTCCTCTACAAGTGTGCAAAGTTTGTTGTCCAGGGGACCTACGGCTGGGGAGCACCGATTTTTCAAAGCTGGGCACCCCTTCCATAGACTCCTATGTTAAACGTCAGTCTAGTCACACAGCGCCGGAGAGCAGGTAGGGAGATTGGGCACAGTGAGGCATGCAGATGGGACACCCTAGGCTTATACTCGAGTCAATACTTTTTCCCAGTTTTTTTGTGGTAAAATTAGGTGCCTCGGCTTATATTTGGGTCGGCTTATACTCAAGTATATACGGTAAGCATTTAGGCCTTACGCACTGCTGCTCCTAAACTCACGTTTTTGAAGCTTTTGGTATTTTTTTCCCAAAGCCTCTGAACACAACTCAATAAAAGCCTACGTGTTCATGCACAAAGATTTTTACCGGAGTTTAGAGCCAGTAAATGCGGTTTTCCTGAACGCAGAAGAATCGGATTCAGGAGAGGAGAGTTTGAGCAGAAAATGGAAGTGGCAAAAACACGTGTAAACATGTCCAAAAGCAAAATTAACTTAGTGTCTTAATTCCAATGGCCAGAATAAATTATCCTAGCTAATAAAAATTAATGACCCAGCGCTGGATGTGAGTAAAAACGTGGCTAAACACGGCACACACGTTTATCCGAGTTTTTCTGCTGCCATGAGAAAGGCGTCTATGTCCAGTCCAGTGTGCATGAACCCTTAGTAGAGCTGCACGATTCTGGCTAAAATGAGAATTGAACTTTTTTTGCTGTGAATAAAATCACAATTCTCGCGGCGTAACATCATCTTTCAGATTATGTTTCTTTTTTTTTTTAATTAAAAGTGTACTTAAAAAAAAAAAAAAAAAAAAAATTGCGTTTGAAAGACCACTGCGCAAATACAGTGCGACATAAAATATTGCAACAACCGCTATTTTATTCTCTAGGGTCTCTGCTAAAAAACAATGACAGCGACAGGAATCTGCTGATTCCTGCAGTGGTTTCAGTCACCTGCGAACAGCTAGCTGCAGCCGCTGAGCCTTGTACACTTGTGATTGCTGCTGGAAGCACACAAACCTCACACGTAATCACTTGCTGGGCAGACAGCTACAGATAGCTGCGGCCCCCACCGACCTGTCATTGAAGTGTAGAGGGCTCAGCAGCCCTAGCCAGCTACTCACAGGTGACAAACAGCTGCAGAAATCAGCAGATTCCCGCTGCTGTCACTTTCACCGGTGCTAGTGGCCTGTGCGAATATAATCTAAAATAGATCAACAGAAAAGAGAACCAACAATTATTATGTACAGCTGTATGAAAGACTTACCCTAATGATAAAAGAAACATGGAAGATGTTCTCAACTGTACGAGCAAAAGAACGTGGATTGATAACAAAATCAAAGAAAGATATGGGAGTGTCAGCTATCAAAAGACAAAGAAAATATAAACAAAATAAGCGGAATTAGAGAGCATATTTGAATGTTTTCATGCACAGATTAACTGTATAAGCTACACATCTATTAAATAAATCTCCAACCTCTAATTCAACACTTATAATCAAATGCTAATCTGCCGACGAACAAAAAAAAAAAAAAAAAAAAAAGAGAAAAATAATTGCTTTACTACTATAATGCCATGGCCAACAATACAGAACATTCATAAAGCATAGCAACAAAAGAAGTCACAAAAATTTTGGAATTCTTGCGCAAACTGTATGCGTTAACAACACAGGCTTGGCAACACCACTCATTTGTGAGCTTTTTTTAAATGTGTTGCGGCGCAATATACATGTGTACTATGTTTTTTGTGCCATGGGGGAATGTTAAATGTGCCACGTTCACGTGTGCTTTGTTATATGTGCCGCTACCCAATGTTCTTGTGTGCTTTGTTATACAGTGGATATAAAAAGTCTACACCCCTGCTAAAATCTCAGGTTTCTGTGATGTAAAAAAATAAGCTAAAGAACGACATTTCAGAACTTTTTCCACCTTTAATGTGACCTATAAACTGCACAACTCAGTTGAACAACAAACTGAAATCTTTTAGGTGGAGGAAAGTAATATGGTTGCATAAGTGTGCACACCCTTACACTAATACTTTGTTGAAGCACGTTTTGATTTTATTACAGCACTCTGTCTTTTTTGGGTATGAGTCTATCAGCATGGCACATCTTGACTTGGTAATATTTGCCCACTCTTCTTTGCAAAAACACTCCAAATCTGTCAGATAGCGAAGGCATCTCCTGTCTACAACCCTCTTCAGATCTCCCCACAGATTTTCAATGGGATGCAGGTCTGGGCTCTGGCTGGGCCATCCCAAAACTTTAATCTTCTTTTGGTGAAGCCATTCCTTTGTCGATTTGGATTTATGCTTTGGGTCATTGTCAAGCTGAAAGACGAATTTCCTCTTCATGTTAAGCTTTCTAGCAGAAGCCTCAAGGTTGTGTGCCAACATTGACTGGTATTTGGAACTGGTCACGATTCCCTCTACCTTGACTAAGGCCCCTGTTCCAGCTGAAGAAAAACAGCCCCAAATCACGATGCTGCCACCAACATGCTTCACTGTGGGTATGGTGTTCTTTTGGTGATGTGCAGTGTTGTTTTTGTGCCAAACATATCTTTTTGGAGTTAAGGCCAAAAAATAGGATTTTTATAACAGCTTACCTGTAAAATCCTTTTCTTGGAGTACACCACGGGACACAGAGCTAGTCATTACATAATGGGTTAAGGGTCACCAGCGGTGATTGGACACTGGCACAACCAATGGAAGACAGTTCCCCTCCATATAACCCCTCCCATCAGGGAAGTACCTCAGTTTTGTAGCAAAGCAGTAAGGTTCCCATAAGAAGGGGGGGACCTCTGTGTCCCGTGGTGTACTCCAAGAAAAGGATTTTACAGGTAAGCTGTTATAAAAATCCTATTTTCTTTATCGTACACCACGGGACACAGAGCTAGTCATTACATAATGGGACGTCCCAGAGCAATGCTCATATGAAGGGGGGGGGAGACACAGATCAAAACAGGCCGCTTGCGGACCAGAAGCCCTATACTGCTGCCTGCAGCACACTTCGCCCAAAGGCGGAATCCTCATGTCCTTTCACATCTATTTGATAGAATTTGGAAAATGTATGGACTGAGGACCAAGTTGCAGCTTTACAGATCTGAGCCATCGAAGCCTGGTGGTGCACTGCCCATGAAGCACTTATCGCCCTGGTAGAGTGCGCCTTAACAGGAAAAGGAGGAGTCCTGTTCTTTAAACCATAAGCTTGAACAATTACTTGTCTAATCCACCTGGAAATGGTGGATTTTGATACCGCTTGGCCCTTCTTGGGCCCATCTGGTAAAATAAACAAAACATCTGTTTTACGTATCTGAGCGGTTGCTTGCAGATACACCTTTACCGCTCTCACTGGATCTAGAGAGTGTAATAATTTTCCCCCGCCGTCCGCGGGTTTGGAAAAAAGGAAGGCAGAACAATGTCTTGATTCAAGTGAAAAGCCGACACCACCTTAGGTAGAAAAGCCGGATGGGGTCGTAGTACGATTTTGTCCTTGTGACAAATTAGATAAGGCTCTTTACAAGAAAGAGCTGCTAGCTCTGATACTCTCCTAGCAGAAGCTATAGCAATCAGAAAGGCCAATTTCCTACTTAATATAATTAAAGGAATATGGCGAATAGGTTCAAAAGGTTGCTTTTGCAACACTGACAATACCAAATTCAAATCCCATGGACACAAGGGAGTCCTAACTGGAGGATTTATCCTCAGTACCCCCTTAATGAATGTCCGAACTAGGGAGTGAGATGCCAATGGTCTCTGAAAGAAGACTGATAGAGCCGATATTTGCCCTTTGATGGTGCTAAGGGCTAAATTCATATCCACTCCTAACTGGCAAAAAGCAAGAATCCTACTTATTTCATACTTCTGAGGATTCCAACATCTGGATTCACACCAGGAAACGTATGCTCTCCAGACTCTCTGATAGATGAGTCTGGAGGCTGGCTTTCTAGCATTAATGAGCGTAGAAAGAGCCGGACCAGAGACCCCTCTCTTTTTAAAAATGTGGGTCTCAGCAGCCAGGCCGTCAACTTTAGCCTTTGTAAGGAAGGGTGGAATACTGGACCCTGTGACAGCAGGTCATGTCGGAGTGGAAACTTCCAGGGCCTTCCTATCGCCGTTTTTACAATCTCGGCGTACCAAGGCCTCCTGGGCCAGTTTGGGGCCACTAGGATTACTGGTATTCCCTCCTCCTTGATCCTGCGAAGCAGTCTTTGTAGAAGAGGGATCGGAGGGAATGCCTAGATCAGTGAGAACTGATTCCATGGAGTTATTAGAGCGTCTGTATTATTAGAGCGTCTGTCCCGTAGGCTAGAGGATCTCTCGTTCTGGACACAAAGTTGTCCAATTTCTTGTTGAACCTGGCAGCTAGCAGGTCTACATCTGGGTTTCCCCATCTCAGACATATGGCCTGAAAGATCTCGGGGTGAAGAGACCACTCCCTGGTAGCAGCTGCTGACGACTCAGGTAGTCTGCTTGCCAATTTTCCATCCCTGGAATGAAGATTGCAGAAAGGCAAGGTACATGCTCTTCTGCCCATGCCAGGATCCGGTTCACCTCTCTTTGGGCTGCCCGACTGCGGGTGCCTCCTTGGTGATTGATGTAAGCTACTGCAGTAGCATTGTCGGATTGAACCCGAACTGGGTAGCCCTGTAACCTGTATGTCCAGGTTTTGAGGGCTAGATATACCGCCCGGATCTCTAGCACATTGATGGGCAGGATCCCCTGAGTCTTGGCCCAGGTTCCCTGGGTAGAAGCCTCCTCGAATACTGCACCCCAGTCCGATAGGCTGGCATCCCTAGATACCACCTTCCAGGCCACTGGGAGGAAGGACTTTCCCTTCCGTAAATTCCTGGCTTCTAGCCACCAATCGAAGCTGTGGCGTACTTGTGAGGACAGGCGCATGGGTATATCCAGAGCTTGGCTCTTCCTGTTCCAGGAAGCTAAAATATTGCCTTGAAGTAGTCTCGAATGAAACTGGGCGTAAGGGACCGCCTCGAAGGAGGCTACCATCTTTCCCAATAGTCTCATGCAAAGGCGAATAGACGGCCTCTTGTTTGCTTTGACCTTGTGGATCAGGTCTTTCAGAGACTGTATCTTCGGTTCTGGCAGGTATACCCCGTTTTGGGCTGTATCTATGATCATGCCCAGGTGCCCTATCCTTCTTTGGGCCTGGAGAGAGGATTTTTGTAAATTTATAATCCATCCTAAATGCTCCAGGTATCCTACTGTAGTGTGTACAGCGTGACCCAATCCGTCCTTTGACTGATCTATTACTAGTAGATCGTCCAGATAGGCTGTTACCGCAATGCCCCGTGTTCTTAGGTTTGCTAACAGAGGAGCTAGCACCTTTGTGAATACTATGGGCGCGGTGGCTACACCAAACGGCAGAGCCACAAATTGAAAGTGGCGATCTTCTACCGCAAACCTTAGGAATCTTTGGTGAGCGGGGAGGATGGGTATGTGTAAATGTGCGTCCTTGATATCTATGGGCGCCATGACTTTTCCGCCCTTTAAAGTGGCGGCCACGGATCGGATCGTTTCCATTCGAAAATGGCGATCGTTCAGGAACCGATTTAGGGATTTTAGATCCAGGATGGGTCTGACATCTCCATTTGGCTTTGGAATCACAAAGAGGTTTGAGTAAAAACCTGAACCTCGCTCTTTTTGGGGTACGTCTGTAACTACCCCTTGAGCCATTAAGTGATTCAAACCTTTGAAAAAGGATTCTCTTTTTTGTGGATCCTTGGAGAGTCTTGAACCTCGGAATTGAGAAGGTGGGATCTCTCGAAATTCCAGTTTGTACCCTGAGGATATTGTGGATACTACCCAATTGTCCTGGATTTCTGACCACCAAGTCGCTCAGAACTGACAAAGCCTTCCTCCCACTCGGCCGAGCGGGGGCGCCCCTTCACTGAGAGGCTTTGGGGGCTTGCTTATTAGCTCTTGCACCCCCCGGCTTCTTGTTCTTCTGAGCTTGCCCCTTGGCTTTTGTGGGCGGCTAAAACAGGCCGCCGCCACTGGTTGGAGTCAGATTTCCCGGGAGCTGGGGAGAGAGAGCGTTTAAAACAAGATCTCTTGTTTTTCTTTCTCTCAGGTAAAAGTCGTTTTACCACTTGATATCTTCTGTATATATTTTTCTAAATCTTCCCCAAATAGGCATTCGCCATGGAACGGGAACTTGCCAACAGCTTTTTGCATGGGGTCTCCGCTGACCAATGCTTAAGCCAAAGTACTCTGCGCATCTGTACCAGCTGGAGTGTAAGGCGCGATGCCTGTATGATAGAATCTCTCATGGCATCCACTGTGAAGCATAAGGCTTTAGGCAAATTTTCCCAATTTTTAGCCTGCTCTGAAGGCAGTTCCTTCAGCCCCTGCTTTACCTGTTGGCTGATGACCTGACACATACCGACTGCTGCTACTGCAGGTTGGGTAATTGAGCCGGCCAAAAGGAAGGAGGATTTCAACTTCCTCTCAGAAGGATCTTTTAAACCCTTGTACATTATCCACCGGACATGTCAGGTTTTTATTTACACAAGAAATAGCCGCAACTACCGCAGGCAGGCTCCATTTCTTTAAAAAAATTTCCCCCATAGGATAAAGAATGTTAAACCTTTTTGGAGGTGAGAAACGCTTATCTGGATGTTGCCAGTTTGCGTATATTAGATCCTCTAGTAACGGATGAACCGGGAAGGAGCATGCACCTTGCAGGGATCTTAATGACCCTAGGGAGGAGACAGGTAATTCCGTTACCTCCGCAGAGGTTAACTTAAATGCACTGCTATAGCATTGTACCTGTGACCTTAAAATCTGGCTCCTCATCCTCTGCTGATGTAGCCTCCTCCTCCTCATCCTCCTCCCTCAGGTACTTCTGAAGGGAGGTCCAATACTGGAAGAGACCTGCTTCGCTTATTGTCCTTTTTAGAGGACTTAGCGATTAAGGTAGCAATTTTTTCCTCCAGATTATTTAGGGCAGCTGATAAAGTGTCCTCAGTGACATATACAGGCCCAGGCTTCACTGGGGAAGCCGCCATACCTGACAGAGGTAATGGCTCATCCTGTACAGGTGCATTTGGCAACACAGGAGAGGAAGGTACCGAGTCAGCACAGCTAGAGCCTCCTCTCAGGCGGTGGTGCTTTCTTATCTCTTTTTGTCCGTATTACTTCCCCTGGAAGGCTTACTGTTTAGACAAAATACAAGGTACCTAAATGCATATACTACCGTGTTCAGTTTAGCAAATACATTAAGTATGCAACTTTTAACACATAACTATGCATAACATGGATGTCTTCTAGGAAGTACCCAATCCAACCACATGGAGTCTTACGTCCCTGTATAGCTGCTGTGTTTCTCTGCCAGGAACAAGAGAACTAACGAGCTTGCTTGCTGCTGCAGTGCTTCTCACACTGACAGTCTTTTAAATTTGGCGCCGTTTCTGTGCCTGCGCGCGCCACGTGCCCGCGCACGCCTTCGCCCCCCCCCCTCCGATAAAGCGCGCTCCCGCGCGCGCGCGCGCGCGGCCCTTAGCGCTATGGCGGTGGCCATAGTGAGAGAGGACTCTCATCAGCCCTTGTTCCCACTTACCTGCATCTGCAGGTGTCTGGTCGGCCACCGAAAGGAGGATCGGGGTGCCCCAGCAAGCTCAGCAGCGGAGGTGACGAGCAGTGTACTTCACCGAAGCCGACACTGAACAGAGTGAGGTGAGTATATTCAGCTCTTTACTCCCCCCAGTGGTGGAAAAAAAGAAGACATCCATTTTTTGAAAAAGGTCCCAACCTAGTTATGGACCTTCTAATCTCACCTTATCCACGCCGCAGGTTTTTCTGCTGAAAGATTTCAGACAGATACCAAACTTCACCCTTCACGGTGGGCTATGTGTGCCAACCTTCAGGGATATGGGTTCCTATTTAAAGGATACCTCTCCCCTGGGCCTTGTACAAGACTCTTACCAGGACTTTATAGCGAAATAGCGAAAGTGCTGGATCTTAGAGTCCAGTCCTCCGAAGAGAGACATTACAGGCGACGCCTCATGGATGAGGCCCGGATCCCATCCAGATTTAGCTCATTTGTAGGCGTCTTGGATGGATCCGAAAGCATAGCTCTTTTACCCCCAGAGGGTCTCTTTGGTAGAGCTTTCCTTTAGCACCTCCTAACGCGTCCAACACCTTTCGACACTGGCGAAAAAACTGAGGTACTTCCCTGATGGGAGGGGTTATATGGAGGGGAACTGTCTTCCATTGGTTGTGCCAGTGTCCAATCACCGCTGGTGACCCTTAACCCATTATGTAATGACTAGCTCTGTGTCCCGTGGTGTACGATAAAGAAAGTTCAACCTTGGTTTCATTAGACCACAACACATTTTTCCACATGCTTATGGAGACTTCAGATCATTTATTATTATTTAGGTACTTATATAGCGCCGTCAATTTACGCAGCGCTTTACATATACATTGTACATTCACATCGGTCCCTACCCTCAAGGAGCTCACAATCTAAAGTCCCTAACTCACATTCATATACTAGGGCCAATTTATTTTAGACAGAAGCCAATTAACCTACCAGCATGTCTTTAGAGTGTGGGAGGAAACCGGAGTACCCGGAGGAAACCCACACAGGCACAGTGAGAATGTGCAAACTCAAGGCAGGTAGTGTCGTGGTTGGGATTCGAACCAACGACCCTTTTTACTGCTAGGCAAGAGTGCCACCCACTACACCACTGTGCCGCCCAGATGCGTTTTTGCAAAATTTAGCCGGGCTTGGATGTTTTTCTTGGTAAGTAAAGGTTTCCATCTTGCCACTCTACCCCATAGCCCTGTCATATGAAGAATATGGGAGATGGTTGTCACATGTTCCACACAGCCAATACTTGCCAGATATTCCTGCAGCTCCTTTATGTTGCTGTAGGCCTCTTGGCAGCCTCCCTGACCAGTTTTCTTCTCGTATTTTAATCAATTTTGGATGGACAGCCAGTTCTTGGTAATGTCACTGTTGTGCCATATTTTCTCCACTTGATGATGACTGTCTTCACTGTGTTCCATGGTATATCTAATGCCTTGGAAATTCTTTTGTACCCTTCTCCTGACTGATACCTTTTAACAATAATATCCCTCTGATGCTTTGGAAGCTCTCTGCGGACCATGGCTTTTGCTGTAGGATGCAACCAAGAAAATGTCAGGAAAGACCTAGTAAAACAGCTGAACTTGATTTGGGGTTAATCAGAGGCACTTTAAACAAGGGCAGGTGTGTACCTGACTCCTATTTAACATGTGTTTGAATGTGATTGCTTAATTCTGAACCCAGCTAGATCCCCAGTTATAAGGAGGGTGTGCACACTTATGCAACCACATTATTTTAGTTTCACATTTTTACTTCCCCTCCCTAAAAGATTTCAATTGAGTTGTACAGTTTATAGGTCACAATAAAAAGGTGGAAAAAGTTCTGAAATGATATATCTTTGTCTCATTTTATTACATCACAGAAACCTGACATTTTATATACACTGTACTTGTACCCAAGAAAGGAACCACATCATCCTAAATGAATGGTGACATAATAAATAACAGGATGCCCTGAAATAGGATAACATCTTTCTAACTTATAATTATGTTTGTATCAAATTAAATACTAAATTAATCTCCAAAAACTGAACATTTCTGGAGGGAAAGCTTTTGACATGCAAAATGTTATAAGAGAAATATTTGCTCTGTTATCTGCTATTGCCGACCTCTGCTTCTGAAAAGGATTGTTACTTGGCAGTAAATTGCCCCCTGCAGTCTGCAAACTTACATAGATAGATGGTAAACATCATCCAAAAGGGAGGTCAACAATAGCAGCCTACATATTTCACGTGCCACAGTTTTGTCTTATGGCTTGGTCCACACCACAAAAATGCATGCATGTTTTTAACACGTTTTTGGCACGTTTCCAGATGCTTTTGTTCCCCCACTGTACTGGGGCCCGGTGTGTTTTTCATGCGTTCCAGTGCAGGAAAAATGCAGCATGTTATACTTTTCTTTGTGGAACTGGAAAGCCCTGGAACTGACTGCAACGGTGTGAACTATGCCATTGGAAACCATGTAACCGACTTTCCATGCAGAAAAAATATGCACTGGGCTGCATGAGGTGTGAACTGGCCCTTAATGGAAAAAAGTAAGCATCAAATTAAAACAAACAGTTGAGACTCACGGTCGTCTCTAAAATAGCTCTGTAGATAGCCCAGAATACGCTCTACTTCTTTTTCAGTTGCTTCCTGGTGAGACTCATCCATTTTTTTCAGCTAGGAAAAAAAAAAAGGAAAAAAATATGCAAATGATATATGCAGCACCTTGCTCATGCAGAACAAAAAAAAAAAACCTGCTTAAACAATTTGTGTAATGCACGCAAATTGCACACAGCATTTTACACAAACCAGGATTTGACCAGGGGCAAGTGTATAAGCAGAGATGCTCAGATAATCAAAGTTCAGGTATGTTGTGCAGTGGGCACAGGCACTACCAAGTGTGCATTATGAAGGGAGAGTTCTGGTGAGTTCTGAACTGCATTGTGTTACTGACAACAACACAAGTACATGTATGTGCATAGGCACACTTATAAATTGTGTGCACCCTGGATGCGTTAGGATCTATGCATGGGAAAACACAGGTTTATAAATGAATACCCCATACACTCTTCATGAAAGGTCAACTGAATGCAAACTATAAAGGAGAGCGCTTAGTCACCAAGTCAAACCACTGTATGAGAACATACAGCAAGGGTGTCCAACCTTGTGACCTTCCTGGGCCACATTGGAAGAAGATCAGTAATATAGATAATGTACCTGAGTATTAAAACTTCATTTTATTTTCTAATATTTTTTCTTATACAAGTAAAAGAAAGCAACATAAAAGTAGTGCTAGATTTGACACTGTTTGATAAACTAACGCATCAATATCTGGTGTGATGGATGTAGTAGCAATTCTCAATGAATGCTCAAGGTGCTCATCAGATATTTTGGTTCCAATTTTGCCCTTCGTGAGCTTCATCCTTGAAAATAGTTGCTCACAAATATAGGTGCTGCTGAAAACTGATGACATGAATAAGGCGTGATTGTGAAGAGTGGGAGATTTTTCTTTGGGAAAATACAACTTATAAAAGTCCAGTAAAGGGACACTGTCAATGTTTCTTTGGGCCACATGTGTTTGCCAAGTGTAAACGCATTTTTACAAAAAAATCCTCCAAAAATAATGAACATTTTTAAGTAAGTTTAGGATTTTATGTTGGGCCGCATTCATAGCCGTCTTGGGCCGCAGGTTGGACACCCCTGGTGTACAGCGTTCTTTACATGAATGTTCAAAGCATTAGTGTACATGGCCAGGAGGAAGGTGGAAATAAAGTGGCATATGTATTTCATATGCCAACATGCATTGAATGATTTATTTTTCGCTTAAAGTGCTTGTAAACCCACTTAGACAACTTGCACCTACAGGTAAGCCCAGATTAAGGCTTACCTGTAGGTGCAAGAAATATCTCCTTAACCTACACGGTTATGGAGATATTTAATATAAAGTCAGCGCCGATGACGTCACACGCATGCGCACTAGCGCATGCTTGCGTCGTCATCGCCGCTCCGGCCAATCACAGCAGCGGAGCGGCGATGTCCCGTCACTGCCGTCAGTGTATCGCCGCTCTGGCGCTGTGATTGGCCGGAGCGGTGATGACGTCACACGCATGCGCACTAGCGCATGCGTGTGTCATCGCCGCTCCGGCCAATCACAGCGCCAGAGCGGCGATACACTGACGGCAGTGTAGGGACATCGAGGCAAGATGGCAGCGGAGGCGGAGGTGACCGAGGACCACTGCGGGGGCTTCGATCTCAGGTAAGTTATTCATAATGAGCTAATATGCTATGCATACTAACTCATTATGGCTCTCTTTTGCAGGGTTTTTAACCACTTAAGCCCCGGACCATTTGGTAGCTAAAGGACCAGAGGTGAATTCAGAATTTTGCACTGCGCTGCTTTAACTGTAAATTGTGCGGACATGCAATGTTGTACCCAAACGAAATTTGCGTCCTTTTCTTCCCACAAATAGAGCTTTCTTTTAATGGTATTTGATTGCCTCTGCGATTTTTTTTTTTTGCGATATAAACGGAAAAAGACCGAAAATTTTGAAAAAAAAAAAAAAGGATATTTTCTACTTTTTGTTATAAGAAAAATCGAATAAACTCAATTGTAGTCATACATTTAGGCCAAAATGTATTCAGCCACATGTTTTTAGTAAAAAAAATGTCAATAAGTGTATATTTATTGGTTTGCGCAAAAGTTATAGCGTCTACAAACTAGGGTACATTTTCTGGAATTTACACAGCTTTTAATTTATGACTGCCTATCTCATTTCTTGAGGTGCTAAAATGACAGGGCAGTACAAAACCCCCCCAAATGACCCCATTTTGGAAAGTAGACACCCCAAGGAAATTGCTGAGAGGCATGTTGAGCCCATTGAATTTTTTTTTTTGTCCCAAGTGATTGAATAATGACAAAAAAATAAATAAAAAATTACAAAAAGTTGTCACTAAATGATATATTGCTCACACATGCCATGGTTATATGTGGAATTGCACCCCAAAATACATTTTTCTGCTTCTCCTGAGTACGGGGATACCACATGTGTGGGACTTTTTAGGAGCCTAGCCGCGTACGGGACCCCGAAAACCAAGCACCGCCTTCAGGATTTCTAGGCACAAATTTTTGATTTCACTCCTCACTACCTGTCACAGTTTCGAAGGCCATAAAATGCCAAAATCGCACAAAACCACCCCAAATGACCCCATTTTGGAAAGTAGACACCCCAAGCTGTTTAATGAGAGGCATGGCGAGTATTTTATGGCTCTAATTTGTTTTTGAAAATGAAGAAAGAAAATATATATATATATATATTTTTTTTTTTCAATTTTCAAAACTTTGTGACAAAAAGCGAGATCTGCAAAATACTCACAATACCTCTCAGCAAATAGCTTGGGGTGTCTACTTTCCAAAATGGGGTCATTTGGGGGGGTTTTGTGCTATCTGGGCATTCCATGGCCTCTGAAACTGTGATAGGCAGTGAGAAATGAAATCAAAAATTTACACCCTTAGAAAGCCTGAAGGCGGTGCTTGGTTTTTGGGGTCCCGTACGTGGCTAGGCTCCCAAAAAGTCTCACACATGTGGTATCCCCGTACTCAGGAGAAGCAACAGAATGTATTTTGGGGTGTAATTCCACATATGCCCATGGCATGTTTGAGCAATAATAGGATTTTTATAACAGCTTACCTGTAAAATCCTTTTCTTGGAGTACATCACGGGACACAGAGCGACATAGTCATTACTAATGGTTATATAGATACCTTCAGGTGCTGGCACTGGCAACTTCCAAAACCGGAAGTACCCTCCCCTATATAAGCCCCTCCCATCCGGGAGCACCTCAGTTTTGTAGCAAAGCAATAAGTGTCCCCAAAGAGGGGCGGGAGCTCTGTGTCCCGTGATGTACTCCTAAGAAAAGGATTTTACAGGTAAGCTGTTATAAAAATCCTATTTTCTTTCTCGTACATCACGGGACACAGAGCGACATAGTCATTACTAATGGGATGTCCTAAAGCAATGCCAAATGAGGGGGGGGATACACCATATATAAGCTGAGCGCTATCAGACATGAGGATCTTTTGCGGCCTGCAACACACTGCGCCCAAAGGCGACATCCTCCTGACTTCTAACATCCACCTGGTAGGACCTAGTAAACGTGTGTACCGAAGACCATGTTGCGGCCTTACAGATTTGAGCCAGGGAGGCCTGGTGATGCACTGCCCATGAAGTTCCAACTGCTCTCGTGGAGTGCGCTCTAACTTTGAACGGAGGCGGTCTCCTTCTCAAGCCATAGGCTTGTATTATGACCTGTCGAATCCACTTGGCTAAAGTAGATTTTGATGCTGCCTGACCCTTTCTGGGGCCTTCCGGCAGAATAAACAAAGTATCCGTTCTGCGAATCTGAGCAGTGGCTTTTAGATAAGCTTTAACTGCTCTTACTACATCCAAAGAATGTAATAACTTTTCCTCTACCGAAGTAGGTTTGGGGAAAAAAGAAGGAAGAACCACATCTTGGTTCAAATGAAACCTCGATACCACCTTAGGAAGAAAGGCTGGATGAGGACGTAACACTACTCTGTCCTTATGGATAACCAGATATGGCTCTTTACAGGACATAGCTGCTAATTCCGACACTTTTAGCCGAACAAATGGCTACTAGAAAAATCAATTTCCTGGTGAGAAGCACCAAGGAAATATGCTGTAATGGTTCAAATGGTTGTTTCTGTAGAACCGACAGAACCAAGTTTAGATCCCATGGACATATGGGAATATTAACCGGAGGACTAATACGCATCACTCCTTGTATAAAGGCTTTGACTAGTGAATGCGAAGCCAAGGGCCTTTGAAAAAATATTGACAAGGCCGAAATCTGACCCTTGATAGTACTCAAGGCAAGCTTCCTATCTACAGCCCACTGTAGGAAGTCCAGAATCCTACCTATTACGTACTTATGTGGATGCCATTTCCTGGCCTCACACCACGCGATGTACGCCTTCCAGATTCTATAGTAGATCTGCCTGGATACCGGCTTCCTGGCATTGATCATGGTAGATACCACAGCATTAGAGAGCCCTCTCTTTTTTAGAATGTGGGCTTCAATAGCCAGGCCGTCAAACCTAGGGCTGGTAAGGAAGGGTGGTATATCGGTCCTTGCGAAAGCCGGACGACGTGGGAGAGTCCAAGGACTCCCCACTGAAATTTTACAATCTCCGCGTACCACGCTCTTCGGGGCCACGCTGGAGCCACCAGAATCACTGGTTCCTTTTCTACCCTGATTCTGTGGAGTAATCGAGGTAACCATTGTGGCGGTGTGAATGCATATATCAGCTTGAACTGATCCCAAGGGAACACTAGGGCATCCGAGCCGCAAGCTAGGGGATCCCTTGTCCGAGAGACAAACCTGTCCCCCTTTGCGTTGAATCTGGATGCTAGAAGATCTACATCCGATGTTCCCCACCGCTGACATATTGTCCAGAAAACCTCGGGGTGAAGGGACCCTTCCTCTGGGCCTAATTGCTGGCGACTTAGAAAGTCCGCCTTCCAATTCTCCACTCCTGGAATGAATACCGCAGATATGGCTGGGACATATTTTTCTGCCCATTTCAGGATGTAATTTACTTCCCTCTGGGCTGCACGACTCCTGGTGCCCCCCTGATGATTGATATATGCCACTGCTGTGGCATTGTCTGATTGAATTCTGACAGGGGACCCTTGGAGTTTGGATGTCCATGCTACTAGGGCATACCGGGCTGCTCGTATCTCTAAGAGATTGATGGGCAGGGCCTTTTCTGCATCCGACCATCTGCCCTGGAGAGACTATTGCTCCAGTACTGCTCCCCAGCCTATAAGGCTGGCATCTGTAGTGACCACCTTCCAAGAAATCGGACTGAAGGATTTCCTTTTTTCCAGATTCTGGGGAACCAACCACCAACGGAGGCTCTTGCGAACGGAAGGGGACAAGGACATTGTAAGTCTAGGGCCTGAACTTTTTTGTTCCAGGCTGACAGTATGGCCCCTTGCAAATTCCTTGAATGGAATTGACCGTAGGGTACTGCTTCGAATGATGCCACCATTTTTCCCAGCAGCCTCATATACAGGCGTATGGACGGCTGTCTTTTTTGTACCCACTAAGTGGATCAAATCTTTCAAAGACAACACCTTTCCTCGAGGCAAGAACATTTTTCTCTGGCCTGAATCCAACCTTAGCCCCAAGTATTCCAGACTTTTGACTGGTTTTTAGGGCTGACTTGTCTCGGTTGATAATCCAACCGTGAGATTCCAGATACTTGATTGTCTTGTGAACGACCACGTCTAGTTTTTTCACTGAGTGGTCCATCAGCAACAAGTCATCCAGATATGCCATTATCATTACACCTTGTGTTCTTAGATTGGCCAATAAAGGGCCAGAATTTTTGTAAACACTCGTGGTGCTGTGGCCAAACCGAAGGGTAAGGCTCTGAACTGAAAATGGCGCCCTTCTACTGCAAAGCGTAGAAATTTTTGGTGGACTGGAAAGATGGGAATGTGCAAATAAGCATCTTTGATGTCGATCGTGGCTAACCAATCCTCCCCTTGTAGGGCAGTGGCCACCGATCGGATCGACTCCATCGGAAAGTCCTGATATACAGGAATTTGTATAGCCCTTTTAGAATTAATATGGGCCTCCCGTCCGCGTTTGCTTCGGGACTGTAAAGAGGTTTGAGTAAAACCCGAACCCTCATTCTTCCAGGGGAACCTCCATAATTACTCCTTGGAGCAATAGTTGTTCTAGTGCCAACAGGAGGGACTCTCTCTTCCGGGGATCCCTTGGCACGTTTGACCTCAAAAATGGGAAGGAGGAGAGTCTTTTAACTCCAAACTGTATCCCAAACCTACTGCGGAGAGCACCTATCTGTCTTGATCGTGTCCCGCCAGGTCTCTTGCGAACAACTGGAGTCCTCCCCCCACCCGACTGAGTGGGGGCTTCAATGAATTTAACTTTGGGGGAGGTTTTGTACCTCCCCTGACCCAGGGTTTCTCATTACCCTGCTACTGTCCCTGTTTTTTACCCCCGGGATTTGACCGAGGAGGCCGTCGGAACTGTTACACAGCCGATGCCCCAGGGACTGGAGAAGCAGGCCTCTTAAAGAGGGACCTCTAACTCTGCTTTTAACCGGCAAGAGCGTATTTTTACCGCTGGAAATTTTCTGGATATATTTGTCCAGGTTTTCCCTGAATAAGCGTTCACCATGAAATGGGACGCTAACCAGCCATTCTTTACAGGGAGCTTCAGCAGACCAGTTTTTGAGCCATAGGAGCCTACGCATATGTACTATAGACAGCGTAAGGCGGGAGGCCTGATGGACTGAATCCTCTATGGCGTCAACCGCAAAGCCTAAGGCTCTAGGTAGATCAGCTAGGGCAAAGCCTGCTGATCTGTCAAGTCCCTCAAGACCTGTTTCAACTGATCCTTCACTGCTTAGCAGACCCCAATAGCTGCTACTGCTGGTTGTATCACCAAGCAGATTTTCATAAGGACTCCAATCTTTTATCTATTGGGTTCTTGAACATTTGGACATTATCCACTGGACATGTCAGTGATTTATACATACAAGAGATGGCTGCGTCCACTGTAGGGACCTTCCATTTTTTTTTTTTTTTTTGATGAACTTATCCTCCATGGGATAGACCACCGGAAATCTCTTGGGGGAATAAATATTTTCTCAGGACGTTCCCAATCCTGGTAAATGAGCCCTTTCAGTAAAGGGTGAAGTGGAAAAGAACAGACAGTCTGGGGGCTTCTAGCGACCCCAACGAGGATACAGTAGTGGTTGATGGTTCCGCAAGGTGCATTTTTAAAATGCTGATCGGACCATGTTAGTCAGAGACTGAACCCATAATCTTTCAGCTTGAGATGCTGAGAAAAGGTTCCCCCACTGTTGATTCCTCTATAACAGAATCAACCTTATCCTGATCCCCTTCAGGCAGGTCGATCCCTGTATGGGACTGTTGCTCTGCTAACAGGCACTCTGAAGGAGGAGACGGAGATCGGGCGTGCTTTTCCTGACAGGGAGGCAGCGATAAATTTTGACAATCTCTCTCTAATCCTCCCAGAGCTGAGGAAAAAACCTCCTCTGTTACATACACAGGAGCAGGTGACTGAGGACAGCCACAGTACCAAGTACCCCTGCGGGGTCTCTACAGTCACTTACCTCTGAACTTCAGGGGAGACTGGTGCAGCAGGAGTATGCCCAAGATCCTCCGAGCCCGATGAGACCCCCTTCGCTTCCTGGAAGATTCAGTTCCGGAGCTTCTGGACGGCATATTCCTAAGCCTAAAGCTGAGGTATTCCAGCCGTAATACACCACTTTTACTGAGAATAGTCTAGCACAATTGCTGCTATATCACAGTTGGTGTCTACTAATGTGCCTTTCTAGGGGATGCCTGTATCAACCGCTTGCTGTATGCCTTTAAATGTTGCCAGCTCTGTCTCTGTACTTCATAGCCAGCTCACTACATATTGTGGTTTTTTTAAAACTGCTGGGACGCCCGCACATGCGCAGAAGCGCTGCGGCGCGCACAGAGCGTCATCCCCCAGGCTCCGCCCCCTTTCCCGGCTCACCTCTATATATAGAGGCGCGTGCACGCGCACGTGCGCCTTCGGCGCTAATTTCAAATATGGTAACAAGGGACAGGAGCCAGGGCCCCTCTTTGCCGCAGGCCGGGGGATGGACGAGCACTGCAACATGGCAGAGGAAGCAGTTTCCTATAAGAGAACTCACCATCTGCCTGGACTTTGCTCTGCTGAGAAGAAGCTAGTCCACATGACAAGAAAACATTCCACAGCGGCCTCTAGTGGACAAACACAGGTACCGCAGTCTAATATATTAAATATATATAAAAAAAAATTTTTATTTTTTTTTTTTCTTGACCACCATTAAAAATTATTACATTTTTTTAGTAGTTACAGGCATGCACAGAATTTTGCGGGAATACCATTAGGTAACAGACAGAAAGACAAATTAGGCTTGGGGGTCCCCCAATAGAACCAAGTTCCTGGGGGCCCCCACTTACCTGTTCCCCGCCGCAGGACTTTGTTTGGTCCACAAAAGCCCAAACTTCACCTATCACGGCAGGCATTGTAATCAAACCTTCAGGGACCGGGTTCCCAAGGATTCCACTCCCCTGGACCTGTATAGCACCCTGCACAGAAAACATCTTGGTCGTGGGTATGACCAGAGCTCTGGATCCCAGGGTCCAGCTCTCCTAAGAGAAGCATTACAGGCAAAACCTTGCTCTTCTCTCTGCAAGGCCCGGGTACCGACCGTTTAGCTATGAAGCTTTTTTGGTCGGATCCGGAATAGCTTACTGAGGCCCAAAAGAACCTGTACGCAAGCTCAGTGAAAAACACATGTTTCTTCTTGGCCAACACCTTAGACACTGGCAAAAAACTGAGGTGCTCCCGGATGGGAGGGGCTTATATAGGGGAGGGTACTTCCGGTTTTGGAAGTTGCCAGTGCCAGCACCTGAAGGTATCTATATAACCATTAGTAATGACTATGTCGCTCTGTGTCCCGTGATGTACGAGAAAGAAATATCATTTAGTGACAACTTTGTGCAAAAAAAAAAAAAAAAAATTGTCGTTTTTCCGCAACTTGTGTCAACATATAAAATATTCCATGGACTCGACATGCCTCTCAGTATATAGCTTCGGGTGTCTACTTTCCAAAATGGGGTCATTTGGGGGGGTTTTGAACTGTTCTGGCATTTTATACACAACATTAGGAAGCTTACATCCACTCTTCTAACCACTTGAAGACAAAGCCCTTTTTGACACTTTTTGTTTACATGAAAAAATTTTTTTTTTTGCAAGAAAATTATGTTGAACCCCCAAACATTATATATATTTTTAAAGCAAAGGCCCTACAGATTAAAATGGTGGGTGTTGCATTTTTTTTTCTACACAGTATTTGTGTAGCGATTTTTCAAACGCATTTTTTGGGTTAAAAAATACACTTTTTTTAATTTTAATGCACTAAAACACACTATATTGCCCAAATGTTTGATGAAATAAAAAAGATGATCTTAGGCCGAGTACATGGATACCAAACACGACATGCTTTAAAATTTCACACAAACGCGCATTGGCGACAAACTACATACATTTTTAAAAGCCTTTAAAAGCCTTTACAGGTTACCCCAGTAGATTTACAGAGGAGGTCTACTGCTAAAATGATTGCCCTCGATCTGACCTTCGCGGTGATACCTCACATGCATGGTGCAATTGCTGTTTACATATGACGCTAGACCGACGCTTGCGTTCGCCATTGGGCAAGAGCAGGGCAGGACAGGGGTGCTTTTTTTTTTTTTCTTTTTTTTTTTATTATTAATTTTGCTTTTTTATTTTATTTTTAAATTGTTCCTTCCAAGTATTTTTTTTTTTAATCATTTTTATTGTTATCTCAGGGAATGTAAATATCCCCTATGATAGCAATAGGTAGTGACAGGTACTCTTTTTTTGAAAAAACTGGGGTCTTCTAGACCCTAGATTTTTCCTCTGCCCTCAAAGCATCTGACAACACCAAGATCGGTGTGATAAAATGCTTTCCCAATGGCGCTTTTTATATCCGGGGGGGGGGGCCATTCCCTCCCACTGCTTGGAAAAGCAGTCCAGAGGCTAATTAGCCGCTAGGATTGCTTTTACATGAAAGCCGGCCGCAGGCTGAAAAGAATGATACCAAGATGATACCTAAACCCGCAGGCATCATTCTGGTATAAACATTCAAAGTCCAGCAACATACCAGTACGTTGCTGGTCCTTGTTGGACATGTATTGTAATCTTTTTATTTCATGCAGCCAGTTGGCTGAACGAAAAAAGAGATTGATCGGTGGGTATGCCCACCATTAGAATACCGCCCTTCATCCACCCACTTCTAATGATGGGCATACACACACCATTTATATATGCCGAAGCATGGGGGCATCCTCCCGCAAAAAAGTTATGCCGCACACACATGGTCGGACTTTTCCACGGGCAAGCCTCCGTCGGAATTTCGACCGTATGTACGCGGCATTAGGAGCAAAATCGCTCCTCCGCCCCTGCTGCCCCAATGCTTCGGCATATTTGCTTTTTTTTTTTAACTGTGGTGGTGAAATCACCTCCTACAGCACTGGAGTCGCAGGGATCAGGCCTGTCTCTGCGAACGCTGCAGTTATGTGTGTTTTTGTTTTGTAAGTGACAGTGATCGATCGATACTGCACTTGGGTGGCCTGGGCTGGACGGAGGGGCAAAACGCAGGTGCCAGCAGGTATCTGGGCTGATCCCGCTAACACTGCGTTTTTGGGAACACTAAACTGCTGGGGATGCTAGTATAGATCTGATCAGATCAGATATTGATCTGTTCAGATACTATACCACTAAGGGGGGTGTATGCTTCACGCGTGGGTGTTAGCGTTACTGGCACTAACCTGACGCTGCCTGGGGTGTGACTCAGACCCTCTCTGACGCTAAAACCTAATTGATATCACCCGCCGGGCGATCAGGGGGTTAAACCTTTATTGGGTTATATACACGGCGGGTGCCCTGACACTATAAAAAGCAAAGTAACTAACCAGCGTCACCCGTAACACTTATATGGTGATCACTGGTGAAAGGGTTAACTAGGGGCAATCAGGGGGTTAAAACCTTTATTAGATAATATATGGGGGTACCTGACGCTATAAAAACCTGCGGCGAACCTAAAAAAAATTACCAGCTACCGATCTGCATCACCGACACTAAGACAGCGTTTAGAAAAACAATTGCTTAGCGACAGTGGTGATAGGGGGTGAAAGGGTTACCTGGGGGGCGATCAAGGGGGTTAAACCTTTATTAGATAATATATTGGGGTACCTGACGCTATAAAAACCTGCGGCGAACCTAAAAAAAAATTACCGGCTACCGATCTGCATCACAGACGCTAAGACAGCGATCAGAAAAATGATCGCTTAGCGACAGTGGTGATAGGGGGTGAAAGGGTTATCTGGGGGGTGATCAGGGGGTTAAACCATTATTAGGGGGGGGGTTAGGGGGCTACACTGGACCTAAGACTAAACTTTGGTGACACTTTTACAGTCACAAATGTCACCGATTGCAGTGATCACTAAATAAATGGTCACTGCAATCAGTGACACTGTGACTGGGGGCGTGATCTGGGGGGTGATCTGGGGTGTCGATTTATGTCCCTATGTGTCCTGGTGTCAGTGTAGTGTTGTGTGCACTGACCTGATGTCTTCTCTTGTACGGCGCTCGGTATATGTGAGCGCCGCACCAGAGATGACATCACTTCCTCCTGCTCCCTCTGTCTGACACAGACAGAGGGGGCATTTCCATTCGCCGGGAGCGATCGCGAGGGGGTGGCCAGAAACGAATGGCTGCCCCCTCATCCCGGAACGCTCCCGGACACTTAGCCACTGCTCACTGTACAGAAGGAGGGTCCGATTGGACCCCCCAACTGTACAAATGCAATCACGTACACTCTACGCGATTGTGCCTGTCGGTGCCATTCTGCCGACGTATATATACAGTGAGCGGTCGTTAAGTGGTTAAAAAAAAAAAACCACCTTGGGTTTACTTCCTCTTTAATAAAAAATGCTTTTAACAAACGTTTGGTAATAAGCAAGGAAAAAAGCTGGTGGGCAGGTGACAGTTTCTTACATAGAAGAGTATTTCTATAACCTGTGAGCAATCCTGGGAGTCTATTAAAGCATTTGAAAACATTCAATCAGCCACTTATTCTATACAGCAGACAAAGTAACTGTAGTATTCCAATGAAGCAAAGGCATCCAGGAGACACGGAGATTTTGATGCAAGTTCATACAAAGAAGTGAGGGGGCCGTGTTTATATCTGAAATTGCAAATATTAAAAAGGCGACCAACTCACAAAAAGAACAGGCTACGCAGCTGGTGAGTCGATTGGAGGCGGAATTTATTGCTAATCCATCTGACTCCACTACAGAGGCATGGATTTGCGCCCAGGAAGCCATGGTCTGTATTAGCAATTCAGCTGCAGATAGAAAAGGGTTCTTGAGTAAACTGGCATTATACGAGGGGGAGCAGACTGGTCGCTTATTAGCCAAGATTGTTCAATCTCACCCATCTATAGGTGCCCTACGCACAAGGAATGGGACCGTGGTCAATTCTCCAGATCAAAATTATGAATCAACGAGTTCTATTCTAATTTATATCAGTCTAAACTGTACTCTGTGGATGCTTTACACTATTTCTTGTAAAGGATGGACCTGCCTTGCTTCTCAGACACTCGGATGCTTTTTGGACTCCCCGTTACCATTGAAAGAATAACAGCTGACTGCTTTGTTCCCGAACCCCAAGGCACCGGGGGATGATGGCCTTCCCATGGAGGTATATAAGCGGTATGGGGAAGTTTTCCTCCCTCATTTACTCAAAGTGTAAGTTCACCTTTAAAGAAAAATCCGTAAAAGGTGAGCTTACACTGGTCCCCCTCCTGCTGACCTGGACCGTGGCAATCTCTGGTTCTAAGCCCCGGTATAGCCGCGCCAGGAGTCCGGGGCTTAGAAATCCTCTGTACATCCACGTGTATTCTCCATAGCTGACAGGACGGGCTATGCGGCTGCTGATTGGTCGGCGCCGCCCATGTGACGGCGCTGACCTGACGAGGGACGTTTTGGATATTCCGCTCAGGGGATTTCTAAGACCCGGATTCCTGTCGCTGCTATACCGGGGCTTAGAACCAGAGATTGCAGCGGTCCAGGGGACTGGGGGGGGGGACCTGTGTAAGTTCACCTTACAGATTTTTCTGTAAAGGTGAACTCACCCTTTAAAGTGTTTACTGCTGCTAGACAACAACATTGCCTACCCATGTCCATCACTAAAGCAAACGCCATATTATTGAAACCCGGTAAAGACCCACTGGACCCAGGTTCTTATAGGCCTATATCCCTGTTGCAAACAGAAAAATGTTGGCAAAGGTATTATCCCTGAGGTTAAATTCATTCATTTACGCAAAAAAAAAAAAAAAAGGAAAAGAGAGTGCAAAAATATTTGAAGAGCTCACTGGCTCAGGTTAGGCTGCCTACAACAGACAAGCTATCCTTCAGTGGGTACCCCAACAAGTTACCAGAAAAGAAGAACAAATGGGAGGGCCAGACTAAAAAGATAACAGTTCAAATTAGTTTATACAAAAAAAAAAAAACACAACCAACGCATTTAGGGGATTTATAAAAAACATCCCCCTTCATCAGGGCCCCAAACGCATTGGTTAATTAGTACTAAGTAGCTATATTAAGCCAAAGTAAACTCAATGACTCAAATGGAGTTCAGTGGCTTCCAGACCTCGTTGCAGTTCCTCACTGGGCAATCAGAGGACAGCACAATGTACTTTCCCAGCCCAGTGTACCTCATGCATCTACAGTAACTTTCTCTCAATCACATCACAACTTTCAAGGCAGGTTTTGTGATTGGTCACTGTAAAACAAAATGTTTTTTTTTTTTTTTACAGGTTTTCTGGCTTAGGCCGGCCATACACGGTTCCTGCTGAACTGGCCAAGATTCAAACCATTAATGGGCAGCCTGCCGGATTCGCTTGCGACTATCGCAAGCAGCTCCTATAGCCGCTAGCGATAATCACTGTCTATCGGCGGGGACAGCTTCCCCCGCCCGCCCACACTGGGAGAAGACAAAATGCTCAGCAGGAAGGGTGTGTTGATGGGGGAATCGTGCAAATTTGCATCGTCTATGGCCTGCCTTACTATTAAAATGTGTTAATTAAAAGAAAAAAACACACACAATGGATGTACTGAGAATACTATACACATCCAAGGTTTCATTTTCAACACTGACTGTAATCAGCTATGCATGGCTTCCGCTTGAAAAATCTCAGAACAGTTTTTTTTTTTTATTATTGTGTTCTTAAGTAAAAAAAAAATAAATAGAAAAATTTGCATTAATCTGCAGTAATTTACGCCTCATGCGCGCAAATATGCACAAATGTGTGCAAATGTCCATTCACATATTGTGCAGAACAAAAATGCGAGAATACGTTTTTGCACGCGAAAATACATAAAAAAATGTATAAAAAAAAAAAAAAAAAACGCGTCTGAAAAGTAGATGCTTAACCACATGCCGACCAGCGCACGACGATATATGTCGGCACAATGGCACAGCTGGGCAAATGGGCGTACAGGTACGTCCCCTTTAAATCTCAGCATTGTGGGGGCACGCACGCCCCGTGCTCCATGATCGCGGGACCCGCCAACTCAATGTTCGTCGGTGTCCCGCGATCGTGTCACGGAGCGGCAGAATAGGGAGATGCCTATGTAAACAAGGCATTTATTTCCCTGTTCTGCCTAGTGACAGGACAGAGATCTACTGCTCCCTGTCATCGGGAGCAGTGATCACTGTCGTGTCACTGGTAGCCCACCCCCCCAATTAGAATCACTCCCTAGGACACACTTAACCATCTTCAACGCCCCCTAGTGTTTAACCCCTTCCCTGCCAGTATCATTTACACAGTAATCAGTGCATTTTTATAGCACTGATCGCTGTATAAATGACAATGGTCCCAAAATAGCATCAAAAGTGTCCAATGTGTACGCCATAATGTCGCAGTCACGATAAAAATCGCAGATCGCCGCCATTACCAATAATAAAAAAATAAAAAAATGCCATAAATCTATCCCCTATTTTGTAGATGCTATAACTTTTGCGCAAACAATCAATATTTTTTACCAAAAATATGTAGAAGACTACATATCGGCCTAAACTGAGGAAAAAAGGTGTTTGTTTATATTTTTTTGGGGGATATTTATTATAGCAAAAAGTAAAAAATATTGCTTTTTTTTTTTAATTGTCGCTCTTTTTTTGTTTATAGCGCAAAAAATAAAAACCGCAGAGATGATCAAATACCACCAAAATAAAGCTCTATTTGTGGGGAAAAAAAGGACATCAATTTTGTTTGGGTGCAACGTCGCACGACCGCGCAATTGTGAGTTAAAGAGATGCAGTGCCGTATCGCAAAAAGTGCTCTGGTCAGGAAGGGGGTAAATTCTTCCGGGGCTGAAGTGGTTAATCAAGAGTATCGTGTGCAAGAGGCCTTACAGAGCCCCACGTTTATTTCTGAAATGCCTCATACCTGTGATGGCATCACTCTCTTCTCTTCAACTCTTTCAGCCCTCCGCTGGCGGTCAATTCTTTGCCGAACTACAGCAGGTTCTGTCTTAAAGGATCCCAGCCTAGAGAAGTAAAAAAGTAGAAATGTGATTTAAGTCCGACCAAATGAAGTTTACTCCGCTCTGTTCTGAGCTGTGCACTGCAGTGACTCAGTCTGTCACTCACATGAAATGAAAGGTGGGAGTTATTTTGAAAGATTTAGCAGCTCCAGTTCCAAGTTTATACCAAGCATCTGGGGGAAGATATCCTTTGGCAAATGCTTCATCTTCACTGTCACTGTCCGGGTTTTCCAACCGATTAATGCCCATGAAGGTAAGCTGCAATAAGGAATAAAATGATTTTTGTACTAACAGCAACATTTCATAAAAAAAAAACACAGCTTGATGATTATTAAAGGAGTTGTAAAGTCAGAAGGTTTTTTATCTTAATGCATTCTATGCATTACGATAAAAAGCCTTCTGCGTGCAGCAGCCTCCCTCAGCACCCCCCAATTACTTACCTGATCCCCATCTCTCTCCAGCGATGTCTACGTGTGTCTTAGCTGTCCCTGACTCTCCTCCTGATTGGCTGAGACACAGCAGTGGCACCAGTGGCTCCCATGTCTGCCAAAGTCAGTTAGCCAATTAGGGGAATGAGGGGGCGGGGCCGGATCGGGGCTCCATGTCTGAATGGACACAGGGAGCTGTGACTCAGCTAATGTACCCCCATAGCAAGCTGCTTGCTGTGGGGGCATTCGACAGGAGAGAGGGGCCAGGAGCAGCGCAGAGGGACCAGAGAAGAAGAGGATCCAGGCTGCTCTGTGCAAATCCTTTAACCAAATCACAGAGCATGCCAGATGCACGCGTGGTCCTGGGAGGATGTCCATAGATGCTCTCCTCTCTCCTGGAACAACAGAGGTTTACTGTATCGTAGTAATGAAGTGGTTAAAGCTGAACTTGACGCAAACAGCTAAATACACAGTTGCAATAACCATAGCACGTAAAATGTCTTGCTACAAAAAGAATTGCAATTCTCTCCAGCAACTTTTGCGATTCATATGCCTCTGCTAAACAATAAAGCCAGGAGGATAAAACCACTTTATTTGTTAAATGTTATGCGTTACAGTGGTGTAACCTCTCTGCCAGCCGATTGGACAATGAGGGAGCAGCAACACACTGATAAATAACCAGCTCTACCCTCTCCTCCTAGCTGCATGTTCCCTGCCAGCACAAGTGAGACAGTTAGGCTCCTAATGCTTACTGGCTCCAGCTTCCAGCCTGGGTGCCGCTCCAGGCAAACTGAGGCACTTATATGTCTAAATATAAAAAGAGAATTTATTAAAGCCCAACTCCAAACAAAAAACAAAACAAAAAAAATGATCCCTTGCAGTGGGGTTGTGCCTGCAAGGGTTAACCACTTAAGGACCTTGCCTGTTTTTCAGACCCGGTGTTTACACGTTAAAAAAAAAATTTTTGCTGGAAAATTACTTCGAACCCCAAAACATTATATATTGTTTGTTTTCTAACACCCTAGAGAATAAAATGGCGGTCATTGCAATACTTTTTGTCACACCGTATTTGCGCAGCGGTCTTACAAGCGCACTTTTTTTTGGAAAAAAAAAAAGGGATTTTTATAACAGCTTACCTGTAAAATCCTTTTCTTGGAGTACATCACGGGACACAGAGCGACTTAGTCATTACTAATGGGTTATATAGATTACCTTCAGGTGTTGGCACTGGCCAATTCCAAACCGGAAGTACCCTCCCCTATATAAGCCCCTCCCACCCGGGAGCAACTCAGTTTTGTAGCCAAGCAATAAGTGTCCCAAAAAGAGGGGTGGGAGCTCTGTGTCCCGTGATGTACTCCAAGAAAAGGATTTTACAGGTAAGCTGTTATAAAAATCCCTTTTTCTTTTTCGTACATCACGGGACACAGAGCGACTTAGTCATTACTAATGGGACGTCCCAAAGCAATGCCAAATGAGGGGAGGGATACATAAGCTGGGCGCCATCAGGCATGAGGATCTTTTGCGGCCTGCAACACACTGCGCCCAAAGGCGACATCCTCCTGACTTCTAACGTCTACCTGGTAGAACCTAGTAAACGTGTGTACCGAAGACCATGTTGCGGCCTTACATACTTGAGCCAGGGAGGCCTGGTGATGCACTGCCCATGAAGTTCCAACTGCTCTTGTGGAGTGCGCCCTAACTTTGAACGGAGGCGGTCTCTTTCTCAAGCCATAGGCTTGTATTATGACCTGTCGAATCCACTTGGCTAAAGTAGATTTTGATGCTGCCTGACCCTTTCTGGGGCCTTCCGGCAGAACAAATAAAGAATCCGTTCTGCGAATCTGAGCAGTGGCTTTTAGATAAGCTTTAACTGCTCTTACTACATCCAAAGAATGTAATAACTTTTCCTCTACCGAGCTAGGTTTGGGGAAAAAAGAAGGAAGAACCACATCTTGGTTCAAATGAAACCTCGATACCACCTTAGGAAGAAAGGCTGGATGAGGACGTAATACTACTCTGTCCTTATGGACAACCAGATATGGCTCCTTACAGGACAAGGCGGCTAATTCCGATACTCTTTTAGCCGAACAAACGGCTACTAAGAAAATCTATTTCCTGGTGAGAAGAACCAAGGAAATGTGTTGCAATGGTTCAAACGGTTGTTTCTGTAGAACCGACAGAACCAGGTTTAAGTCCCAAGGACATATGGGAATACTAACCGGAGGGCTAATACGCATCACTGCTTGTATAAAGGCTTTGACTAGTGAATGCGAAGCCAAGGGCCTTTGAAAAAATATTGACAAGGCCGAAATCTGACCCTTGATAGTACTCAAGGCAAGCTTCCTATCTACAGCCCACTGTAGGAAGTCCAAAATCCTCCCTATCACGTACTTACGTGGATGCCATTTCCTGGCCTCACACCACGTAATGTATGCTTTCCAGATCCTATAATAGATCTGCCTGGATACCGGTTTCCTGGCATTGATCATGGTAGATACCACAGAATTAGAGAGCCCTCTCTTTTTCAGAATGTGGGCTTCAATAGCCAGGCCGTCAAACCTAGGGCTGGTAAGGAAGGGTGGTATATCGGTCCCTGCGACAGCAGGTCCGGACGATGTGGGAGGGTCCAAGGACTCCTCACTGACATTTTTACAATCTCCGCGTACCATGCCCTTCGGGGCCACGCTGGAGCCACCGGAATCACTGGTTTCTTTTCTACCCTGATTCTGCGGAGTAATCGCGGTAACAATTGTGGCGGTGGGAATGCATACATCAGCTCGAACTGATCCCAAGGGAACACTAGGGCATCCGAGCCGCAAGCTAGGGGATCCCTTGTGCGAGACACAAATCTGTCCACCTTTGCGTTGAATCTGGATGCTAGCAGATCTACATCCGGTGTTCCCCACCGCTGGCATATTGCCTGGAAAACCTCGGGGTGAAGAGACCATTCCCCGGGCATAATTGTTGGCGACTTAGAAAGTCCGCTCTCCAATTTTCCACTCCTGGGATGAAAACCGCGGATATGGCTGGGACATATTTTTCTGCCCACTCCAGGATGCAATTTGCTTCCCTCTGGGCTGCACGACTCTTGGTGCCACCCTGGTGATTGATATATGCCACTGCCGTGGCATTGTCTGATTGAATTCTGACAGGGGACCCTTGGAGTTTGGATGTCCATGCTACTAGGGCATACCGGGCTGCTCGTATCTCTAAGAGATTGATGGGCAGGGCCTTTTCTGCTTCTGACCACTTGCCCTGGAGAGACCATTGCTCCAGTACTGCCCCCCAGCCTATGATGCTGGCATCTGTAGTGACCACCTTCCAAGAAACCGGACTGAAGGGTTTCCCTCTTTCCAGATTCTGGGGCACCAACCACCAATGGAGGCTCTTGCGAACGGAAGGGGACAGGGACATTGGTAAGTCTAAAGCCTGAACTTTTTTGTTCCAGGCTGACAGTATGGCCCTTTGCAAATTCCTTGAATGGAATTGTTCGTAGGGTACCGCTTCGAATGAAGCCACCATCTTTCCCAGCAGCCTCATGCAGAGGCGTATGGATGGTTTTCTTTTTGTACCCACTAAGTGGGTCAAATCTTTTAAAGACGACACCTTCTCTGGAGGTAAGAAAATCTTTCTCTGATTTGAATCCAGCCTTAGCCCTAAGTATTCCAGACTTTTGACTGGTCTTAGAGCTGACTTGTCCCGGTTGATAATCCAACCGTGATATTCCAGATACTCGATTGTCTTGTGTATAGCTACTTCCAGCTTTTCCACTGAGTGGTCTATTAGTAGCAGGTCGTCTAGATATGCCATTATCGTTACACCCTGTGTTCTTAGATTGGCCAATAATGGGGCCAGAATTTTTGTGAACACTCGTGGTGCTGTGGCCAGACCGAAAGGTAAGGCTCTGAACTGAAAATGGCGCCCTTCTACTGCAAAGCGTAGAAATTTCTGGTGGGCCGGAAAGATGGGAATATGCAGATAAGCATCCTTTATGTCGATCG
The DNA here is from genome assembly GCA_029206835.1 of Rana muscosa. Classification (NCBI taxonomy): domain Eukaryota; kingdom Metazoa; phylum Chordata; class Amphibia; order Anura; family Ranidae; genus Rana; species Rana muscosa. The sequence goes on from CM055123.1 coordinate 186,944,219, forward strand.
AGGCTAGCCATTCCTGCCCTTGTAGGGCGGTGGCCACCGATCGGATCGACTCCATCCGAAAAGTCCTGATATTTAGGAACTTGTTTAGCCCTTTTAGATTTAATATGGGCCTCACGTCCCCATTTGGTTTGGGGACTGTGAAAAGGTTTGAGTAAAACCCGAATCCGCTTTCTTCCAGGGGAACCTTCATGATTACACCTTGGAGCAATAGTTGTTCTAGTGCCAGAAGGAGGGATCCTCTCTTTTGGGGATCTCTTGGCACGTTTGACCTCATAAATTGGGCAGGAGGAGTGCCTTTTAACTCCAGCTTGTATCCCAGACTTACTGCGGAGAGCACCCATCTGTCTCTGATGGTGTCCCGCCAGGTCTCTGTGAACAACTGAAGTCTTCCCCCCACCCGATTGAGTGGGGGCAACGCTTCATGCCTTGGGGGGAGGTTTTGTACCTCTCTTGATCCAGGGCTTCTTGTTACCCTGTGATTGTCCCTGATTTCTGCCCCCTGAATTTGACCGCGGAGGCCGTCGGAACTGCTTCACAGCCGATGTGCCCGGGACTGGAGAAGTAGGCCTCTTAAAAGAAGGACTTCTACTCTTGTTCTTAACCGGTAAGAGTGAACTTTTACCGGCAGAAATTTTCTGGATATATTTGTCCAGATCTTCTCCAAATAAGCGTTCTCCATGAAATGGGAAGCTAACCAGCAGTTTTTTACAGGGAGCTTCAGCAGACCAGTTTTTGAGCCACAGAAGCCTACGCATATGTACTATAGACAGCGTAAAGCGGGAGGCCTGTTGGATTGTATCCTTTATGGCGTCCACCGCAAAACACAAGGCTCTAGGCAGGTCAGCTAGGGCAAGAGCCTGCTGATCTGGTAAGTCCCTTAAGACTTGCTTCAACTGATCTTTCACTGCTTGGCAGACTCCAATCGCTGCTACCGCAGGTTGTGTCACCATGCTTGCTGTAGAGAAAGCAGATTTTAGTAAAGACTCCAATTTTTTATCTATTGGGTCTTTGAACATTGGAACATTATCTACTGGACATGTCAGTGATTTGTTAACAGAAGAGATGGCTGCGTCCACTGTAGGGACCCTCCATTTTCTTATGAACTTATCCTCCATGGGATAGATCACCGGAAATCTCTTGGGGGGAGCAAATATTTTATCAGGATGCTCCCAATCCTGGTAAATAAGCCCTTCTAATAAAGGGTGGATTGGGAAGGAACAGACAGCCTGGGGAGCTTTTAGCGACCCCAGCGAGGAAACCGTAGTGGATGGTGGTTCCGCCAGAGGCATTTTAAATGCTGATCGGACCATATTAGTCAGAGACTGAACCCATAATCTTTCAGCCTGAGAAGCTGAGAAAGGTTCTTCCACTGTTGATTCCTCCATAACTGAATCAACCTCATCCTGATCCCCTTCAGGTAGGTCGATCTCTGTGTGGGGCTGTTCCTCCACTAACAAGCACTCTGAAGGAGGAGACGGAGATCGGACGCGCTTTTCCTGAGACAGGGAAGCAGCGATCAATGCTGTTAATCTCTCTTCCAATCCTCCCAGAGTTGAGGATAAAACCTCCTCTGTTATATATACAGGAGCAGGTGGACTGGGGACAGCCGCAGCACCAGGCATTCCTGCGGGGTTTCTACGGCTACTGACCTCTGAATTCTCAGGGGAGATTGGTGCAGTACAAGCATGCCCAATATCCTCAGAGCCCGATGGAGACCCCTTTGGCTTCCTGGAAGATCTATTTCCGGAGCGTCTGGACGACATATCCTTTAAGCACAAAGCTGAGGTATTCCCGTCGTCATACACCAATTTTGCTGGTAATAGTCTAACACAGGTGCTGCTATATACCAGCTGGTGTCCACTAAAGTGCCTTTCTATGGGGATGCCTGCATCAACCGCCTCTGTGTGCCACTGTTTGTTGCTAGCTCTGTTTGCATGCAGCTGACACTTGTACTGTGTCTTTTAACCATGCTGGGACGCCTGCACATGCGCAGAAGCGCCGCGGCGCGCATCGAGCGTCATCCACCCGCCCTGCCCCTTTTTTTCCATAGGAGGCGCGTGCATGCGCCCGCGCGCCCGTGCGCCATTGGCGCCCTTTTCGAAATCAAACAGGGGACTAGGAGCCAGGGCCCTTTTTGCCGGAGGGCCTGTGCGGTGGATGAGCGCAGCAACAGGGCAGAGGAAGTGGATTCCCACAGAGAAACTTACCAGCTGCCTGGATCTTTTGACTTGAGAAAACCAAAGATCCACATGACAAGAAAAATGGACTACAGCGGCCTCTAGTGGTTTAACACAGGTACCGCGGTCCCTGTTTTTTTTTTTTTCTCTTGACTACTATTAAAATTTTACATTTTCAGTAGTTATAGGCAAACACAGATATTTAGCGGGAATACCGTTAGGTAACAGACAGAAAGACAAATTAGGCTTGGGGGTCCCCCAATAGAACCAAGTTCCTGGGGGCCCCCACTTACCTGATCCCCGCCGCAGGACTTTGTTTGGTCCACAGAAGTCCAAACTTCACCTATCACGGCAGGCATTGTAATTAAACCTTCAGGGACCGGGTTCCCAAGGATTCCACTCCCCTGGACCTGTATAGCACCCTGCACAGACAACATCTTGGTCGTGGGTATGACCAGAGCTCTGGATCCCAGGGTCCAGCCCTCCTAAGAGAAGCATTACAGGCAAAACCTTGCTCTTCTGCTGCAAGGCCCGGGTACCGACCGTTTAGCTATGAAGCTTTTTTGGTGGGATCCGGAACAGCTTACTAAGGCCCAAAAGAACCTGTACGCAAGCCCAGTGAAAACACATGTTACTCTTTGGCCAACACCTTAGACACTGGCAAAAAACTGAGGTGCTCCCGGGTGGGAGGGGCTTATATAGGGGAGGGTACTTCCGGTTTGGAATTGGCCAGTGCCAACACCTGAAGGTAATCTATATAACCCATTAGTAATGACTAAGTCGCTCTGTGTCCCGTGATGTACGAAAAAGAAAAACACTTTTTTTAATAAAAAAATAAGACAACAGTAAAGTTAGCCCATTTTTTTTATATTGTGAAAGATAATGTTACGCCAAGTAAATTTATACCCAACCTGTCATGCTTCAAAATTGCGCCCGCTCTTGGAATGGCGTCAAACTTTTACCCTTAAAAATTTCCATAGGGGACGTTTAAAAAATTCTATAGGTTGCATCTTTTGAGTTACAGAGGAGGTCTAGGGCTAGAATTATTGCTCTCACTCTAACGATTGCGGCGATACCTCACTTGTGTGGTTTGAACACCGTTTTCATATGCGGGCACTACTCATGTATGCGTTTGCTTCTGCGCGCGAGCTCGTTGGGACGGGGCGCTTTAAAAAAAGTTTTTTTTTATTTTACTTGATTTTATTTATTTTTACACTGTTTAAAAAAAAAAAAAAAAAACATCCCTTGTAATAGAAAAAAGCATGACAGGTCCTCTTAAATATGAGATCTGGGGGCAAAAAGACCTCAGGATCTCATATTTAGACTAAAATACAATAAAAACAAATTTGAAAAAAAAAAAAAAATGTCCCTTTAAGACGCAGGGGCGGAACTGACGTTTTGACGTCGCTTCCGCCCTGCTATGGTATGGAGATGGGTGGAGGCCATCTTCCCCTCCACCGCTACCGACAGCTCTGTTAAGCGGTAAAGGGCGTGGGAGAGCGGCGGGAGGGGGGGACCCTCTCCCGCCATGGATAACGAATCCGCCACACAGACCACCATTATCATTTACAGGTCTGGCGCCTGAAGAGATGATACCTTGGTTGTGGCAGCAGCTGCTGCCGTTACTGAGATATCCCTCTTCAAAAAGAGGACATATATAGTCGTGCGCTGGTCCTTAAGTGGTTAAAGTGCTAATTTTAGTCTAATGTAGGGTAACAAAACAAAACATTAAAAAAAATTACCTACCCGATTCACCTCAGCTCTTTCTCCCCCACACTCCAGAGGTCTTGGGTCTTGGCATCAAGGCCACAGCAGGGTCCGTAGCCGTGCACTGGACGTGATGATGTCAAGGACAGTCCACTGCTGGAGCATTAGGGGGGGCACATCCTTCTAGAGGAGTGGAGGATCAGGTAAGAAAATATTTCTCCTCTCCCCTAGACAAAATAACTATTAACCCTTGCAGGGCGAACACAGCCAAACCGAAAGGAATCGTTTAAAATGTTCCCAGAGTTGGGCTTTAACCAAAAAAAATCAATTGCATTAAATGATGTTTTATATCTGCCTGGATTTCAGTTTAATGCATGTTCTGATTTTCACAACTTGACCCGAGTACAACTTACCAAATCCTCTGCAAACGAACTTGGGTCAAACACTGTCAGGTCTGTGCGGAGTTGACTGGCTTTCTCTTTCCCCAGGTTTGATGCCAAAACTAATAACTGAGCGTCAAGTGCAGCCTCTCTGGCTTTAGACACTGAAATTGCAAATACAGGATATATTCATTAAAGCAGTAGTAAACTCTGCCTACAGGTATAAGGCTTACCTGTAGGTACAGCAAGGATCTCTTAAACACGTACCGTTTAGAAGACAGACATTCACATTTGCAGTGGCCGGTGATGTCACTGATGCATTCGCACTGCATTCTGAATAGATGGCACACTGGAGTATGTTGTCCATTGAGAGCACTGTGCCGCAACATGGAAGCGTCCAGATCCTGTGCCAAGTGGCTGCCCTGCTGCTTAGAAAACAGAGTGGGTTGCAAAGAATACTTTGCATTTTCTCTGCAATTTGGCAGAATGAGGTGGAGCTCATGATGTCACCATCCCGCCTCTCCACCTCATCAAATCAGGTAATACTTTGCATTCATAGAGTAAATGCAAAGTGTTCTCTGAATGGTGCCTGTGCCAAGTGAGTTACATCCTGTTTTCAAAATTCAGCAGGCAGCCGCTTGGCACAAGACTTGGAAATTAGTGGAGATCACTGTAGAGGCAGTGCCTATTACAATGGTTTCCAGCTTCCATAGGGATCCCACAGGTATTGTACATACATACATACATACAGTGCCTTGAAAAAGTATTCACCCCCCTTGGTTTTTTACCCATTTTGTTACATTACAGCCTTTAGTTCAATGTTTTTTTAATCTGAAGTATATGTGATGGATCAGAACACAATAGTCTAAGTTGTTGAAGTAAAATTGGAAAGATATATACATAAAACAATTTTTCATAAATATAAAACTGATAATTGGCATGTGCATATGTATTCACCCCCTTTGTTATGAAGCCCATAAAAAGCTCTGATGCAACCGATTACCTTCAGAAGTCACATAATTAGTGAAATGATGTCCACCTGTGTGCAATCTAAGTGTCACATGATCTGTCATTACAAATACACACCTTTTTGAAAGGCCCCAGAGGCTGCAACACCTAAGCAAGAGGCACCACTAACCAAACACTGCCATGAATACCACGGAACTCTCCAAACAAGTAAGGGACAATGTTGTTGAGAAGTACAAGTCAGGGTTAGGTTATAAAACAATTTCCAAATCTTTGAGGATCCCTAGGAGCACCAACAAATCTATCATAACCAAATGGAAAGAACGTGGCACAATAGCAACCTGCCAAGAGATGGCCGCACACCAAAACTCATGGACCAGGCAAAGAGGGCATTAATCAGAGAAGCAGCACAGAGACCTAATGTAACCCTGGAGGAGCTGCAGAGTTCCACAGCAGAGACTGGAGTATCTGTACATAGGACGACAATAACCCGTACGCTCCATAGAGTTGGGCTTTATGGCAGAGTGGCCAGAAGAAAGCCATTACTTTCAGCAAAAAAACAAAATGGCACGTTTTGAATTTGCGAAAAGGCACGTGGGAGACTCCCAAAATGTATGGAGGAAGGAGCTCTGGTCTGATGAGACTAAAATTGAACTTTTTGGCCATCAAAGAAAATGCTATGTCTTGCGCAAACCCAACACATCACCCAAAGAACACCATCCCCACAGTGAAACATGGTGGTGGCAGCTTCATGCTGTGGGGATGTTTTTCAGCAGTCAGGACTGGGAAACTGGTCAGAGTTGAGGGAAAGATGGATGGTGCTAAATACAGGAATATTCTTAAGCAAAACCTGTACCACTCTGTGTGTGATTTGAGGCTAGGACGGAGGTTCACCTTCCAGCAGGACAATGACCCCAAACACACTGCTAAAGCAACATTTGAGTGGTTTAAGGGGAAACATGTAAATGTGTTGAAATGGCCTAGTCAAAGCCCAGACCTCAATCCAATAGAAAATCTGTGGTCAGACTTAAAGATTGCTGTTCACAAGCGCAAACCATCCAACTTGAAGGAGCTGGAACGATTTTGCAAGGAGGAATGGGCAAAAATCCCAGTGGTAAGATGTGGCAAGCTCATAGAGACTTATCCAAAGCGACTTGGAGCTGTGATAGCCGCAAAAGGTGGCTCTACAAAGTATTGACTTTAGGGGGGTGAATAGTTATGCACATTGATTTTTTCTGTTATTGTGTCCTATTTGTTGTTTGCTTCACAATAAAAAAAAAATAAAAAAAAAAATAAAAAAAACATCTTCAAAGTTGTGGGCATGTTCTGTAAATTAAATGATGCAAATCCTCAAACAATTCATGTTAATTCCAGGTTGTGAGGCAACAAAACATGAAAAATGCCAAGAGGGGTGAATACTTTTGCAAGGCACTGTACTTACATTGGTCCACACTGGATCAATCTTTACTAATGTAAAACGTAAATTTCAGCTTTAATATATTAAATTAAAAGTGAAGAACTTGCCTCCTTCAAAGAGTTTATTGGCTTGTTCCAGGTCTCGGTCAGCCTGTTACTACGGAGCTAAGTATGTCTTCCCTGTTCTCTGCAACAAAAAAAAAACCCCAGACATTATTATTATTATTATACAGGATTTATATAGCGCCAACAGTTTACAATATAAAAAGGGAGACAATACAGTTACAATACAATAAAATACAAGAGGGCCCTGCTCAGAAGAGCTTACATTCTAATAGGGTGGGGCAGGTGGTACAAAAGGATTTTACTGTGGGGAACAAGCTGATGGAGGTGATAGGAGATTCGGTGGGTGTGATAAGCTTCCCTGAAGAGATGAGTTTTCAGGAATCTACTGAAGGCCGCTAAGATTAGGAGATAAGCCAGACAAATTGGAGTAGTGAGTTCCAGAGGACTGGGAGAGACTCTGCGGAAATCCTGGAGACGAGCATGGGAGGAAGAGACAAGGGAGCTTGAGAACAGGAGGTCACAGCGAACTTGAAACTAAGTTGCCCCTCGAGGAAGCTTGGCCCAAGATTTTTGGGGCCTTTTCCAGTACCTCGCTGCCCGTCTGCTACCGAACCCGGCCACCCTTGTGATCCTGCACCAGCCCTCCTGCTTGGCTTAACGCTGTCCTCCAGTGCCTGTGCTAGCTGTCCATCCTACCAGCTTTCCTGAGTCCAGTTCCTTACCAGATGCTCTGCCTGCATCTCCACGTCTGCAACTCAGCTGACAAGTTCTGCACGCAACTACAGGCTCTCGTGTAACTCCTCACCCTAGGTCTGTCCCATCCTCAGTGGGGCTTGGGTTGGAGATACAAGGGAGGCCGACCTCGTCATTCCAGACTCCTGCCAGGTACGTGACAGTACCAGTCAGCCAGAGATGGAGTCTGGAAGGGAGGCCTCTCCCACCGAAGGACATTTACCAAACTATTTCTGCGCTCTCAAATATTGTGCAGAAGTTACAAGAGCGGGTCACTTTGGGATTCACAAGACGGCTAATTTGATCTCCCGTACATTCTAGTGGCCAAACTTGATGAACGACTGCAAGAAATATGTAAGATCTTGTATTCATGCCTTCGGAATAAGACAGAGAGAGCCAGAACTTGGGGTCTACTTGAGCCCCTTCCTGGTACCTGAGAAACCATGGAGCATGATCTCCATGGATTTTATAGTAGAACTTCCCCCATCTGAAGACTTTACTACCATTTTCGTTGTGGTTGATCGTTTGACCAAAATGGCCCACTTTGTACCTCTGCAAGGAACTCCTTCTGCCCCGGAGACTGCCTCAACTTTTATCAAGGAGATTGTAAGGTTGCATGGCATCCCTGACAGCATAGTCTCTGATCGAGGGGTGCAGTTCACTTCTAGATTTTGGAGGGCCTTATGTGAAACTTTGAACATTGAACTCCGCCTCTCCACAGCTTATCACCCACAAACTAATGGACAGACTGAAAGGGTCAATCAAACCCTTGAACAGTACCTACGATGCTTTTCTTCTTTGCACAGGATGACTGGCTATCACTTCTCCCACTCGCGGAATTTCCATACAATAATTCCACCCATTCGGTAACCAAACAGTCACCTTTTTTCGCCAATTATGGATACCATCCTTCTTTCTTGCCTGAGCTGCCTATTGATTCTTCTGTACCTGCCGTACAAGACAGGTTGAACTTCCTTAACTCCAACTACCAATTACTGCAGGTCCCAGAACAGTTCAGAGTTGCCGTCCTAGGGCGATGTCATGATCATCCCCTAGCGGGTCACTTTGGGATTCACAAGACGGCTAATTTGATCTCCCCGTACATTCTGGTGGCCAAACTTGATGAACGACTGCAAGAATATGTAAGATCTTGTATTTCATGCCTTCGGAATAAGACAGACAGAGCCAGAACTTGGGGTCTACTTGAGCCCCTTCCTTTACCTGAGAAACCATGGAGCATGATCTCCCATGGATTTTATAGTAGAACTTCCCCCATCTGAAGACTTCACTACCATTTTCGTTGTGGTTGATCGTTTGACCAAAATGGCCCACGTTGTACCTCTGCAAGGAACTCCTTCTGCCCCGGAGACTGCCTCAACTTTTATCAAGGAGATTGTAAGGTTGCATGGCATCCCTGACAGCATAGTTCTGATCGAGGGGTGCAGTTCACTTCTAGATGTTGGAGGGCCTTATGTGAAACTTTGAACATT